>JAKJMR010016758.1:50833-62934 GCA_024449315.1 Daboia siamensis
TATTATTATTATTATTATTATTATTATTATTATTATTATTATTATTATTATTATTATTATTGTTATTGTTGTTGTTGTTGTTGTTGTTGTTGTTGTTGTTGTTGTTGTTGTTAAATTCCCATCGCTAACTGACTGGACAAATAATTCCATCAACAAACATGTCAGCTTACAACCAGCCTATGAACTCCTGAGAATTCAAATCAACGAACCATCAGCCAGCAAAATCCTTGAAGGCAAAGCTGGGGGTTATCCATATAACAGCCTCCCACATCTGGAGAATTCTAGGATATGGAAGGCTGGTTTCAGACAAACAGTATTCTCTGGGAAATAAATATATTCCATTGGCAGCTGACTCTCCCATTTGTTTATCAGCTTCTCAAAATGCTCATATCAGAAGTAAACAAGTGGTAACCCTGAATATGTTTATGAAACTACAATTCCAGCACCCATTACCATAGTCTATGTTTCTTTGGAAAGCTAGGAGTTATAGTTTAGAGCACAGGTGTCAAACTCCATTGTGTCACATGATGTATCATGACATATCGAGATTTTTTTTTTATCATTGTGGAGCTGGAGTGGGTATGGCCTGCTCATGACACATCTGGCCCATGGGCCACCAGTTTGACACCCCTGGTTTAGAAACATCTGGAATTTTCAGTTTTCTATGGCAGCATTAAAGCCCCTGTAGCTTCTTTCATTCACTTAAAATGCTTAATTGTTCTCTTGTCTGCTTTCAGTTATATTATCATAATTATAAAATCTTGCTGGATATAGAAATGGAACACAATTCCATGAGGCTCCTGAACATATCCATAAGCGTTTTTCTCTGCTTCCTTTCTTTGCTAACGGTAAGTTTTTGTTTTCCTTTCATTCCTCCTAACTAAAGAGTGGATACGCTGTATCCCCTAGATTGCAACTGGAACCCCAAAAATATTGTCCCACTGTATGAGATTCTACTGTTGGCATTCAGTGATAAACTCTCAAAACATTGTTGTTGTTGTTTTTTCCTCTTTGCAAAAGAGAAATGTTTCACCCAACAAAATAAGTTCTTACATATTTTTTTTTAAAAAAAAATGCTCCAAAATTTTGAAACCAAATGTTGTAATTTTTGTTGGTAGCAAAATAATGATTAGCTTTATAGGGAAAGGAAGATGCCAGATGTTCAGGATGGTTTTTGAAAAGAGACAGTGTTATTGATGCACATGGAATAATTAGAAAGGGCCAAAAATAAACAAAAAGTAGTCAATATGTGCTTCATTGATTAAAGAAAGGCATTTGATTCTGTTAGCTGTGTCAGTCTGTGGAACATCTCATTGTCCTCATGATAGACATAATACGATGAGACAGACAGGTTTAAGGTGGACCTGGCTTGCATTATGGAGACCTGGTTGGGCCCAGAGGGCGGGGTCCCCCTGGTTGATTTTGCCCATCAGGCTTCCGGGTGCTGCACCAGCCTCGGGCTCAGGGTAGGGGCGGTGGAATGGCAGTAGTTGCGAGGGAGACCTTATGTCCGCGGGAAGCCACCATAGTCGGGTGTGAGTCCCTCCTCCTGAGATGTGGCCCTAGAGCTCAGTTGGGCTTGCTGCTGGTGTACTCTTCGCCTAGTCGCGTAGCAGCAGCCCTGCCTGAGCTTCTCGATATCCTTTCAGGGTTGGTGGTTGAGTTCCCCAAACTTATGGTTTTGGGGGACTTCAACCTACCGTCCCTGGGGGGGATCATCTGAGTTAGCTCGGGAGTTCATGGCTTCCATGACGGCCATGGACCTGATGCAGGTTATTCAGGGCCTGACTCATGGGGGGGGGGGGTCATACGCTCGATTTGGTTTTTCTATCCGGATGGTGGTTAGATGATCTTGGGGGGGGGGATTCCCCAATTATTATACCCCTGTCATGGACCGATCATCATCTCCTGTGGCTGGTCTTTCATTTTGCCACTCCCCGTAGTGGGGTTGTTGAGCCAACGAGATGATTCCGCCCTAGGCACCTGATGGACCCTGAGCGGTTCCAGGCGGCGCTTGGGCCCCCACCTGCCTCCTTTGCCCACAGCTTGGTCGATGCCCTAGTGGAAGCCTGGGAAAGGGTGGCCACAGAGGCTCTCGACCAAGTTGTACCCATGCGGCCCTTGACCCGGTGCAGATCCCAATGGGCTCCATGGTTTTCCATGGAGCTCTGGGAGATGAAGCGTCGGAGATGGGGCCTAGAGAGCTGATCCGAATCCGACCGGTTACGACTAAGGTCGTTTACGAGATCTTATCTCACGTTGATGAGGGTGGCAAAGTCTAACCACTTTGCCACCCTCATCGCGTCTGTAGATAATCGCCTGGCTGTCCTTAATCAGGAGGTGAGGGAGAAGCCCTTGCAGGGTCGAGCCAAGGAGTTTAGTCGATTTCTGTCGGACAAAATCACTTGGATCCGGACCGGTCTGGACTCTGACTGGGCAGAGTCTGACGATGAGGATACGGGCAGTCTTGTTGATGTTATCTGGGAGGAGTTCGATCCTGTGACTCCTGAAGAAGTGGACAAGATCATGGGGAAGCTGAGCTCCACCATGTGTTTGTTGGACCTGTGTCCCTCCTGGCTGATTTATGCGGCCCGGGATGGGACACGAGGCTGGCTCCAGGCAGTGATCACTGCCTCTTTGAGTGAGGGTAGCTTTCCCACCACCTTGAAGGAGGCGGTGGTGAGACCCCTCCTCAAGAAGCCTGCCTTGGACCCAGCAATATTAAACAACTTTCATCCGGTCTCCAACCTTCACTTTCTGGCGAAGGTTGTTGAGACCGTGGTGGCGCAGCAGCTCCCTTTGTTCTTGGATGAAGCTGATTATCTAGACCCTTACCAATCGGGCTTCAGGGTACAGCACGGAGATGGCATTGGTTGCGCTGGTGAATGATCTCTGGCGGGCTCGGGACAGGGGTTGTTCCTCTGTCCTAGTCCTTTTAGACCTCTCAGCGGCTTTCGATACCATCGACCATGGTATCTTGCTGCGACGTCTCAGGGGGTTGGGAGTGGGAGGCACAGTTTTTCAGTGGTTCTCCTCCTACCTTCTGGGACGTTCGCAGTCGGTGTTGGCAGGGGGGCAGAGGTCGACCTTGAGTCCTCTCATTTGTAGAGTCCTTCAGGGATCGGTCCTCTCGCGTCTCCTGTTCAACATCTATATGAAGCCGCTGGGTGAGATCATTCGTGGTTTTGGAGTTGGGTATCATCAGTATGCTGATGATACCCAGCTTTTTATTTCAACCCCAAACCACCCCAGTGATGCCCTTGACATGATGTCCCGTTGCCTGGAGGTGGTCCGGGTCTGGATGGGGAGGAACAGGTTTCGGCTCAACCCTGACAAGACTGAGTGGCTGTTCATATCGGCATCCCGGAAAATTCCGATCATTCCATCTCTTTCCATGGGGGGTGAGCTATTACCCCCCGTAGATAGGACGCGCAACTTGGGGGTCCTAGACTCACAGCTCTCTTTAGAAGAGCATATTGGAGCTGTGACTACGGGGGTCTTTGCCCAGGTTCACCTGGTGCACCAGTTGCGACCCTATCTGGACCAGGATGCCTTGCGTACAGTCACTCATGCGCTCATGACCTCTCGTCTGGACTACTGTAATGCTCTCTACATGGGGCTGCCCTTGAAGTCCACTCGGAGGTTCCAACTGGTGCAGAATGCAGCCGCACGAGTTGTGCTGGGAGTCTCCTGATACTCCCATGTTACACCATTGCTCCGCAAGCTGCATTGGCTGCCGGTTGTCCTCCGGGTGAGATTCAAGGTATTGGTAATGACTTACAAAGCCCTACATGGCATGGGTCCGGATTACCTACGGCAACATCTGCGGCCGGCGTCAACTTCCCTCCGTCCAGTGCACTCCCACAGAGAGGGCCTCCTCAGGTGTCTCCTATCAAAGAATGTCGATTGGTTGCCCCCAGGGGGAGGGCATTTTCTGTGGGCGTGCCAGACCTGTGGAATCGCTTGCTGGTTGAGCTCCAGATGGCCCCCGACCTTCGCTCCTTCCGGCGCGATCTAAAAACTTATTTATTTGAGCAATCTGACCTGGTTTGATGGGTTAGGGTTGGGGATTTTAATATGTTTTTCATTACTATTAAACTTGGGCATAATATTTAATCGTTTTTAACTTTTGTATTCTATTTTTTATATTTATTGCCCTGTACACTGCCCTGAGTCCTTCGGGAGAAGGGCGGTATAAAAATGTAATAAAATAAATAAATAAATAAATAAATATATGCCTCATCATATTATCCTGAAACAGCAGAAAAAGGAAATAGAGCATCTATACAACATATTCCAAGGAAATGAATATCCACACAACTTTATCAAAAAGTCCCTAGCCATTCAACCCAATACAGCACAACCAACACAAACCCTTAAAAAAAAAGTTACGCTGCATACAGCAAGAAACCACCAACAGACTACTCTACAACCATGTGGAATCAGCCCAGCACACAACTAAAGCCCTTCAAAACATCCAAAGCAGACCAAAAGACATAACAACGCATTTCACAATGGTGATCACAAGATTAGGGAAATCCAAAAGACGCTTTTTCAAAAGAGCACCTGCATTCAGTTGTGAAGACGCTTCCTAGAGAAAACTGAAGAAGCTTCTTGAATGAGAAGTGAAACGTCTTCGAGGAAAAACAAAGTGCAGTTGCCTTTTGAAAAAGCACCTTTGGGACTTCTCCAGTCTTGTAACCACTACTGTGAAATGCTTTGGCAACAGAGATGGATACTGTTTTATGATGCAGTTATTTATGTAATTTATCTGTATGCCCAACATGTTATAATTATGTTGTCTTAACATGTAGTTAAAAACTACAGCAAAATGCCAGGATTGTGCACAATACCTGAGGCCATGTGTGTATCTAGCCCACCTAAAGTCTGGTTCTATTGTTTGAGAGAGAGCCAGGTACTCAGTGGCTTTTGAAAGATACTCCTTCTTCAAAGATGAGGGAGGGGTGGTCAATCTGTTTTCCAAAGCACCAGGAGACAAGAAACAATGGATGGAAACTAAGGAGAGAAACAACCTAGAACTAAGGAGCAATTTCCTAACGTTGAGAGCAATCAACCAATGGAACAGCTTGCCTTCAAACGTTCTGGATGATCCATCACTGGAGACTTTCAAAATGAGACTAGACAACCATTTATCTGAAATGGTATAGGGTCTCCTGCTTGAGCAGGGGGCTGGACTAGAAGACCTCCAAAATCCCTTTCAACTCTTTTATTCTATGTTCTATCAAAGGTTGGCAGGATCAGGGCTATCTAGATCTTGGATTATATGTTGTTCTGCAAGATGGGCAACAGAAAGTCCACACTTTCTGAGCCCTATCAGGTGATGTTTTTTTTTTAATATAAAGGATCTGAACTTTTAATACTCGGAGGCTTCAGCTGGTGCAGAATGCAGCCGCGCGAATTGTGATGGGGGTTTCCCGATACTCCCATGTAACATCTCTGCTCCGCAAGCTGCATTGGCTTCCAGTTGCCCTCCGGGTGAGATTCAAGGTGCTGATGATGACCTATAAAGCCCTAAATGGTGTGGGTCCGGGATATCTGAGGGAACACCTGCTGCCGGCATCAAGTTCCCTTCATCCTGTGCGCTCCCACAGGTAGGGCCTTCTCAGGGTGCCCCCGGCAAAAGACTGCCGGCGGGCAACACCCAGGGGGAAGGCCTTCTCTGTGGGTGCACCTGCCCTTTGGAACCAGTTACCCATAGAGCTCAGGACTGCCCCTGATCTTCATTCATTCTGCTGGGACCTGAAGACCTGGTTCTTTGAGCTTTCCAGCCAGGACTGAAAATTTTAATTTTAACTTATTATAATTGGGTTTTAATTGGAGCTATAGGCGTTTTATATTTTACTCAAGGATAATTTAATTATTTTAATTGTTATTAACTTTTTCTATTTGTAGTGTTATTTTAATTACCTTGTGAACCGCCCTGAGTCCCATGGGAGAAGGGCGGTATATAAGTTCAATAAGTAAATAAATAAATAAATATATCTGAACCTTTAATCATGTCACATCTTGCGGGACAGTTATTGGAGACAGACAGTTCACAAATCATCCCAGCCCTGAAGAACCCTGTAGATGATAACCATTACTCTGAATTGCTTCCGGAAGCAATGGGAGTCAGTGGGAGCAAGTGTCGTTCACAAAGTAGTGATATTACATGGGCATACTGATGTGTACCAATAACTGCTGTGCTGCTGTATTCTGGACTGCTGCAACTTTGGAGTAGTCTTCAAGGGCAGCCCCATGTAGAGGTTACTGAGATATTCTAAGTAGGACACAACCATGTTTAAGTGGTAGTGAATAGGACAATTTAATCCAAGGGTGGGTGCAATTGATACACAAGTAGATTTACTTAGGAGTGCACCTGGTTAATCCTTCTGGATGGTACTAGCTCTTTGAAATATTTTGCTATAGTTTGCTGTTGTGTTAACCTATTACTTGTTCATGCTTAATAATAATAATAATAATAATAATAATAATAATAAAGTTGGAAGGGACCTTGGAGGTCATCTAGTCCAACCCCCTGCTCAGGCAGGGAACCTTATACCATTTCAGACAAATGGCTGTCCAGTCTCTTCTTAAAAGCTTCCAGTGTTGGAGCATTCACCACCTCTGGAGGCAGGTTGTTCCACTGGTTAATTGTTCTAACTGTCAGGAAGTTTCTCCTTAGTTCTAGGTTGCTTCTCTCCTTGACTAGTTTCCATCCGTTGCTTCTTGTCCTGCTTTCAGGTGCTTTGGAGAATAGCTTGACTCCCTCTTCTTTGTGGCAGCCCCTGAGATATTGGAACACTGCTATCATGTCACCCCTCACTCTTCTCTTCGTTAAACTACACATACCCAATTCCAGCAACCGTTCCCTATATGTTTTGGCCTCCAGCCCCCTAATCATCTTTGTTGCTCTTCTCTGTACCCTTTCTAGAGTCTCAACATCTTTTTTACATCGTGGTGACCAAAACTGGATGCAGTATTCCAGGTGTGGCCTTACCAAAGCATTGTAAAGTGGTATTAGTACTTCACTTGATCTTGATTCTATCCCTCTGTTAATGCAGCCTAGCACTGTGTTGGCTTTTTTGGCAGCTGCAGCACACTGCTGGCTCATATTGAAGTGATTGTCTACTAAGACTCCGAGATCCCTCTCACAGTTACTGCTATTGAGCAAGGTACCACCTATACTATACCTGTGCATTTGATTTTTCCTCCCTAAATGTAGAACTTTACTTTTTTCACCATTGAATTTCATTTTGTTCCTGATCTTTACTATTTTCCAGACGTATCTTATTGACTACTTGGGTCGAAGGATTCTTTTTCTGCTTGGTCTTACAATTTGCACCATTATTCTCATTTTGGTGGTTGTGGTGCTTGAACTGTTGCAATTTCAGGTAAAGTCGCAAAGATGGAGGGGGGGGAAATGCTAAGAATGATACATACTCCAAAGTCACGGTTGGAGGTCAAAATTTCAAGGCCCTTAAAGAAAAGCTATACTGTAGAGAGGAACAACAATTTCTGAAAATGCCTGAACTTTTGAATAATAGGTTATGGAGGAAAAGATTGGAGACAAGGGTTGCTTTAGAATCCAACATTGCTAAAGAGGTCTCAGTTTTCCAAGTCAGAATTCTCAACCTGTGCTATAACTTTATCAGCCTGTGGCATTCTCACTACCCAAATTTCTTTTAAATTCTCCCATTGCAGGAAAATGACCTTGAGGGTACTAGATCAGGGGTCTTCAAACCTGGCCCTTTCATGACTTGTGGACTTCAACTCCCAGAATTCCTCAGCCAGTATGGAGTTGAAGTCCACAAGTCATAAAAGGGCCAGGTTTGAAGACCCTTGTACTAAATAATAGTGTGAGGAACCCCTCATCTGAGCGCTCAGAGGGATCAGAGAAAGAAATTTAAGAAGGACCTGATCAGTTGGTAAAAAGATGGTTATTTTTTTTTATTTAGCATATGATGAGAACACAGAGGAGAAGTAAGCATGTGCACACAATCTACATAATTATATACAAAACTTCTGTGAGGGTACGCCAGTAGCCTCATAACTAGAAGTCCAATTCAGCTATCCAAACAATTGCCTCTGGTGTTGCTTTGTGCAGATCTTCTAGGGCAGGGGTCCCCAACCTATGGGCCACAGCCTACTACCGGTCCATGGCCTATTTGCAACTGGGCTGCTTGAGTGGCTGGCTGGTGTACGTGCATATGTGTGTGCAGCCCCACACACATGAGCGTTATGGATGCTTGGGACCACACTCCTGCAAGTGTTGCGGCACCTGGGCCCTGATTGGTGGTGCGGGCATTATGGGGTGCTCATGGCCCCACTTATGCAAACTTCAGGGGAGTTCATGGCCCCACTTCTGTGAGCACTCACTCTTGGTGTCACTCAGCAGGCAACAGGTGCTTGTGCATTTGCACACACATGCACACTTGCCTGCTCTTGGTGTCACTCAGGGCTTCACTCACATGAGTGTCACGGGTGCTCTTGGTGTCACTCAGCAGGCAACAGGTGCTTGTGCATTTGCACATACATGCACACTTGCCTGCCCCTACCACCAACCCTTCTCCTCTTCCCCCTCTCACCTGCTTTCCACTAATCCGGAAAGGTTGGGGAACTCTGTTCTAGGGAACCAGAGCATGCACACCATGGACAATTTCTACAATATGTTTAATAGTTTGCATATCAGCACCACAATCACAACAAGGAGAAGCTTTCCATCACCACTGACACAGAGAAGATGCACTTCTTCCAGTAAGATTGATGCCAGATGTCCTGGGTAGAACAGATAGAACACACAATCAGATGAGTTAATTCTACTTTATTGTAAGACTACATTAAAGAAACGTACAAGTCTGGAGGTACAAATCTCCAGCTGCCTCTTTTTACAGCCTGGTAATGGGGTAATTCCAGGTTTAATGGAAGTGTGGGAAGGCAGGAAAGAAACAGGTGCCTGGAGACTGTCTACTTAAAAACTGTGTGCTGACACTCTAGTTTGACTACCTTGTAAATGAATATGTACAAAGCCACACACTCCCACTCATGAGAATGCCATAGATTTTTTTTCTCTTTTCCCTTGTGAAACATTTTTGAAGGAATTTATTTTACAGTCAGTGGAAGTTAAAGAGTGTCTTTTCCAAAGAGGAAGGAAGCAGTGCCTAATTTAATACTTTGGATTTTGAATAAAGATCTGCAAGGTGAAGGGAAATAGGACAGTAAGCTTTTCCCCAAGAAATGTGCTTGCTTGAATTGTTCAGCTCCTCGATGTGATTTGTCAGGTGCAAACAACCAATTAAAAGAGTTTAATTAGCTGTTTTATTGTTCAAGTCTATCACACAGGAATCCCCCTCAGGTTGGCGGTTTGCATAAAGGTCAGACTTGAGAAGGTTCAACAACATTCGGGGATGGGGATTAGGCTACACCCTTTTGTGCCCATGTAGAGATTCTAGACTAAGTCCCTGTTGGACTCCTCCCACTGGCTCATCCAGTCTGTCTCCTCCTTCATGATTTCACATTAGGGTTTTCCCAGTCAGAAAGACAAAAGATCCTTTTCAATGTCTATACAGATTCTCAATCATCCAGGTCTTGGTTGTCCCAAAGATGCTTTTCCCAAAAAACAAACAAACAACCCAAAATCCTGGACTTTTTTTTGTTTTTGTTTTTTTTCCTTGAAAATCTTTCACTTTTTATCCAAGAAGCTTCTTTGGAATAAGAAGAAATTTATTTTCAAAACAACAACAAGAAAGTCCAGTTGCCATTTGGAAGAAAGCACCTTTGGGATGATCCTTTCCAACAAACTTTGTAACTTTATAGATGTTTTGCTCAATTGCGACCAATTTTCTCCCACAGATTACCACTGTGTTCACTTATTTCTGTGTCAGCTTGCTTGTCATCTTCATAGCTTCATATAGCATAGGACCAAGTAAGTGAATGAAATGCAAGTTATGAAAAGAGAAGGGGATGGAGGGGGAGGCTCCTGGTCAGTGGGAAAAGGACATTCTGTGACTTAACATCTTTTCTCTCTACCAAGATGTAGTTTCAGTAATAATTTCACTGGAGTTGTTCCTTCAATCAGCACGAGCATCAGCTTTTGCAATTTCAGGAACTGTGTACTGCCTAGCCAATATTCTCCTAAACCTGATCCGTAATAAAATGAAGGTGAGTGAGTCTGAAGCTTAGTGGAAATGGCATAGTAGTTTATTAAACAGTTTATTAAATAGAGGGGCAAAATACAGCTGCCCTTTCACCATCCCATTTATCATCCTGACCTCCAAATCATGCGTACAGAACTGTATCATTCAAACTGTGGTAGGACAGTTCTCTTGGCTTGAAAATGACGCCAAGAAACCAAACATCCCCCTCATTTAAAATCTTAAAATAAGTGAGTTGTCCTGACTTCATTTAACAAGCTAACAGATGTGGTGGCACAGTGGTCAGAATGTAGTATTACAGGCAAACTCTACAGTTTGGAACTCTGGACTGGCTCAAGGTTGACTCAGCCTTCCACCCTTGCGAGGTCAGTAAAATGAGGACCCAGGTTGTTGGGGGCAAATACATTGACTCTGTAAACCACTCAGAGAGTGTTATAAAGCACTATGTAGCAGTATAGAAGTCTAAGTGCTATTACCATTGCTAAAGTACTGTTTTTTCAATCTTGGCAACTTTAGGTTGAGTGGACTTCAACTACTATAATTCCTCAGCCAGCATGCTGGCTGCAGAATTCCGGGAGCTGACACCCACACATTTTAAAATTGCCAGAGTTGAGAACCACTATTTTAGACATAGAGGTGTCCACAGGGAATGCGTATAACTTTGCAAGATGGCAGAGGAAGTGTTATAATCCAAGTCCTACCCCATTGTTACATACATTGAATTTACAACCATGTGCAATACAGGTTGGGTGAACTTAGTTTATAATGCTAAATCATAAAATCATAGAATTCTTTATTGGCCAAGTGTAACTGGACACACAAGGAATTTGTCTCTGATGCATACGCTCACAGTGTACATACAAACAGCAAGTAATAAAAAACATAAAAAACAACCATTGATAAATCATCAGAAACCAATAGGAGGAGATAGTAGGAAGATAGTAGGAAAGATGAGAAGTGAGACAGTGCTGTAAGAATTAAGTGTTCAGCAGAGTGATGGCACAGGGGGAAAAAAAAAAACTGCCTTTGTGTCTAGTAGTTTTGGCATGCAAAAGCTCTATAGCCATCCTAAATTCATTATCTTCAAAGAAAAAGAAAACATAGTCAAGATAGTATTCATGACATTTGATTGAAATTCTACACCTTCTGTATAACATATGCATTTTGCTCATGTACAAAGGCTGCTATCTGGATCATGCAGAGGGTAAATTACACATCCTTTGGGTTCAAAGTTGCTGGGTTGTTGTTTTTTCTCGATAGGTTAGCTTCTGTTACGAATGAGGATTAGAGGGCTAGGGAAGGAAATATTTATTTCAAAAGCAGTTGGTGGTGGCCTGAATGAAGGAAAATGCAAAGAGGCTAATCATACCGACTATTTTGATTTAATGTTTTGATCCCAACAGACTTTTCATTTTATTCAGTCCTCTTGTTTCATGAGGAGTCTTTTGGTGCACTGATAATGTTACATGGTTTGGCTAATGCAATGTCTAGCAAGAAAACCACCAAGCTTAGAGGAGACCCCTCATTCCAACCCTGAGTTACTAATATTCTCCTTTACTAGTTCCTCTTGTTTCACTTCAGCCCCCAGCCTTCCACTCAAAGGCCAGTGTGGTCCTTGGTTCAAAAAATAAAAGATGGTTTGCTGTCTTGGAAGTGAGTGATACAATATCAGCTTCTAAGGAAAAAAAAAAAAGGTTAAGATTTTGCATTGGTGAAATGAATGGAAATAGCTTGCTTGTAGCCTTTGGAGGAGCACAGGGTGGGCAGATGTCCCCAGTATTTGCAACAATCAAATGGACACTGTCAGAAGAATAATTTGGGGTTCCAACTTGAGCTGGGATTGTGGAAGAACCATTCAAAATGAAATCCAGACAGCTGTGATGAAAGGAGATTTTTTCTACTCACAAAATAATAATAATAATAATAATAATAATAATAATAATAATA
>JAKJMR010016758.1:63034-89061 GCA_024449315.1 Daboia siamensis
CTTTTATTTATATACCGCCCTTCTCCCGAAGGACTCAGGGCGGTGTACAGGGCAGATATATAACAATACAAAAATACAAAAGTTAAAAAAGGATTAAACATATGCCCAACTAAAAACAATAAATACAGATATTAAAATAACCACCCATCCCTCATCAGGCCAGGCCGGATTGTATAAATAAGAATGTCTTCAGATCGCGACGGAAGGAGCGAAGGTCGGGCGCCATCCGGAGCTCAGCCGGCAGCTGATTCCATAGCTCCGGGGCGCCCACAGAGAAGGATCTCCCCCTGGGGGCCGCCAATCGACATTCTTTGATCGGTGGCACCCTGAGGAGACCCTCTCTGTGGGAACGCACAGGGCGGAGGGAAGTTGATGCCGGCAGCAGGTGATCCCCAAGGTACTCTGGACCCATGCCAAAAGCAAAGAGGTTTCCTTGTGGGGAAGAAAATGAGGCACAAAAGGACTGTTTTATAGGGGAGCTTGTCCTTAATGTGGGTCTTGAGGGGTGTAGATATGTGCACATGCTGGTTCTAGTGTGTAACACATGAAGGGAATGGGCCTGTATAGGTACGTGTCATCTGTGATGTTTATGCTGGCGCACATGCAGTTCCTCTGGGATAAAGTTTTTATTAAACCTGTTTGTGTTTACAGACCTGTATGGATTGAGTCTGAGTAACTTATTTGGGGGTGGGGGTGGGGGTGGGGGTGCTCAAGGAAGGTTGAGTAAAAGATTTTCCTCCATTTGCTATTAGTACTTGATTAACTTAGTTCCAGCTTAACTGTCAGTAATCTAGCAGAGACACTGATTCTCACCCCATTGTGGATTCTGTTAATGTTTAAGGGAAGATGGAGATGTTATAAGGAATAAAATCTATTTTGATATAAAGCTTCCCTCAACACTGTTTCTCTCTTTCCTCCCCCACAAAACAATTCTTTTACATCTTCAGAAGAAACTTGGATCATATTCCTTACTCGTCTTCGCTCCATTCTGTATAGCCACCTTGGTATTCGTCTACATATATATCCCAGAGACCAAAAATCAGACTTTTAAGGATATCAAAACAAGCATGGCGATACAGAGAAACAGAAAGATCCATGTCAAGACAGAGAAGGCAAAAAAAGAGCTTGAAGATATCCTCTGAACTAATTTTGTGCCTTTGTGTTTATTTATGTATTTCTTTTGAAATCAGAATTAAAAACAGAATCTTGTTTTTCTTCAACTGTCCAGTTTAATTGATCTGTGGAATATTCCTTCTGGTTAACAACCAACAACTTAGCTGACATTTAGACTAATATTTTAGCAAAGTATACCCTCCAATTTCCTCAGAATTGACTTCCCTTGCAAACATAGCTTGCATTTTTTCCCCTCTTTTATTTTCAGGGAACTGTTAGGTTTGCAGATTTTGGAGAGAAAGTCTTCAGATGTTCTAGACTTCTAGACTTTAACACTAGGCCCTATCTAACAAAATGCAATTTAATGGTGAGATAAGTTAGGTTTTACATTTAGGCAAGAAAAAACAACAACACCACAATGCATTGATACAGAATAGGTGGTATCTGGCTCATTAGCAGTAACTGTGAGGAGGATGTACATGTCCTAGTGGACAACAACTGAAATATGAGCTAGCAGTGTGCTGCAGCTGCCAAAAAAACATTAATGCAGTCCTAGGCTGGGTTAACAGAGGGATAGCATGAATATCATATGAAGTGTTAGTACTGATTTACATTGCTTTTGTAAGAACACACTTGGAATACTCCATCCAGTTTTGGTAACCACAACACAAAAAAAAAGATGCTGAAGCTGTAGCAGCCAGCTCCAGTCAAAGCTGAAGAAGCTTCTTGGATGAGAAGCGAAACGTCTTCAAAGAAAAACAAGAAAGTCCAGTTGCCTCCTGAAAAAGAAAAAAATACTTTTGGGACAACCATGACCTGGATGGCTGAGCATCTCCATAAACATTTGTCTGAAATGGTGTAGGAGTTTCTGCATAAACAGGGGGTTGGACTAGGATAGGGGTAGGCAACCTTGGCTCTTTTATGACTCTGGACTTCAACTCCCAGAATTCCTGAGCCAGCGTGACTCAGCTTGGAAACTTCTCCCTTTCCCCTCAGCATGGCTGGCACAGGAATTCTGGAATTTGAAGTCCAGGAGTCATAAAGTGGCCTAGGCCAGGGGTAGGCAACCTTGGCTCTTTTATGACTCATGGACTTCAACTCCCAGAATTCTTGAGCCAGTATGGCTAAGCTTGGAAACCTCTCCCTTTCCCCTCAGCAGGGCTGGCTGAGGAATTCTGGGAGTTGAAGTCCACAAGTCATAAAAGACCCAAGGTTGCCTACCGCTGGAGATCTCCAAGGGCCCTTCTAACTCTGTTATTCTGTTATTTTGTTATTCAGTGAGATGAAGAAAAGAGGATGTCAGGAAAAGAGAGAGTGTGTGAGAGAAAGAAGATCTACAAAAAGAGAGCTCACTGTTGCTTAGCCTCAAAAATTAAAATAATTAAATAAAATAAAATATGTTTAAAACATGGTCCATCATGACATCAGAGCCTTCCCTAATGATTCACTGAGTTCCTTTCTAAGCTACCAAAATACATGTGTTTTTTTTTCTTTACTGCTGAGACCATTACAACTGGATTAGAAATTTTGTTTTAACTAATGTTAAGCCATAAGGCATCTAAGCATTAAAAAGTCTTTGAAAACAATGGAAATTGCCCATATCTCAGGGGGGGGAAAAAACACACACACAGATTGCTCGGCGAAAAGTCTCTGGGAAAAATGTGGTCAGGAAAAACTTCAACCAAACTGTCCTCAGATCATTACCGATTTGGTTTTTATCCCACTTTTATCATTTTGAGAAATAACTGAAGGCAATTAACATGCGGCGTACAGGTACCCTCCCAATATTTCTGCTGCTAAGTGAGACCTTTATGCAGTGAGCTTGGTTCCATTTTATGATTGTTCTTAACACAGTTGCTAAGAGAATCACTGCAGGTGTTGTGTTAATAATGTGGTTGTTAAGTGACTCTGGCTTCCCCACTGACTTTGCTTGTCAGAAAGTTGCAAAAGGGGTCTACGGCACTGTAAGCGTCCTAAATAGGAGTCAGTTCCCATGTGTCTGAATTTTGATCACATGACCATGGGGATGCTGAAATGGCCGTAAGTGTGAAAAATGGTCACAAGTCACTTTTTGTCTGTGCCGTTGTAACTTCATATGGTCACTAGATGAAGTGTTGTAAGTTGTAAGCTGAGGACCACCTGTACATCCAGTCAGCTTTCATGCCAAAAAAAGGCTAGAACTCACCATTTCCTGTTTTTCAGGCCAGTGTCTTAATTACAATACCAAACTGGCTCTCTCATGCACCTATTTTTACCTGAGAAATATTGGGAGATGTGGAAATCCACAGTTTGATAGCACTTCCACATATTTGCAGGGTTTCAAAAGCAAATGTAACAAAAACCATCAGATGTTAAGAGATGTTAACAATACCCATCCTGCTTTTGTGATGACAGAAGTAGACCAATTAATGAGCTTATTATGCACAACAAAATGGGCTTTCCTTCTGTGTCCCCCTAATTCCTCCTTTGTTTCCTTCAGCACTAGAAATTAACACATTCAGTTGTTTCGAAACTATCATCCTACACTGTTTTCTCGACAGAGATTATCAATCACTTTCCACTTCCAACTGTCAACAGATTCTCCTGGAACGTTCTTATATCCTTCCTCTGATTGGTTCCTGAAGGGCTGTTAGAGTTTGAATTTAAAATATTGTTTCAAAGAAAAGAAGAGCATTCAGCTTGGATTAATTCTAGAATCCTTACTCACTTGTAGGAGAAACTAGAGAACGTTTGTGTTTTCATTGCTTATTTGTGTCGTGAGAGATTGAGTCAGGTGAACAGGTTCTATAACTTCCCATTTTATGGCAGTTTGGATAGCGTGGGTGCATCAATTCCTGGATTCCTTCTGTTTCTGCTCTTCAAAAAATTCTAGGGATATTGAATCAGTAAACTCCCACCAAATAATCACCAGTAGTCGAGGGATCATAAAAATCCCTCCAATGTTTCAATTATCAAAATAGGTTGCAATGTTCTGCCACATAAACACATGCATGTGTATGAGTATATATGCATAGATTGGTGTGGATTCAAAATAAGATTTATGAGAAATTTGTGTGGTCAAATAATCCACCCACTACGTTTGATATGGCTGATTTGCTTGCTTATATTTTATAGAAGGGGCCTAGAGAGCATTTGGAGATCCAGTCGGTCCAAGTCTGACCGAACACAGTTAAGATCCTTTTCTAGATCTTATCTTGTGGCAATGGAGGTAGCGAAGCATGCTCATTTCGCCACCCTCATTGCATCCGCAGATAACTGCCAGCTGCTCTGTTTAGGGTGACCCATTCCCTTTTAAATCATAGGATGGGAGAGGACCCCTTGCAGGGACAGGCCAAGGAGTTTAGTGAGTATCTGGTGGATAAAATCGCTCAAATTCGGGCTGGCTTGGACTCCGACTGGACAGTATCTGACGAGAGGGAAGCAATGGGTTTGGCCAATAATATTTGGGAAGAGTTTGATCCTGTGACTCCGGATGAAGTGGACAGGATCATGGGGAAACTAAGTGCCGCCACGTGTTTGTTGGACCCATGTCCCTCCTGGCTGGTTTATGAGGCTCAGGAGGTTACACAAGGCTGGCTCCTGGCAGTTATTAATTGAGTGAGGGGTGCTTCCCTGCCACCTTGAAAGAGGCGGTGGTAAGGCTCCTCCTCAAGAAACCTGCCTTGGATCCAGCTATTTTAAATAACTTTCGTCCTGTCTCCAACCTTTGCTTCCTTGCGAAGGTTGTTGAGAGCATGGTGGCACAGCAGCTCCCTTTGGTCCTGGAGGAAACTGAGTATCTGGATCCATACCAATCGGGTTTCAGGCCCGGGTACAGCATGGAGACGGCATTGGTTGCGCTGGTGGATGATCTCTGGCGGACCCGAGACGGGTTATTCCTCTGTCCTGGTCCTATTAGACCTCTCAGCAGCTTTTGATACCATTGACCATGGTATCTTGCTGTGACATCTTGAGGGGTTGGGAGTGGGAGGCACTGTTTTATGGTGGTTCTCCTCCTACCTCTCGGGCCATTCGCAGACGGTGGGCAGAGGTCAACCCCTAGGTCCCTTAGTTGTGGGGTGCCTCAGGGGTCAGTACTCTCGCCCTTCCTATTCAACATCTATATGAAGCCACTGGGTGAGATCATCCGTGGCTTCGGGGTGAGGTATCATCAATATGCTGATGATACCCAACTTTTCATCTCCACCCCAAACCAACCCAGAGATGCCTTCGATGTGATGTCCCATTGCCTGGAAGTGGTACGGATTTGGATGGGGAAGAACAGGCTCCAGCTCAACCCGGAGTGGCTTTACGTACCGGCATCTCGACTTGTCCAAGAGGTTCCATCTTTGGTTATGGGAGGAGAGATATTACCTCCCGTTGATAGGACACGCAATTTAGGCATCATCCTGGACTCACGGCTCAGTTTTGAAGATCATATTGGAGTCGTGGCCAGGGGGGCATTTGCCCAGGTTCTCCTGTTGCACCAGTTGCGCCCCTATCTGGACCGAGATGCCCTATGTACGGTCACTCATGCACTCGTTACCTCCCGGACAGATTACTGCAATGCTCTCTACATGGGGCTGCCCTTGAAGACCACCCGGAGGCTCCAGCTGGTGCAGAATGCGGCCACGCGGGTAGTGATGGGAGCATCCCGATACTCCCATATTACACTCCTCCTGCGTGAGCTGCATTGGTTACTGGTTGTCTTCCGGGCGAGATTTAAGGTGCTGATACTTACCTTTAAAGCCCTACATGGCCTAGGTCCGGGATATTTGCAGGACCGTCTGCTGCCGGGAATGACTTCCCATCGCCCAGTGCGCTCACCTCAGGGTGCCGTCAGCTAGACAATGTTGGCTGGCGACCCCCAGGGGGAGGGCCTTCTCTGTGGGAGCACCAGCCCTGTGGAACCAACTCCCCCTTGAGCTCCAGATGGCCCTGGATCTCCGGTCCTTTCGCCGCGGCCTTAAAACTTTCCTTTTTCATCAGTCTGACCTGGACTGACGACGGGTTTTTAAAATGTTTTTTTAATATTTAATTGTTTAGTTTAACTTATTTTGGGCCTGTTTATTTAATTTCTTTTAACTTTTGTATTGTTGTTTTTATTGTTGTTAGCCGCCCTGAGTCCTTCAGGAGATAGGGCGGCATATAAATCCCAAAAATAGATAAATAAAATAAATAGTTCTCCAGAGTCAATATACTTTTGAATTTCTGATTTAAAGGATAATTCCTTCCTGGACTTATCTATTTTATTGCTTTTGACCTGATCCTGAAATCAAATACATGTATTCTTAAGAAAGATAGTAGAATAGATACTAGATAACCAACAGTCCAGCTTGTTCTCATGGTCCTACAGGTGATCCTGAGTTACTTCCCATTAGTGGACATAAACATGGATAAACATAAGAAAAGTGTACAATTAATGACTAAAGATGTCAGGGAACAGACAGTCCTGAAGAAACCGTCAAAAAGTGTGAGTTTGGACAAATTTAAACATATGATGATAATCAAAGCTGATAACATTGTTTTCAGGGTTTTCAGCATGAACTTTTAATTAAACTTTGGTAGACTTACTAAAGATAATATATGTAATTTCTAGGATGATTCACAGGATCCATGTCATAAAACTTAGCAAATGCAAAAGACATCCATGTCAGAATCAAACGTTTTTAACCCAACTCTTTTAGAAACTGGTGAGGTAGTAAAAAGAACTTTATAAAGCCTCAATAAGACCACACCTGGAATACTGCATCCAGGTTTGGTCACCACATTACAAAAAAAAAATAAATATGTTGAGACTTTGGGAAAAGTGCAAAGAAAAGCAACGAAGATGATTAAAAGCCTGGAGACTAAAACATATGAAGAACAGGGGGCGGGGGGCATGATAGCAGTACTCCAGTGCTTGAGAGGTTGCCACAAGGAGGAGGGGGTCAATTGATTCTCCAAAGTACCAGAAGACAGGACAAGAAACAATGGATGGAAACTAATCAAGGACAGAAGCAACCTGAAATTAAGGAGAAACTTCCTAACAGTGAGGACAATTAACTATTAGAACAGCTTGCCTTCAGACATCATGGGTGCTTCTTCACTGGAGATTTTTGAAGAAGAGACACTTGTCTGAAATGGTATAGGATCTCCTACTTGAGTAGGGGGCTGGACTAGAAGCCTTCAAGGTCCCTTCCAGCTCTATTCTGATTCTTTTCTTTGACCCTGATTTTTCATGAGAAAAGATATCAGACTGTTGTCTATTGTGGGGAAATTCCATGAATAGAGCACCACAATGAAGAAGGGCATTAACACAGCAATATGAAGGGGACTTCTCTTGTACATGTTATAGCACTACAGATAGTTCTTGCCTTTAAACCATTTGTTTAGCAACTGTTAAAGTTGAGGGGTTTTTTTTTAAAAAAAGTTATTTACAACGATTCCTCGCAATTACATAGCATTAAAAATTTGGCAACCTGCATGTATTAACCATGTTTGCAGTATTCTGAGGTCATGTGATCATCATTTGCGACCTTCCCAACTGGTTTCCAATGAACAAAATCAATGGAGGAAGCTAATATATATATATATTAGGCCAAAGCAGGAAAGAAAGAGTTAATTAGCAAGGTGCATTCAAAAGCCTTGACAAATACTTAACACATATTTGCCTTGCCTTCTAGCTAATAAAAGAGAGAAAGAACCTGTGGCTCAGGAAGTTAAAACAACTGCCTAATATATAATCAGCCCAGGTTCGAATCTCAGATAAGGGTATGACTGACTGATGAGAACATAAAGAGTTCGAACTGATCATCTCAGCTTCCCAAATTCTTTATTAGCAATTTGAATAATTTACACAAATAATGAGCTGTCATAAGTTGACTATATCCTGTGGATAAGCCTTGAGTCAGGCCAAAGCAGGAAAGAAAGAGTTAATTAGCAAACTGCATTCAAAAGCCTTGACAAATACATAATAATAATAAGAATAAGAATAAGAATAAGAATAATAAAGAATAAGAATAAGAATAAAGTTGGAAGGGACCTTGGAGGTCATCTAGTCCAAAGCCCTGCTCAGGCAGGAAACCTTATTACCATTTCAGGCAAATGGCTGTCCAGTCTCTTCTTAAAAACCTCCAGTGTTGGAGCATTCACCACCTCTGGAGGCAGGTTGTTCCACTGGTTAATTGTTCTAACTGTCAGGAAGTTTCTCCTTAGTTCTAGGTTGCTTCTCTCCTTGACTAGTTTCCATCCGTTGCTTCTTGTCCTGCCTTCAGGTGCTTTGGAGAATAGCTTGACTCCCTCTTCTTTGTGTTACATATATGTAAATTTTTTGGATTGCTAACAAAGAATTAAAGGGAAACTAATATGGCCATTTCAAACTCATTTGTTCTCATCAGTCAGCCATACCCTTCTGAGATTCGAACCTGGGCCCACCGCACATTAGGCAATTATTCTAACCTTTAGGCCACAGGCTCTTTCTCGCTTTGTTAGCTGAGAGGCAAGGGAGATATGTATTAAGTGTTTGTTATGTATTTGAGAATACCTTGCTAGGCCCCAAACATGGGACAAATCTTATTGCCTGTTTCAGCCTAACCCAAGGCCATCCACAGGCTGTAGTCACAATTTACACAAATATGAGCTGTCACTCAGAATACACTTGCTTGGTCCCAGACACGGGACAAATCTTATTTCATGTTTCAGCCTAGCCCAAGGCCATCTACAGGCAGTAGCCACAGCAGTGGCAGCTTATATTTGTGTAAATTTTTTGGCTTGCTAATCTCAGAAGGGTATGGCTGACTGATGAGAACAAATAAGTTTGAAATGATCATATCGGTCTCCCTTTATTCTTTGTAAGCAAGCCAAAATTTTCTCCATTCAACTCACAGCATGGTATTATTATTATTTTTTTAATAGGAGTTGACAAAGACACTTCTCTGGGTTTCTTCAGTGTCCAGCATCCTAAGCCTTCACTATGGTTACTTTATCTGGATAATTTATTCTCCTGGTGTGGTAAGATCTTTCTGTAATACAAATGACTTTCTAAACTAAGTGGTGTGCATAAGATTTAATTGCTCAAGTGATTCTGTCTTTTTTTTTTTTTTTTGTATACCTGCCTGGGTTTCTTTTACGAGAGATTATTATTATTTTTTTTTTATTTCTGGAGTGAGACTTGACAATTTCAACCATATTCCATGTTCCTGCCCGCCCTACAGAAACTATGGGGTTATATTCCTTGACGGGTGGGATCTGCAGTTTTGATCAAAGAAAATGAAATACAATTTTGTTTCTACTTGGAAACCGCTTCTGAACACTGAGGTGGAAATAAATGAAACTTTGATCTGAGGTTTTATCGATTAATAGTTTGGTTGTTATAGAAATGGCTAGCCTGTATTATTATGCAAAAGTAAAAAGTTGAGGTTGGATATTAGTATCTTATTCCACTGCAGCAAAGGAAGTTGGGAGTCAATGCCTTTTCTTTCTTTTTCCCCACACTTTTCCCTCCCCTATTTTCCTGCTGTTTTCTTTTGTATTTTTGTATTGTATATTATAAACTAATTTTAAAAAAAAAATCCAAAGAAACTATGGGGTTACAAGTTGGATATACAGTGGGAGTAGAGACTTTTCCCTCAACTAAAAAACTGTGTGTTTTTCATCACTGAAGATATAGGAGGGAACGTGGTCACACTAGAATATTTCCAAATATGTTTGAAGTTGGAATGGGGATTATCTTCACTTAGAAATCTATTGGAAACCAATATGAAACCAGAAGCATAGGTGAGATGTGATCTTTCCAGGTGATGCCCACCAGTAATTGAGATGCTGAATTTTGCGTGGTCTTCAAAGGCACTGTCACTCTACTAAAACAGGGGTGGCGAACCCATGGCACGCGTGCCACAGGCGGTATGCGGAGCCGTCCCTGTGGGCATACACGCCATCACCCAAGAGGGAGGCGGGGCCAGGCTGCCCCACCCCCTCTCCATGTTCTCCTGCACTCTTGCTCTCATTCTCTCTGCACTGAGAGTCAGGGAGCAGCTGCAACAGCTGGGCGGATCTCAGCTGGATAGTGGAGGCAGCTGCAGCACAAGTCCAGGTAAGCCTCTGGAGTGATTTCGTGCCCACCCCCCCATGGCTGATCATTTTACAATGCTCCAGCGGTGCAATCCGGGCATCGGAAGCCTGCAAAATGCTTCTGCTGCCCAGATCTAGGGCTGCAGAGTGATTTCGCTCCCCTCCCCCCACAGCTGATTTTGCAGGCCTCCAACACCCAGATAGGGTCGCTGGAGCATCGCCCACTCAGTGGCCACTCTCTCAGCATCCAGTGATGCATAAGTGGGTTTCGGGTTGCAGTTTGGGCACTCGGTCTCAAAAAGGTTCACCACCACAGTACTAAAAAAATGATGAGATCAAAATGTTTCGGATGCTTAAGTATCAAAAGCTTTCATCTATCTGAGCAGACATCAATCCTGATGTTACAATAAACATCAAGTTCCTGGGAACCCCTGTAAAATTTTGAACTTTCCAAGGGAGACCTACCAATGATAAACTCAGAGTAAAGGTGAATTTTCTTTAGAGATTTGGAGAAAGACGGAGGTTACCTTTCCTAAATCGGAACCTAGAAGTAGGAACAAGCTGGAATGATGTATACTTGGAGTAGTGGAGCAGGCCGTTTCACTTTAGAGATTTTACCTCTAAATTGTATCAAGTATCTGTACAGAACAATTTTTCGTATCAAATGGGCTGCTTCTTTAAATTGACCAGCAAAGTGGAATCAAACTCATCCAAGTCAGTGCTTTGTATCAAAGCAATTCTCAGCCGAATCAATAATTCAGATTGGATTTGAGTTGATTTTCACATCCCTATTGTTATATATAACAGTCAGTGAACACTTAAATACGCTTGATTCATGATAGAAGATAACGTACCCAATATACATAAAGCTTGAACAGAAGAAAATGTAGTAAGATTCTAAGTTGCTATGCTTACAGGCTTAATACGTCTAAGCAAAACTTGTATTGTTACTAATCTAATTAAAGATAAATAAATGCCTTCTAATTCCCACTTTCATTTTTGCTAAAAAAGTTGTTAAATAGAAAAGGAACGATGGCCATATAAGATGGATAACGCAAGAATACATGTTCCAAATTTTGTTTTTGCCTGTTTTCTATACTGCAAGTGGGGCTTGCTTTCAATTAATATCATTCTTGAGTTAGAAAATGTTGTTGTACTTTATCAATGAAATAAACCACAAGGTCATTTGTAAGGTCATTTCTAACAGCTGCATCACTGTCCTCCAAAATTTATTTGATCCCCAACTTGTCTCTTTGGTGCCATGTGCATGGCTTTATATTTCTCTCCTAGCTCCTGCAAGAATTTTATAACAAGACATCTTTTCAAGTGATAAATCTCCCAAAGTTTCCTTGGGTGGCGTTGACCATCAATATTGCTTTATTCCCACTTGGAGGTTTATTTGCCTCAGTGATGACAGGGTTTTTGGCTGATACCCTTGGAAGGTAAGCTGCTTTCATGGTTTATTTGGTTCCTTATAGGTGCCAGTAGGGACGCGGTGGCTCAGTGGGTTAGGACGCTGAGCTTGTCGATCAGAAGGTCAGGAGTTTGGCGGGTCAAATCCCAAGTGCTGCGTAACAGAGTGAGCTCCTGTTATGCGTCCCAGCTTCTGCCAACCTAGCAGTTCGAAAGCACGTAAAAATGCAAGTAGAAAAATAGGGACCACTCCGGTGGGAAGGTAACAGCGTTCCGTGCGCCTTTGGCGTCTAGTCATGCCGGCCACGTGACCACGGAGACGTTCTCAGACAAGCGCTGGCTCTTCAGCTTTGAAACGGAGATGAGCACCGGCCCCTAGAGTCGGAAACGACTAGCACGCGTGTGCGGGGGAACCTTTACCTTTACCTATGTGCCAGTGTTCTAACACAGTGAAATGAGGAAGGGAAAAAAGGAACAAAGTGAAAAGTAATTTAAGCATCTGAAAGAGTTAGTAGTCGCTCTTAAAGTCTGGCTTTCTGTTCAAGCCTCAATACGTTTGGATAAGCACACATGGCTGACATTAATGACCAGATTCTGACAAGATAATCCCTTTCGGAGATCAGAACGGCCCGAACCCTGTAAGTTTTTCCTTCCATGCCTGAGGGGCTGAATGTGTTAAGGGCCCCTTTCCTGGATGTATTGCTCCTGGTCAAATACCTTGCTCCTACATATATTCAATTTGGATATCCCAAGGGTGCTTTGTCAAAAGGCAAACAGACTTTCATTGTTTTTTTTTAACTTCTCACTCAAGAAGCTTCTTTAGTTCTTATTGTTATACTTATTTTTTTACTCTTATAAACATACATATATGGAGAGAGAGAGAGAGAGAGAGAGAGAGAGGAAGGGAGGGAGAGAGAGAGATAGAGGGAGGGAGGGAGGGAGGGAGGGAGGGAGGGAGGGAGGGAGGGAGGGAGAATGAATGAACCTTTTATTGTCAAACTACAACCATGTATACATTGAGATTGACTGAGTCTCCCTTTGTGCCCCCACCCTCAACTCACAATGAAACAAACCCTCCATCTTATTACACCATGTGAGCTAATTGCACAACGCACCGGCCTCGCATGTCAATCATACATAAAGTTTATAAAATTATTTCCCGTTCAAGAGCCTAACAGCCCATGGATAAAAGCTGTTCTTCAGCCGGTTGGTACGGCTGGCTATACTCCTATATCTTCTACCCGATGGTAGGAGAGTAAAGAGATACCGTCCAGGGTGTGAGTCACCCTGAGAATCTTCCTCACTCTTCCAAGGCAGCGAGCTTTGGCAATGTCATCCAGTGGTGTCAGGGGACAGCCCACAATGTCTTGTGCTGTGCTCACCACCCTCTGTAATGCTTTCCTATCCGCGGCTGTCAGACCAGCATACCAAACCACAATACCATACAAGAGGATGCTCTCTCTACTAGACCGGTAAAAGAGGGTCATTAGCCGTTGTTCTACCCTGTTCTTCTGCAAGACCCTGAGAAAGTGAAGTCTCTGTTGGGCCTTTCTGGCCACCTGGGTTGTATTAACTTTCCAGGTAAGATCTTCACAGAGGTAGACTCCCAGAAATTTAAAGGAGGAAACTCTCTCCACACAGTCCTCCCCAATGTAAAGTGGGGCAGGTTCCTTCTTTTTCCTCCTGAAATCTAGCACCATCTCTTTCATCTTGCCGATGTTCAGGTACAAGTTGTTACAATACCATATGGATAGTTTTTGTACCTCCGCCCTGTATGCTGTATGCTGTCTCATCCCCAATACAATAGTTTTGTATTCAATATTTTGTATCTGGTCTCAGGTCTCACAACCTCACAATCATCAAGAGATCACCTGACTTTTACTTTTAAGCTTTCACTGCCCATGAAGTGTTGCTTAGTCTAACACTTAAGTCTCCAAGACCGATTGCATAAGGCATAGATACTGTTGTTGGTTCCAAAGGGTTCACATGTGAGATCAGAGCTGGTCCACAAGATGTAGTTCACTTCATTGCATTGAGCCTACCTGGAAACAGAAAACAGGAGTTCAAGGATTGAGTAAGACTGCAGATTTGTTACTCCCATCTCCTTCTGTAACAACACCTCTGACTTGTCTAGATTCAGTTTTAACTTGCTTACTTTCAAGGAGCCCATGATCAAACATGGCAAGGATGAAGAGAATTAGATGCTTCCCAAGAGCAAAATAGCAGTGAAAAATAAAATTAAGTGTCACCAATGTATCAGTGCAACTCATTTCAAAGATGCAGTTGATTTCATAGCTGAGGTAACCTTCTTACCTCGGCAAGTTTGTAATACCAGTTCTACCTCCATACTCAAAAGGGTCTCCATTTGGTCTTTTATATTAGTGTGTCTGCAGCAATGACATGAAAATAGTTTCTTAATTCTAGCAGCACAAAAAACATCTGGCCTTCCGTCTTCTCTGAACTTTCCTGAGGCCCATATTTCTTTCTTCTGAAATATACTTCCAGGGGCACCCCTTACTGTAGTAAATTTCAGATCTTCTTCTCTTGCTATTCTCATCCTCCTACCTTTTCTTCAACATCACCGTCAACTTGTAATCATGCATAACATTGGTTAGATCCTTCAAACCCAAGCATTCCACAACTGCAGAATCCTTTCCATCCATCTTTTTGGTTGAAAGCTTGATTGATTGTGTGCGGTTAAGTTGTCTGCTTTTAGTAATCACACAGGTAGATTTTTTTTCCCAATGGCAAATTTCCTCTAACCGAGTCTACAAAAGCCACTATAACTGAGCCCATCCATCTCACCCAGGATTAGAGCTTTCTCCATGGAGTTAGGTTTTCACATGATGTGTCTGAAGTAGGAAAATTTGAACCTGATCATAGAACATAGAATAAGAGAGTTGGAAGGGACCTTGAAGGTCTTCTAGTTCAACCCCTCTAGTTCAACTTGAGCAGGAGCCCCATTACCATTTTTAGACAAATGGGTGTCCAGTCTTTTTCTGAAAGTCTCGAGTGAGAGAGCACCCACAATTTCTGAAGGCAAGCTGTAAAAGGTAAAGGTAAAGGTTCCCCCGCACATGCGTGCTAGTCGTTTCCGACTCTAGGGGACGGTGCTCATCTCCGTTTCAAAGCCGAAGAGCCAGCGCTTGTCCGAGGACATCTCCGTGGTCATGTGGCCGGCATGACTAGATACCTTCCCACCATAGTGGTCCCTATTTTTCTACTTGCATTTTTATGTGCTTTCGAAAAGCTGTACCGCTGGTTAATTGTCCTTACTATTAGAAGTTTCTTCTTAATTCCAGGTTGCTTCTCTCCTTGGTTAGTTTCCATCCATTGTTTCTTGTCTTGCCTTCTGGTGCTTTGGGAAATAGTTGTCTTTGTAGGAGCCCCTCAAATATTGCCTTGAGTGAAACTTTGGGTTGATTTTTTTTCAATGATCCATCGGTTTGCTTTCTTAGCTGTCCACAATATTCCCAGAAGTCTTCTCCAACACCAAAATTCAAAAGCATCAATATCTTCTTATCATCCTTCTTCAAAACCCAACCTTCCCTTCCATACCATGTCACAGGGAATGATATGGCCTGTACAGTTCTGAGCTTTGCACAGAATTTAAATATCTGTTCCAAGACCTTCATGGTTGCTCTACAAAGTGATACTTTGTTCTAGGCCCAGTGCTCTTCAATATCTTCATCAATGATTTAGATGAGGGGATAGATGGGGAACTCATTAAATTTTCAGACAACACTAAGCTGGCAAGAATAGCCAACACTGCAGAAGAAAGGCTTAAGATACAGGAGGATCTGGACTGACTTGAACATTGGACGCTATCTAATAAAATGAAATTCAACGGTGAAAAAAATAAGGTTCTACATTTAGGCAAGAAAAACCAAATGCACAGGTATAGTATAGATGGTACCTTACTTAATAGTATCATCAATGAGAGAGATCTCTGGGTCCTAGTGGACAATCACTTCAATATGAGCCAGTAGTGTGCTGCAGTTGCCAAAAAAGCCAACACAGTGCTAGGCTGCATTAACAGAGGGATAGAATCAAGATCACGTGAAGTGTTAATACCACTTTACAATGCCTTGGTAAGGCCACACTTGGAATACTGCATCCAGTTTTGGTCACCACGATGTAAAAAAGATGTTGAGACTCTAGAAAGAGTACAGAGAAGAACAACAAAGATGATCGGAGGACTGGAGGCTAAAACATATAGGGAATGGTTGCTGGAATTGGGTATATCTAGTTTAATGAAGAGAAGGACGAGGGTTGACATGATAGCAGTGTTCCAGTATCTCAGGCACTGCCCCAAAGAAGAGGGAGCCAAGCTATTCTCCAAAGCTCCTGAAGGCAGGATGAGAAGCAACGGATGGAAACTAACCAAAGAGAGAAGCAACCTGGAACTGAGGAGCAATTTCCTGACAGAACAATTAACCAGTGGAACAGCCTGCCTCCAGAAGCTGTGAATGCTCCAACACTGGGAGCTTTTAAGAAGAGATTGGACTGCCATTTGCCTGAAATGGTATAGGGTTTCCTGCCTGAGCAGGGGGTTGGACTAGATGACCTCCTAGGTCCCTTCCAACTTTATTATTATTATTATAACTGTTGTCATTAGTTTATTCTTCTTATATTTAATTTTAGTCTTGGGTTTCCCCCCCCCCCCAGTTTTTTTATTACTACAGCTTTCAGATTCTTTGGACTTTCACCTACCAGGGTAGTGTCATCAGCATAACACAAGTTACTGGTATCTTTATTACTAGATATATTACTGTGTACATAAAAATACCCCTGTTTCCCTTTGTTCTTTTCCGTGTCATAGAGGGTTATGTACTTACATGCTTATTTGTTAGATTTGTTTAGAGGTAGCCCTCACCATGTTGCCTGCCTGCCTTGCCTTCTACAACAGACATGTCAAACATGCAATGTCATGGGACGTCATGCAACATGTTGGAACTTTTTCCCCATTGCCGGTTTCCTCGTGACGCATCTGCCCCATGGGCCGGCAGTTTGACACCCCTGTTCTAGAAGGTCTGCTTGCTTAACAAGACACTTTCATTCATCCACCAACAATGTTCAATCAAGTCTACTCCTTAGAGTCACATGTTTTCTTGTGTTGTTCAGCTGAGCATGGAGCTTTCCTAGACATTCTTTACTTTTGATCTCTTTATTCTGTCCAGCTTCACCTCTGAGCTCTGCAATAAATCATTGATCTGCTGACACTTCCTCCTCAGCATCTCTTCTCATATCTACTTGACAAACACTGATGCAACTACATTCTGTTTGAGACAAAAATGTTGTATGCAGGGATCCAATCTGGGTTGGTCACCAAGACCAGAGGTTAGTCTTCTGAGCTTTCAGACTTATGCTGGAGCCCATTCTCAGGGAACCTCTCTATACCAGAATGTGGTAGGAAGAGAGAAGTTCTCTGAGGGGTTGGGGAGGTCTATGACAACTTG
This sequence comes from Daboia siamensis, assembly GCA_024449315.1. Lineage (NCBI taxonomy): Eukaryota > Metazoa > Chordata > Lepidosauria > Squamata > Viperidae > Daboia > Daboia siamensis. Next base: position 80,050 of record JAKJMR010016758.1, read on the forward strand.
CCATGGCCAACTCACTGTAGCCAATTTGCTGCGAGACAACTTGCCATGACCAACTCGCCGCTAGACAATTTGTCATGGTCAACTTGCCATAGCCAACTCACTGCAGGACAAAAGTCACACTAATATCAAAGAAATAGCGGAGTAGAATTCTTAAAGAAAAGACACCAGAGGTGTGACAAAATGAAATGTAAATGGCAAAAATTAAAACAATTTTTAATTATTTTGAATAATTTAAATGAATTGTTGAATTGTCCCACAGTGAGTTGTCCCATGGTAAGTTGGCCATGTTGAGTTGGCCATAGTGAGTTGGCTGTATTGAGTTGGGTCTAGTGAATTGACTATAGTGAGTTGGCTATAGTGAATTGGCTGTAGTGAGTTGGCCATAGTGAATTGACCATAGTGAGTTGGCCGTAGTATGTTGGCTGTGTCAAGTTGTCCCTGACATTGGGCTCCAGCACAAGTCTAAAAGCTTGGAAGTCTAGGCCTCTGATCTCAGTGACCAATCCAGATTGGGTCTTCCAACATTATCCTGGGACATATATATTTGCCTTTATTTGTTGAAATGTTATATGCACATCAGTTGATTGCCCACTGCAGGATAAAAAAGACAGAGTGTCATGGTTCTGATAGATGAGACCAGTAAAACAAGGCAAAATGTTTCCTTAAAGAACATATTTATTTGGCCACATAGTATTGGCATGATCAAAAGTGAAACCAAGCCTGGAATTCCCTCCCCAAAGTTACAAAGTTGAACTTACCACCCCAGTAATATGTCATAAATCACATTCCCCAATAATCTACTTTGGCACGCTTTCTAACGGAAACTGCAGCCCACCAAAACTCAGGCAGCAAGGACCTTGGTTCCCACAGGTCATTGTTTTATTGTTGTGTCTAAACTTAAAAGGACAGATCCCTCCTCCCAATTCTGGGGCAACTGAAAACGAAGTAAAAATGGCTTCAGCCAAATTCGTTTGCAGCATTGACACAGAGATCTTTTTATCGTAGTACTCAACTTACAATCATACATTTATAGAGTTACAACTGCACTACAAAAAGAGTGACATATGACCAGTTTTCACACATACAATTGTTGCAATCTTCCCATGGTCACATGATCAAAATTCAGCTGCTTGGCAACTGGCATGTGTTTAGGACAATTCCCCTGACTTGGGATAGTTTGTTCCCCATTTGTAACCTTCCCAACTGCCTCCGACAAGCAAAGTCAATGGGGAAAGCCAAATTCACTTAACTGTATGATTCATTTAACAAATGTAGCAATTTGCTGAACAGCTGTGGCAAAGAAAGGTCATAAAGTGGGGCAAAATTGATTTAACAACTGCCTTGCTTAGCAACGGAAATGTTGGACTCTGTTGTGGTCTTAAGTGGAGAACTACCTCTATTACCTTTACAGAATTGCTGTCCTCAATACTTAACTTTCTTATTGAATAATTGCTGATCCACACCTCTTGCTCATTCAGGAATAGAATAGAATAGAATAGAATAGAATAGAATAGAATAGAATAGAATAGAATAGAATCTGGAAGGGACCTTGGAGGTCTTCTAGTCCAGCCCCTGGCTCAAGCAGGAGAACCTATACCATCTCAGACAAGTAATAGTCCAGTCTCTTCTTTAAAACCTCCAGTGATGGAGCACCCACAATTTGTGGAGGCCAGCTGTTCCACTGGTTAATTGTCCTCACTGTTAGGAAGTTTCTCCTTAATTCCAGGTTGCTTCTTTCTTTGATCAGTTTCCAACCATTGTTTCTTGTCCTGCCCTCTGGTGCTTTGGAGAATAGTTTGACACACACACCCCTTCTTCTTTGTGGCAGCCCCTCAAATTATCTGGATTTTTTTTTTCTTAGACCATTTCCAATTTTGTCTGGCTTCAGTTTAAGCAGGCCTCCACATTTACTCCCTTTTTTTAAAAAAAATCATCTGATTTTTAACTCCCCTTTCTTTCAAAATCTCAAAGCAATGTACCCCTACTCAAGCCTACAACAATTCCTCATAAGAACAACCATGTAGTGAAGACAGGCCTCAAACTCACCTAAAATGTTACACCTGGCTGTGGGTCTCTCCAGGTTTTTTTTAATTATTATTCCTTTGATATCTTTTATTTTTCAGGAAAGGTTCTTTGGTGATAGTTAATATCACAGCAATGACCTCTTCAGTCTTGATGAGTGTTAAAACTTTTATCCTTGCCATCGAATTCACCTTTTTAGCTCACTTGTTCACTGGATTATCTTTAGGTGGGTCCTATCCATCGATATAATAATTTAAGTCTTTTAAAGATTCCTGGTTAGTCGTCTGCTTTTATTCCTTCCTTTCCGCTCCACGGCAGATTAATGAGTGGCTTTCAATGTTCCATGAAGCGTTGACAAACCATCTAAAATCATTTTGAAAAGGCATTTTGAAAAACCCAAACACACAAGTAGGAAGACCACTGGTGAATCCTCAATAGCAGGGGTGTCAAACTCGCAACATCACGTGACACGTCGCAATGTATCACGACTTTTTTGCCATTGCTGGCAATGAGGTAGGCGCGCTTTTGCTATGATGCATCTGGCCCGCAAGCCAGCAGTTTGACACCCCTGCTCAATAGTGTCAAGTCAGTCTTAATGACCACACGGACAGATTTTACCTCAGCAATCGCTCTAGACCAGACATGTCAAACTCGCGACATCACGTAACATCGTGTGACATATCGGAGTTTTTTGTCCATTGACAGCAATAGAGTGGGCATGGCTTTCTGATGACACATCCGGCCCGTGGGCCAGCAGTTTGATACCCCTGCTCTAGACAATGCAATTAATAAATATTAGAGGAGAACAAAAGTGAATGATTGATGATTTTGGTAGAGAAATGATGATGATAAAACCATAGAAATGTATTTAGAAAGAGGGGTCCTTGGTGTTCTCTGAGCTTGCTTGTTTTCTTGCAGATGTTTCATTACCCTTGAACCATTTGGGTGGCGCCAGTCTTAGGGATTCTTTTTTTTTTTGGGGGGGGGGCTGCCAAACTTAGGAGAAACTTCCTGACGATTAGAACAATTAACCAGTGGAACAACCTGCCTCCAGAAGCTGTGAATGCTCCAACACTGGACGTTTTTAAGAAGAGACTGGACAGCCATTTGTCTGAAATGGTATAGGGTTTCCTGCCTGAGCAGTGGGAAGGGGTAGAATATCTTCAAGATCCCTTGAAACTCTGTTATTCTGTTGCTAAGAAAACCACACTGATATGACTGTCTGATTTATGCAATTTGTGTGCCCAGTAATGTCACATCAGAGGGGAGTTCTCTAGCTATTGAGAAGCTCTGGAAACCTTCCTTGAATAGATTATAGTGCTGGTATAGCAAGACCAAAGAGGGACGCAGTGGCTCAGTGGGTTAGGACGCTGAGCTTGTCGATTAGAAGGTTGGCAGTTTGGCGGGTCAAATCCCGAGTGCCGCGTAACAGAGTGAGCGCCTGTTACTTGTCCCAGCTTCTGCCAACCTAGCAGTTCAAAAGCACGTAAAAATGCAAGTAGAAAAATAGGGACCACTACGGTGGGAAGGTAACAGCGTTCTGTGCGCCTTTGGCGTCTAATCATGCCAGCCACATGACCACGGAGATGTCCTCGGACAAGCGCTGGCTCTTCGGCTTTGAAATGGAGATGAGCATCAGCCCCTAGAGTTGGAAACGACTAGCACACATGTGGGGGGGAAACTTTACCTTTACCTATAGCAAGAACAAAGGCCACAGGGACATCTCAGAGCCTCACCTAGCTTATGCACACACACTCAAAACATAAAATGGAAAATCCATGAACAAAGACTTAAAATTGTCAAAGCAGAAACCAAGGGTACTGAACTGGATGAAATAAGTGAATGTTGATGGACCACGTCAAGGCACTTTAAACCAGATTATTATACGCTACATTATCCTGGGCACAAGACCACACAAAGAAATGGCAATGGACATTACTAAGTACTGTATGCAGCTAGACATGATCCAGTCACAACAGAAGTATATATTTCAGATAACTATTATTCCATAGACTTCAATATTAGAAAGGTATATGCAAAGGAGGAGGGTAAGGAAATAAATGAGGTGCCTATATGTGTACAGGGATGAAACTGTAATTCTCTGATATGCTAACTTGGCACAAAATGTCTGCCATCGGAATATAACAGGAAAAAAAAACATATGCTAAAAGATAGGGATATACAAAACCATTTTTCCCCCTGAAAATTATTTTTTGATGTCTTTGAGTCAACACTGACTCCTGGCAACTGTCTGAGCAAGTCCTTGCAGTTTTCTTGCAAGATTGCCATTGCCTCCTTTCCAGGGCTGAGACAGAATGATTGGCCCAAGGTGCCAAGCTGCTTTGATGTCTTAGCTGTCAAGCAATAACAGAGTCACTTGAAAAGCCCATACGTCGGAAACTTGACATTAGCAATAGCAATAGCATTTAGACTTATATACCACTTCCTAGTGCTTTACGGCCCTCTCCAAGTAGTTTACAAAGTCAGCATATTGTCCCCAGTAATCTGGGTCCTCAAATTATTGACCTCAGAAGGATGGAAGGCTGAATCAACTATGAGTTGATCAGGGTCGAACTCTTGGCAGTGGGTAGAGTTATCCTGTAATACTGCATTCTAACCACTGCACCATCACGCCTCTTACCAGGGCTGTCTAAGCAGTTTACAGAGTTGGCATCTTGCCCCCAATAGTCTGGATACTCAGTTTACCAACCTCAGAAGGATGGAAGGCTGAGTCCACTTTGAGCCGGTCAGGATCGAACTGCTGGCAGTGAACAGAGTTAGCCTGCAATCCTGCATTCTAACCACTGAGCCACCTTGGTTCTAAGGTAGGACTGGGACTTACATTGACTCAGTGTTTAGGCTGGTGCTTTAACCATCACACCAACGTGGTTCTCCAATTTGAAATTAGAAATCCATCTCGCTTCAAACTGTTTTTGCGGGGTTGCAGTTCAGCAGGCTCAAAGTTGAACTTTTCTGCTTCTTTTTAACTAGCATAGAAAATTAATAACTCCCAGAATGTGACTTTTGGATTTTTTAAAGGAAGATGTTGCCAATAAATAAAGAATCACAGCAGAATTGAATGACATTTGCAAGCAAAGATATGCCTTCTGAACATCTGCCTCTTACCAAATGAATATCTTTGACTCTGCTCCAACCTAGGATTTGAAAACAACATCAACCACTTTGTGAGCATGTGCGTGCATGTGACCCGATTAGGAGCATTTCAGAAAAAAATTATGTAGGAGGACAGTTCTTTGCAACAAAAGGACTTCAACAAGTTTCTTTCAAAGTACTCTCCTGTGGGAAAAAAATGACTGAACTCTGCAACAATTTTGAGATACATTACATCTTTCCAAAATATTTGAATAGCTTTTTTTTTTTTTAGAATTTCTCCAGAATCCAATTTCTGGCCAAATTCAAACTTCTAAAATGTCACTCCCTTTTTAGATCCGAGCTGGTTCTCTTAGGTAAAAAAGATGCATACAGCATCATTTTGTGTTAAATACAAGGTGCCAATAGACAGAATGGGCCAACTCGCCATGGTCAACTCGCCACGGCCAGTTCACCATGGCCAATTTGTGAAGGGTGGCTCACCATGGCCAACTTTTCATGGGACCCAGTCACTGCAGGACAATTTAACAGTTCAATTTAATTATTTAAAATAAATAAAAAATATTTTAATTTTTGTTATTCATATTTTATTCTGGCCTTCCTTTTGCATCCTTTAATGATTCTATTCCACTCTTTCTTTGATATTAGTGCAACTCTTATCCTGCACTGAGTTGTCCCTCAATGAGTTGGCCATTGTGAGTTGGCCTTGTTGAGTTGGTCATGGTGAGTTGACCGCAGTGAATTTTCATAGACCAGAGGTATCAAACTCGCAACGTCATCTGACGTGTCACAACGTATCAGGACTTTTCCCCATTGCCGGAGTTGGGGCGGGCGCAGTTTTGGCACGACGCATCCGGCCTGTCGGCCGGCCGTTTGACACCCCTGTCATGGACCCACCAATACAGTTTGAAAGGATTGCTTCTGATGTACATTGAACCAGATTCAAAGTTATATTGTAGCACCTTTAGAAGAGTGTGTTAGGGTAGGAAAAATGGAAAGGGCAAGATCGTGGACATTTTATGCACCATTAATCTGATCATACATTTCTGTGCACAGTGTAGTTTGCATGTTGTGAATTATTCTTTACTTTTTCTTCCCAACAGGTTTCATTTTAAGTATTGTTCCCTTATACATGGGTGAAATAGCCCCCAGGAATCACCGAGGAGCCGTTATTTTCTTACACCAGTTCTTTTTAAATATCGGTATCCTGATAGCTCAGATACTTTCAGTAAAGGAAGTCCTAGGAAACTCAAAAGGTGATTTGAAGAAATGAATGGATACCCAAATCAATACTCTCTGTAATTAAATCCATAAAGTCTAACTTTCTGTATATACATACAGGTAGTCCTCAACTTATGACAAGTCAGTCCAAACTTTCTGTTGTTGTTAAGTGAGTTTTACCCCATTTAATGACCTCTCTTGCCACAATCATTAAGTGAGTCACAGCCGTTGTTAAGTTAGCAACACGGTTGGTAAGTGAATCTGGCTTCCCCTGTTGACTTTGCTTATCAGGAGGTCGCAAAATGAGACTCCGGGACACTGTGACTGTCCTAAATGTGATTCAGTTGTCAAGCATCTGAATTTGATCATGTGCCCATGGGGATGCTACGACAGTCATAAGTGAGAAAAAAGGCTCATAAGTCCCTTTTTCCACCAGAACCGTTGTAACTTCAAACTGTCATTAAACAAATTGTTGTAAATTGAGGACCACCTGTACAGAAGAATGACACAAAAATCACAAGGACCAAATAATAAATGCTGCTTTAGTTTACTGGCCTTATTTTAGCAGGGGCCCCAAGAAGAACTCTGCACCCCATTTTTGGTGTTAGGATCCCTACTATTCAGGCTGCCCTATAAAGACTGTTTGCTACAGTAGAGGCCTTGGTTAGCCAGCATGGGAGACCTATCAATTAAGAAACAGTGATATTGCATTGAGGATGCAAAATGACCCCAGTTAATGGCCGGCTGCTGTTAGAGGCAACAATTGGTTGTAGAAGTGTATTTGATTTATACCATGCTTTTCATTCAGGAGTTCAAGGGGCATACAGTGCATTCCCTCCTCCCCCCCCTGAATAATTTCGTGGAAGAGGTTGGGCCAGGAAAGAAACTAAGTAGATCAGGATGGCTACTGAAGGATTAGAACGTGGGTCTTCCTATTTCTTTAACCATTACACTACGGTGGCCCTCAGTTGTAATGTTTGAATGTGGCCCACCCACTTAGTAAGAAGAGCAGCGTGATCCAAAGTAAAAGGGGCGTGCTAAAAGGGTAAATTGGCTTGTCAAACAAGAGTCAAACATAGATAGCTGTGATTCCTCCTCCAGTTTTCAATGGGCTTAGTTGGCCCGTAAGAAGAGGGAAGCAAATTGGGGGGGGGGGGGGGGGAAGCACAAATACTTCTGAGGATGAGCCAACAGTAAATTCTTGCAAGGCCTGGTCTTCTCGATCTGGAGAAATCCCCCTTTGGCCTATAGTAGTTAGGTGTCAGCATGGTTTCTTTGCTGTCTGTGTGTCACTGTTCAATGTTCTGGTGCAGGTTGGCCTATACTGATGGGTATGGTAGGGCTTCTAACCATGGTTCAACTGTTTCTACTGCCCTTCATACCTGAAACTCCAAGGTACTTAATGATTTATCAGAGAAATGAACAGCAAGCAAGAAAAGGTAAAACAGATCTCTAAAACGAACACTGGACATAGTGGGCATAAATATTAGTGAGAAGAGTGGTGAAAAGTTCATGCCTTTTGCTCTTCTCGTGGGGTCTCAGGTAGATGTTTGCAATTCCTATGATAACATTAAGATGAGTCAAGGCATGCAAATTAATATCGGTGTTTTTATATAGCCATCATTCCAATATACTCTGAACTGGTCAGATCTCAATGTAAGTTTTGTGTCCACCTTTGAGTTCCATAATATAGGACACAAATAGTCTTAAGTTCTAGGAAAAGAGATTCCATTTGAAACTTTTTAATGGTATGAGATTTGACTTTGGGACCAATTAGGCCTAGTGAAGAAATCCTCTTGCAGTTCAGCTAATGTTCGTGATGACTGTGGAAAGAGAGGTTTGGAAGAAAAAAAAGAAATGCTGGTTAGAAATCAAGCATGAAACATGTATAGCACTCTATAGCACAAGGGTCACCAATCCCTGGCCCACACCCCATCTCTGGGCCTTGAGCCATTAGGAGCTGAGTGATGGAAGTGGCGGTTGAGCGTGCACATCCATCCCCATTTCATGAGCACATCCTATGCACTCCATTTACACGATCCCAGTATGTATGATGCTTTCCCACCACTTGTGCGGAACCATTCCCTCTCCACCCCCCCCCCCTAAGTTCGAGAAGCTGAAAAGATCGGGGAACTCTGCTATAGTGTATTAAAATATAATAGCAATATGACATTTTACCGTAGATGTGCTATGGCATGCTATCAGAATATCTACAATCCACCTTCATGGATCCATGTAAATCCATGTATGGGGCTTTAGTTGACTTCCAAACTCTTCTCTCCATGCACGACATAATGTACAACACTTGTATCTCTCTTCTCTGAGATCTTAAGGTGGACTGTAGCTACTATTTTGACAGAACATCTAGTGATCCCTTCTGTTGCTGCTAAGTACCTGAATTGCTCTTAATAGCTAATTATATTGTCTACTGTACCCAAAGTGAAAAAGTTGTCAATTCAAGTCTGGGGAAAAGATTTGAACCTCAAAGAATAACATCTGATTTCCCTTGCCTGGTGAGTCTCAAACCAGCTATGTGGTGTTTCTTGAAGGTCAATATTACATTGAAATTTGCTGGCTATTCATGACTTGTTATTCACTTGTATTTCCTTCCTTCCTTCCTTCCTTCCTTCCTTCCTTCCTTCCTTCCTTCCTTCCTTC
>JAKJMR010016759.1:0-11349 GCA_024449315.1 Daboia siamensis
TTAATTGTTCTAACTGTCAGGAAGTTCTAGGTTGCTTCTCTCCTTGACTAGTTTCCATCTGTTGCTTCTTGTCCTGCTTTCAGGTATTTGACTCCCTCTTCTTTGTGGCAGCCCCTGAGATATTGGAACACTGCTATCATGTCACCCCTCACTCTTCTCTTCGTTAAACTACACATACCCAATTCCAGCAACCGTTCCCTATATGTTTTGGCCTCCAGCCCACTAATCATCTTTGTTGCTCTTCTCTGTACCCTTTCTAGAGTCTCAACATCTTTTTTACATCGTGGTGACCAAAACTGGATGCAGTATTCCAGGTGTGGCCTTACCAGAGCATTGTAAAGTGGTATTAGTACTTCACTTGATCTTGATTCTATCCCTCTGTTAATGCAGCCTAGCACTGTGTTGGCTTTTTTGGCAGCTGCAGCACACTGCTGGCTCATATTGAAGTGATTGTCTACTAAGACTCCGAGATCCCTCTCACAGTTGCTACTATTGAGCAAGGTACCACCTATACTATACCTGTGCATTTGATTTTTCCTCCCTAAATGTAGAACCTTACTTTTTTCACCATTGAATTTCATTTTGTTAGATAGTGTCCAGTGTTCGAGTCTGTCCAGATCCTTCTGTATCTTAAGCCTATCTTCTGGAGTATTGGCTATTCCTGCCAGCTTGGTGTCATCTGCAAATTTGATAAGTTCCCCATCTATCTCCTCATCCAAATCATTAATGAAGATATTGAAGAGCACTGGGCCCAGAACAGAGCCCTGGGGCACCCCACTACACACTTCCTTCCATGTAGATGCAGTTCCATTGAGGACCACACGCTGAGTACGGCCTGTCAGCCAGCTACGAATCCATCTGGTGGTAATGCTATCTAACCCACATTTTTCTATCTTGTCAAGTAGTAGGTTGTGATCTACCTTACTGAAATGCCTTACTGAAGTCCAAGTAAATTATATCTACAGCATTCCTCTGGTCCACTAGTTTTGTCACTTGGTCAAAGGATGTAATAAGATTTGTCTGGCACGATCTGTTTTTGACAAACCCGTGTTGACTTTTAGTGATGACTTTGTTTGCATCAAGATGTTCACTGATTTGTTGTTTGATTATCTTTTCCAGAATCTTCCCAGGTATTGAGGTCAGGCTGATAGGTCTGTAGTTTCCTGGATCTATTTTTTTTCCCTTTTTTGAATATGGGAACTACATCAACTCTCTTCCAGTCCTCTGGTAGTTCCCCAGTGCTCCAGGATCTTTGAAAAATATAGTTCAGTGGTTCTGAGATCACATCTGCCAGTTCCTTGAGAACCTTGGGGTGTAATCCATCTGGTCCTGGTGATTTGAACTCGTCTAGGCTGGACAGGTGCTCACTTACCATTTTCTTGCCTATCTTAACTTGCGTTTCTATTCTGTTTTTTATGGCACTAGTTTGGGTAGGTTGGACTGTTTTTTCCCTTTGTGTAAAGACAGATGCAAAAAATGAATTAAATAGTTCTGCTTTCTCCCTATTGCTTGTCACCTTCTTGCCACTTTCCCCCACTAATGGACCAATCATTTCCTTAACTTTTTTCTTGTTTTTTATATGTTGAAAGAAGCTTTTTTTGTTATTTTTGACTTTGGTCGCAAGCCTTAGTTCATTTTGAGCCTTAGCTTCCCTCACTTCATCTTTGCAGGCACGGGCTGTTTGCTGATATTCTTCCTTAGTTATGTGCCCCTCTTTCCAATTCTTATACTTGTCCTTTTTATCTTTCAATTTATCAGAGAGTTCTTTATGCAGCCATGCTGGTTTCTTTTGAGAGCTGTTATTTTTCTTCTTTGTTGGTATTGTGCTAGACTGGGCCTTTATTATCTCACTTTTCAAAATTTCCCAAGCTTCTTGAGTTGTTTTCCCCTTTAGGATTCTCATCCATGGAATTCTTCTCAAGGTCTCTCTAAGTTTATTGAAATTAGCTCTTTTAAAGTCCAAGACTCTAGTTTGGCTGTGTTCTATTGCTTGTGCTTCCATAATGTTGAATTCCAATATTGCATGATCACTTTCCCCCCAAGGTTCCTGTGGCTTCGACACCTTCTATCATTTCATCTCTGTTTGTGAGAATTAAATCCAATATGGCTAATCCCCTAGTTCCCTTCTCTACTTTTTGGGAGAGAAAGTTGTCTGCTAGGTTTGACAGGAATCTGTTTGATCTTCCACTTGGTGCAGAGTTTGTCTCCCAGTTGATATCAGGGTAATTAAAGTCCCCCATTACTATTGTGATGTGCTTCTTACATACCTTGGTTAGCTGACTAGCAAAAAGTTCATCTATTTCCTCTGCTTGGTTGGGCGGCCTATAGTATACACCTATGGCAATGTCATTTTTTTCCCCTTTTATATTGACCCAAATGCTTTCAATTTACAGTTTTCGTCATTGTTGTGTTCTATTTCTGTAGAGATAAAGTTATTTCTTATATAGAGAGCAACTCCTCCTCCTCTTTTGTTTAGTCTGTTTCTTTTAAATAGTTTAAATCCCTCTAGCTGTGTGTTCCATTTGTAGGTTTCATCCCACCATGTTTCCGTAATGGCAACAATGTCATATCTGCCCTCATTTACCTGAATTTCTAGTTCACCCTGCTTACTGTTCATATTCTGTGCATTAGTGTATAGACATTTGAGTCCTTTATGACTGACCCTGTGTTTACTTGCTGCATAACTTGTGTGGTGCCTGGCTTCCCCTATTTTCTTAGATTGCCGGGGACAGTGATGTTCTATATCAATTAACTCACTATCCCCATTATTTAGTTTAAATGTTCCTCCAAAAAAGCTGTGATTTCATTGCCAAGCAACTCAGTCCCTTTCTTGGATGGATGCAGACCATCTCTTTTATACATTTTTTCATTGGACCAGCTACAGACATCATGACTAATATAACCAAAGCCTTCTCCTTTACACCACTCCTTTAGCCACATATTAAATTCTGCTATACGCTGGCCTTTTCCATTTTGCTCCTTATACACTGGTAAAACCTCTGAAAAAGTAAGCCTACAGCCTATTCTGCTAAGTTCCTGCCCCAAGCTCTGGAAATCATTCTGCACAGAGAGTACATCTTTTTGGGACAGATCATTAGTGCCAAGATGTACAATAGCCTCCACATCACAGTCCTTGCTGGCATTCTTGACTATTTTAAAAATACGCTTCTTGTCCCTACTGGCAGTAGCACCTGGAAGACACCTGACCTCTTTCAAAACCTCTGTGTCCTTTCCTAAATTTACATCCCTTATAATTGAATCACCAACCAGAAGGTGGCTTCTCTTTTTGGATGCCTTTCTGTTCTTGCATGACTGGTGTGTAATACTAGATTCACACTTCTCCCTGTCGAAAACAAGTTTTTCATCTTGGACCACGATCCCCTGCTTATTTGAGTGATTATCACAGATACCTTTACCTGTCTCCTTAATGTCCTTATTAAAGTCAGAAAGGGCACTGTATCTGTTGTGCAGGGACACAGCAAAAGCTTTGGGTTTATGGTTGACAGATCTCACCCTGCCAGATCCGACAGTTGTCCACACTGCCCTTCTCCTGCAGGATCTTTGTGGTAGAAGGGGCTGATAGCACGGAGGCTCAATAGGGTAGAAAGGCTGGACACCTAATTTAGATAAATAGATAGATAGATAGATAGATAGATAGATAGATAGATAGATAGATAGATAGATAGATAGATATGAAATCTAACTGGATTCTGATATCTTTCAATAAAATGTTGTTTGTATCATTGAAAGGTTTGTTATTGTGTTTTTCTTTTAAGATAAAAGATATCAATGTATGAGTTGTTTTTTCTAAATTAAAACTTCAGTATTCAGGTTAAATTGCATTGTTGGCAATTTGCGATAAATAAGTGGGTTTTGGATTGCAGTTTGGGCACTCAGTCTCTAAAAGATTCACCATCACTGCTGTAGGGTACAGGATGATCAGTTAAGACTACAATACCATTGTCCAGAATGCAGATAAGCAACATCAGATTGGAGACTACATGGTGAAGGTGGGGTTCTAAAAAGACGAGTTCTACTAGAGAAACCACTGGAGTCACAAGACAGATAGATATAGGGAGACAATGCTAGTGGTGTCAGAGTCTCTGCTTTGTGGCATCAAATGCATCGCGAACCAGAGTGCTCGGACAAGGGCAGCCTTAGAGACCCTGTAATGAAAATAAGATTGGACTTTCCCTCCGTCAGGATAAAGACTAAATTAGTTCTCATTATTATACTTAGAAATGAGCTGAAATGTGAAGTCTTCTTCCTCTTCTTGTAACATGGCTGGTACTTGTGGTGCTAGTTGAGCTCTCTCTTCTTTCCCTTAATTGAGTCTGTTTCAATAGATTAAGTCCCTTATTACAGAAGCCACTCTTCACATCTGTGGCTGTAAGCTGAAAGCCACAAGAATCTTCTCCATCCCTGCTCACCAAGCTGAATCAATTTCTTCTAGCAGTTGGTACTTTGCTTACTCTGAACTTATTGCAAGATGGATAATCCACCTGCTTACCACTTTCGACATGCTCCTGCTTCTGATAATTTCTGTTCTGGAAAAAGAACTATCCAGATCTTTTAAAAAAATAGATTTAAACTTATTTCCATGCATTTCTGTTCCCTTTAAACATATTATTTTCTTCTAGTTCATTTTATAACATGGAATTGAAGAGTACCAGCTCCTCTTTACACTATCTCATTTCAGTCATCCATTTGTTTCTGTGTATTGTTTATCCTTGAGACATTTTTCTTTCACTTTGTATATTCATTATTAAATCATTCACTGAGAAGATACAGGCCACTGGTTTTTTGCAATTTTCATGAGCACTAGTTATGTTGAAAGCTAAGCTGTTTGGTCCTCTTGCATTAATATTTGTGTGACCTTTACTGGGTGGCAGATGAGAAGCATTAAAATTAAAATGACAAACCCACAAAGATAGCATGCTTGAAAATGGTGGATTTCATTGGCCATCTTGAGCCAAACAGGAACAGGAAAAAAAGACATAACCTATTTATCACTAAGTTGTAAAAAAACATATCATAAGGTAGTCCTCAACCTATGACCAAAATTTCTGTTGCTAAGTGAGACAGTTGTTAAATGAATTTTGCTCCATGTTATGACATTTCTTACTACATTTGTTAAATGAATCACTGCAGTGTTAAGTTAGTAACACAGTTGTTAAGTGAATCTGGCTTCCCCATTAACTTTGTTTGTCAGAAGGTCACAAAAGGTTATCACATGACCCTTGAACACTTCAACCATCATAAATATGAGTCAGCTGCCAAGTGTCTGAATTTTGATCATGTGACTATGGAGATATTGCAATGGTCATAAGTGTGAAAAATGGTCAGGTCATTTTTTTCAGTGCTTGAAGTTCATTGTAACTTCAAACAGTCACTAAATGAACTGTTATAAGATGAGAACTACTTATAATTTTACTATAACTGGGACCTCTAGTCCCATTTTAGGTATAAGGCCAGCTGATTGCCTTGTACCACTCCCTCCCTCTCAGCCCTAGGAAAGAGGCAATGGCAAAACATTTCCATTGACAGTTTATACTGTTTCTTTCTTTTAGTTCATTACTGAATTTAGGCAACATTCAAGGGTATTGATTGCTTCTTTGGAATTGCGATACCCCTCATGGCCCTCACATTGCCTCCCTCCTGGGGCTCGAGAGATTTCCACCTCTCCTCTTCCCGATGTGCAATGCAAAGGGGAAAGCAAAGTGGCCAGATGGTGCTCACCCTCCCAAAGGATTCATCCTGTGGCACCAGGTGGGAATCGAGGCCCACGTTTGTTTTCCTGATGTGTGCCAGGGCAGATGAAGCCATCAGAATGCGGGTGTGGAGGGAAAAATGCGCCCAATTCCCTCCCCCCCCCCCCACTGTTGGCAACTCCGTACAGCTGGCCCTGACCTCTGCCAACTAGAGCCCATTGGCAGAGGTCGGGGCTGGCCGTATGGAATTGCCAGCTGATCCGTATGGCCAGCCCCGACCTCCACAAGTGGAAAGTAAGGGAGATTGCCAGGAGCACGAATTGGTGCATGCTGAGAAACGCCAATCGCGCTGCTGCAAGAGAAAGCAAGCTGAAACAGAGCAAGGGATATTGCCAGGATTGCGAATCAGCCGATCTCGCGCTGCTGCAACCTCCCTCGCTCCATTTAAGCTTGCCTTGCTGCAAGAGAAAGCAAGCTGAAATGGAGCGAGGGAGATTGCCAGGAACACAAATCAGCCGATCTCATGCTGCTGCAATCTCCCTCGCTCGGTTTCAGCTTGCTTTCTCTTGCAGCAAAGCAAGCTGAAACCGAGCGAGGGAAATTGCAGCAGCACGAGATCAGCCGATTCACGTTTCTGGCAATCTCCCTCACTCGGTTTCAGCTTGCTTTCTGCAAGAGAAAGCCGGGGCACAGAGCTGCCTCCATGGGTGCTGCTCTAGTGCGGAGAGGGAGAGGCCGGTCCCCATTTGGCCTGCCAGCCCTGGGAGAGCCCCGTGCAAGCAGCTCACTGGCTGCCGAATCCTGGCTTTCAAGCAGGAGCGGCCTTCCCTGCTTGCTCTTAGTTGGCGCCAGGAGCAGCCACTGCCACCCACCCCACTTTTTGCAAGCCCTGCTATGCCACTGCCGCAGGTTTCCAGCAGCGGGAGACTCTGGGACAAGGGCCTGTTGGGGGTGAAGGAGTTGGGGCCGCTCTGGCGGGCCGCTTCTGTGGCAGTGGGGCTCCGCTGCAGGGGTCGCCCTTGAAAGGCGGAAGCGCAGCTGTAGTCTAGGACAGTCAACCGCTCTGAGCTCTGTCTGTCTGACTTTGTGCTTCCGTCCCCCAAGAGCTGCTGGTTGTGAGTTGCTTGCGTGCACTTCCCTGAGTGCCGGATCTCCCCCCACCCCGGTCTCCAGCTGCGTCTGCAGAAGGCGATCGGGGCAAAGGGCACTTTGATGCATCTTCCATCCCTCCCGTGTGAAGGGCGCCTTCCTGCCCCGCAGTCCACAGCAGCATTGTTGGCATGCATGGATCGACTCTGAGCGAATATGAGGTGTTTCTGTTGCTGCAATAAAGCTTATTAAATGAGCTAGCAACCTCCAAGTATCATTCATAGATCTTCCCCAACTTTCCTCCGGTGCTTCATAAAGAGTTAAGTGGGCGTCAGGTTTCTTGGTAAAAATGGATCTGGAAGGAAGGAAGGAAAGAAATGACAATGGGGGGGAGGGAAGGAGGAAAGGACAAAAAGGGAGGGAAGGAAGAAAGGAAGGAAGGAAAGAAGGAAGGGACAATGGGAGAGGGAGGGAGAGAGAGAAATAGAGAGAGAGAAAGAAGAGAGGGAGAGAAAGGGAGAAAGGGAGAGAGAGAGGGAGAGAGAGGAGCAAGAAATAGGGAGGGAGAAAAAGAGAGAGAGAGAGAAATAAAGAGGGAGAGAGAGAGGGAGAGAGAGAAAGAGAGAGAAAGAGAGGGAGAGAGAGAAGGAGAAAGAAATAGGAAGGGAGAAAAAGGGAGAGAGAGGGAAAGAGAGAAGGAGAAAGAAAGGGAAGGGAAATAGAGGAAGAGAAAGAGGGAGAAATGGAGAGAGGGAAAGAGGGAAAGAAAGAAAGGGAAAGAGAGAGAAAGAGGGAGAGAGAGACAAGGAGAAAGAAAGAGGGAGGGAAATAGAGGGAGAGAGAGAGAAAGAGGGAGAAATAGAGAGGGAAAGTGAGAAATGGAGAGGGAGAGAAAGGGAGAGAGAAAGAAAGGGAGAGAGAGGAGAGAGAAAGAAAGAGGGAGGGGGAGAGAGGGAGAGAGAGAAATTAAATTAGTAACATGATTGTTAAATGAATCTGCAAAAGGCAATCACATGATCCTGGAACAATGTGACCATCATAAATATGAATCGATTGCCAAGCATCCGAATGTAAATCACATGACCCTGGGGATGCTGCAATGGTCGTAAGTGTGAAAAATGGTCACAAGTCACTTTTTTCAGTGCCATCGTAACTTTGAACAATCACTAAGTGAATTGTTGTAAGTCGAGGACTACCTGTATTTTATTATATTTTTTTCCCTTTGCGGGGGGGGTCAAGTTTTTGACACCTTGCTGGGCAACTGGTGGTACTCGGACTTTTCCTTGTCCTAAAAGTGGTGCAATGGATGAAAAGGTTGAAAAGCCCTGCAATAGGTGGTTCCTGGCTCAGTAGCAGTAACTGTAAGAAGAATCTTGGAGTCCTAGTGCAGGGCTTTTCAACCTGTTCACAGATTGTACCACTTTTAGGCCTGACAATATTCAAGTACCACCAGTGCTTAGCAAGGTGTCACATGATGTGTCTCCCCTCGTGGGAGATGCGGTAGCCCAAGTAGTCAATTTTAATTTGGTTGAACTCACATTTTAAGAGTTTAGCATATAATTGAGCAGCTTTGAGTTTTTTAAGCTCTAATCAGCTTCACATGCTCCACCATAGTCTCAATATAAATCAGTATGTAATCCAGATAGACCAACACGTCTTTGTATGCAGCATCTCATTTATCAGCTGCATGAAGACAGTGGGGGCCCCCTGTAGTCTGAAGAGGAGGACCCTGAATTGAAAACACCCTAAAGGGCAGTTAAAAGCTGTTTTCCACTCATCTCCTTCTTTGATCCAAACTCAGTAATAGGCTTCCTGAAAGTCCAATTTAGTAAAAATCTTCTCTTTGACCAAACGGGCTAACATGTCTTCAGTTAGTGATAGTGTGTAAACATTTTCCATGCACAGAGCATTTAGCCATTATAATCCATGCATAGATGCAGGGACCTATCTTTTTTCTCCTGGAACAGTACTTGGGTGACCACTCTGGGTCATGCTGGGAAAATAAACCCCTACTTCAGATTCTTTTTTCTCTAAAAAGCCATAGTTCCTTCAACTCCCTAGAGCTCATGGTGTACAATTTGGGTTGGGTAGCTTTGTCCCCAACAGGATCTCTATGGAGCAGTCCAATAGCCAGTAAGTGGGAGTTCATCTGAATCTTTCTTGCTAAACACGAGAAAGTCCCAGTACTCCAACAGAATTTGGTGAATGGATTTATTCAATTCTTGCATTGCAGCCCCCACCTCCTACCTCAGCTTTGGGGTCACTAAAAATTTTCTGACTTCATTTTATCCTCAGCCTGCCAGATTTTGCATAGCCCCTCCTCCAGTTCACATAGGGGTTTCATTTCCATAATCTAATCCCAGCATCATTTATCATTCCATGCTAATCCCAGCATCATTTATCATTTATCATTCCATGCCTGGGACCACACTCTGTGTGCACCCCCATCCACATCTCTATCAGCTCAGTGATAAATTTTGCTGAGATCCTCCCCACCATGGACTCATCTGACTGGCAGAATGCCACAAGTACTTTGAGCTGTCTAAGTCTCACTCCTAACTTCTTCACTAGGGCAGGGTTGACCAAGCACCTGGTGCACCCCAAGTCCAGAAGGCCCATTAGGCTGACTTTACATCCTAAGGATTGGACTATCAGTTTAATAGGGATTGTCAGTGGGATGATTGGGCCACTTACTAGGGGTTCCTAAAGAAGTGGTGGTGGTGGGGGAAACAAATGAGCTGAAGTGGCAGCAGCAGTGCACAAACCTGTGGGAGAGACCGCTGGAGCTACAGGGCTGTTGAGACAACAGAAGCCCCAGGATCAATATCAGACTCCTGCTGATTGGCACTTCCAAAAGCAACATGTAGCTGAAGGTGCACGGAAAAGGAGTGGGGAGAGAAGAAAGGATGTAAAAAGAGGAGGTTTTGGTGGGAAATGGCCAGTGAAGGGTTGTCCCCACCCCAGCCCTGGGTATGCACTCAGGAGACGGTGAGCACTCTGTGTTCCTGCTGACTGCTCAAAAAGAAAAGAGGCCAGCCCAGGCCAACCAGGTGCTGATTTACAACCTCATAGCTACCATCAAAGCCAGAACATGCTCAGCCTTAGATCCATGGGGGAGCCCTGGAACCAGCGACAGGCTGCCTCACCCCCTGGGCATGCGTACAGGAGGTGGTGAGCTAGTGTGCAGGGCCTGAGTGTCCCTGAGGGCCACGCTCTAATGTTTCACAGGTTTATTTTTTTTAAGCTGCCCAAGTCTCTGGGTAGGAGACTTCCAATTTTGACCCCTCTACCTGTTGCCTCTGCTCCTGAAGAGCCTCTGTGTGACTCTCAGCTCACCTCTCCCACACCTGTGCACGTGTTTGTGTGAGTGTTTCTGTGTGCATGTGTGTGTTTGTGGGAGTCTCACTTCTTGCAACCCCATGCTGTGACATTGGGGAGGAAAAGAATGGGAGAGATAAGAGAAGCTGTGATGGGAGCTTCTTGCAGCCATCCACTGGGGCAGGAGGGCAGGAGCTGAGGGGGGCAAGGGACAATGCAAATGGTGCCATGTTGAGAAAAAAAAACAAGTACTCCAACAGCTTTCATTAGTTTGAAGCCTCCCATTACAGAAGGTCTCTGGTGAGGGCATGGGTCTGCAAAGGTTGAGACCCCCCGCATGCACGCACACACACATACACAAACAAACACATGCACAGGTCTGGGAGAAGTGAGCTGAGAGCCACGCAGAGGCAACGACAGGGGAGAGGGGTGAAAATGGGAAGCCTCTGCCCATCGCTGCCTGCCTGTTGCCACCTCAGCCTGGAGCTTCTGGCAGCTTAAAAAAAAGCAGGCAAGGAAGGGAGGGAGGAAGGAGTCAGGGAAGGAAAGAATCAGGGAAGGAGGGAGGGAGGGAAAAAAGGAAAGAAGGAAGGAGAGAAGTGCTCTGTTCCAGCCTATGACCGGTCCTGTTGGAATGTCAGGGAAAACCCCTTTTTATATTCAATAGGCTGGAACTAATCCAACCAAATTTATTTGCAAAAGCTAAACAAAAAAGTTCAAACAAAAGTTAAACAAATACAGACCAAGACTTTATCAGAAGCTCTTCAAACGGTTGCCTTCAGCAACCAGCACCTCCCACACATTCCCCTTTTAAACAGCAGTCTCAAGGTGTGGCTTCTCATTGCCTTCTCCTGAGTTGCCTCATTGCTTTCCTTTGCTCAGTTCTGCTAGATTGCCTCCTGCTCCGAGCGTCCCTGAACAGAGCCAGCTGTGGATAGTCTTCTTCCAATCTTTCAGGCTCACACAGCTGGGTCTGAGGAGGAACAAGATGGGAGGGGCCTGGCTGAGAGTTCTGCCATGCATCAGAACCTTTCTCTGACACCAAAGGCTCTCCAAAGCCCTGTCCTCCTCCTCTTCAGAATTGTCCGACTCAGCTGCTGAAACCACAGGGTAATGCTGAATCACAACAGGAGGGAGGGAAAGGAAGGGAGGGAGAGATGAAAGGAAGGACGGAAGAAGGGAGGGGAAGGAAGGAAGGAAGGAAGGAAGGAAGGAAGGAAGGAAGGAAGGA
>JAKJMR010016759.1:11359-63939 GCA_024449315.1 Daboia siamensis
GGAAGGAAGGAAGGAAGGAAGGAAGGAAGGAAGGAAGGAAGGAAGGAAGGAAAGAGATTGGAATGAGAGGGAGGGAAGCTCTGAGAGAAGTGCTACCTTAGCACTTGGCCACCAGCAGCCTTTCTGCCCTTTTGTCAGCCCCTTGCCCCTTCCTCCTGGCCTATCCTGGTGGTCTCCCATACTATCACGAAGAATGCTTTGGTTACAAAACTGGGTCTCCTCACATGGAGAGGGAGTGGGCCTCCCTCTGACACATGCACTTTGCCCTCCTGCCTCCACCATGAGCAACCTGGAGAAGGAGATTGAGCACAGCAGCAGCAGCCTCAAGGAGGAGGTAAGTGCAGCAGGATGCTCCCTTGGGGAACTGGGTTGAGCTGCAGGGTCCGGATGCAAGGCTCTTCCAGTGGATTATGCCCTGGTGCCCACCCCAGGCCTACCCCTCTCCACTGGAGACCCCTGGGTCCCCCCACAGCCCCTTGCCCCTCTTCACAGGCATCTCCCAACTGGAGCGATGTTGAGCTGGCCTTACCCTCCAGCCATTGACTTTGCCTGTCAGTAAGTGAACTGTTGTAAGTTGAGAACTACCTGTACTTTATCACTCCCCCTTTTTTTGGTCACCCAAGTTTTTGACACCTTGCTAGGTGACTGGAGGTACTTGAATATTGCCATATCCTAAAAGTGGTACAATCGGTGAAAAGGTTGAAAAGCCCTGCACTACATGGGATCACAGCTACTATAGAGCAATGTCCACACCTAAGTCATCCTGAAAACAGCCTGTCTAAAGGGGCTCTTGAAACTTAACATTAAGAAAACCAAGATCATGACATCTGCCCCTTTCAATTCCTGGAAAATAGATGGGGAAGAAATGGAGGTAGTGACAGATTTTATTTTCCTGGGTCCCAAGATCACCGCAGATGGGGACTGCAGACAAGAAATTAAAAGATGCTCCTGGGGAGGAAAGCCATGACAAATCTAGACAGCACACTAAAAAGCAGAGACATTACCCTACCAACAGAAGTGCATATAGTCAAGGCTATGGTTTTCCCAGTTGCAATGTATGGCTGTGAAAGTTGGACCATAAAAAAGTCTGAGCGCCAAAGAATTGAGGCCTTTGAACTATGGTGCTGGAGAAGACTCCTGCGAGTCCCTTGGACTGCAAGGTGGTCAGTCCTAGAGGAGATCAACTGACTGCTCTTTAGAAGGCCAGATACTGAAGTTGAAACTCAAATACTTTGGCCACCTAATGAGAAGGAAGGACCTACTGGAGAAGAGCCTATTGCTGGGAACGATTGAGGGCAAGAGAAGAAGGGGATGACAGAAAATGGGGTGGCTGGATGGAGTCACTGAAGCAGTAGACATGAGCCTAAATGGACTCTAGAAGATGATAGAGGACAGGAAGGCCTGGAAGAACATTGCCCATGGGGTCACGATGGGTCAGACACGACTTCGCAACTAACAACAACAAAGGTGCTCTAGTGAAATTGTGACACAGCTAGGAAGCTGGCAATGGATAATATCTAGCTATATGAGATACAAATGAACTGATCCAATAAGAAATGATTGTAACAATGTCAAAGGCTCAAGTGATAGGACAGTGAAGTATAAAACAGGAATTCTGAATACAACCAACTGACTTGGGAAATAAAAAAGAAGAAATAATGGAAATAATGGAAAGAAGAGGGATTGAGATAATAGGACTAGCCAATATAAGATGCAAAGGACATGATAGTAAGAAAATTAATAAAGAATACATTTATCTACTCAAGAGGGGATACAGCAAAGAATGGAGTGGACATCTTAGTACATCTAGTCATAGCAAAATGCATGTCTGCAAAATGCATACTAGACATCAACAACTATTTGGACATAATAATACTTTAAAGAGGAGAGCAAATTGAACCATATACATAGTTGTATGCCCCATGTAATCATAAATACACAGAAGAAAAATAGGATGGTTTCTTCAATGAACTATTTGAGGAGGTAGAGAAAGCAGAAACTAACAGTATACAGTATGTAATGGAAGATTTCACTGGTAGAGTGGGTGCTAATGAAGGACGTATGAACAGTTCATTGGCTCACATGCTGCTAAGAACAGTGAAAGAAACAAGAATAGGCAAAATATACTAGATTTAATGCAGCCAACATCATCCTTTTATCACTAACCCACTTTTTAAACACTGAGGCTCACAATGTTATATATGGTATAAATGGGATGACATTACTGTTAAAAGTCAGATTGATTACATATTAACAACAGTAAAAAGAAAATACAAAAAACTTCATGCAAAAGCAATCTCCAACAGACTATGTGACACAGATCATAAGATTGTAGAGCTAACAGTAAGAAAGTATAGATTTAACATTAACAAAAAAGACCAAATAAAAACCAGAAAATAATTAAGAGAGCAAAAGTTGTTAGATCGAGTGCGGCTGCATGGACACAATAACGAGTCAGCATCGTACGAAATGTTGTTTATTGATTACATGATGGAAAGTGAAACCCAACACCCGGTTTGCCCATTTATGCTACTGAAGCCCCTGAAAATCAGCCAACCCAGTTGCTCTATTTTCCCGTCGGCCAAGCTGACCAGTCAGGCCAGCTGACCGATGCTACCTGGTGTCTGGTGTCAACTCCAGCCTGGCATCTCTCATACATAACACCCCTTCCCCTACAACGAGAATGACTACTATTTGAATTCCTAATATACCTACTACCTTTGGAGAATAGCTTGGCTCCCTCTTCTTTGTGGCAGCCCCTGAGATATTGAAACACTGCTATCATGTCACCCCTCACCTTTCTCTTCATTAAACTACACATACCCAATTCCAGCAACCTTTCCCTATATGTTTTAGCCTCCAGTCCCCTGATCATCTTTGTTGCTCTTCTCTGTACTCTTTCTAGAGTCTTGACATCTTTTTTACATCATGGTGACCAAAACTGGATGCAGTGTTCCAGGTGTGGCCTTACGAAGGCATTGTAAAGTAGTATTAGTACTTCACGTGATCTTGATTCTATCCCTCTGTTAATGCAGCCTAGCACTGTGTTGGCTTTTTTGGCAGCTGCAGCACACTGCTGGCTCATATTTAAGTGATTGTCCACTAGGACTCCGAAATCTCTCTCACAGTTACTACTATTGAGCAAGGTACTACCTATACTATACCTGTGCATTTGATTTTTCCTGCCTAAATGTAGAACCTTACTTTTTTCCACAATTGAATTTCATTTTGTTAGATAGTGGCCATTGTTCAAGGATTCGAGGATTCTGTCCAGATCCTCCTGTATCTTAAGCCTATCTTCTGGAGTATTGGCTATTCCTGCCAGCTTGGTGTCATCTGCAAATTTGATGAATTCCCCATCTATCCCCTCATCCAAATCGTTGATGAAGATGTTGAAGAGCACTGGGCCCAGAACAGAGCCCTGGGGCACCCCACTACACACTTCCTTCCATGTAGATGCAGTTCCATTGAGGACCACACGCTGAGTACGGCCTGTCAGCCAGCTACAAATCCATCTGGTGGTGATGCTATCTAACTTACATTTTCTATCTTATCAAGTAGTAGATTGTGATCTACTTTATCAAATGCCTTACTGAAGTTCAAATAAATTATATTTACAGCATTCTTCTGGTCCACTAGTTTTGTCACTTGGTCAAAGAATGCAATAAGGTTTGTCTGGCATGATCTGTTTTTGACAAACCCATGTTGGCTTTTAGTGATAACTTTGGTCTCATCAAGATGTTCACTGATTTGACTTCCGGGTGGCAAGGCTCCTCCGCCGTCAGCCATTCTGGCTGTCAGCCCCGTCGCCTCCGTAGAGCCGCCGAAAACAGCACCGATCAGCTGTTTTGACAGCTCGGAAGCCCGCTCCTCGGGAGAAGAGGAGGGGGTGAGCGCTCAGGTAGGGGTAGAGCTCTCCCAGGCTGCCAGAGTTGAAACTCTGGTGGCTGAATGATTGAGCCCTGAGTTTGCTCCGGAATTCGGGACTCCTCTGCTCCAGGACTTTGGAGCAGAGCAGGGCATCGCAACCATCCCTGCCAGCAAGAGTGAGCTTTAGATAACTTGGATGCAGGCAGAGCGATACAGGAGATTCAGGTGAAAGTGACTTTATGATCTTTAACTCGCTGGACTTTTTGAAGTTTGATAAAAGTGAAAGTGCGTAGCATGCAATAGTTGGTGAAAATGGCTGCCAAATCTTCTAAAGTTCCTAGAAGTGCGGGGGCTTCCCCGGTGCAGCAATCTTCATTACAAGCTTTAATGCAAGAGGCTTTGAAAAAGCAATCTCAACAATTAGCTGAACTTAAGGAGGAGAAGCTTACAGAAATGAGGGCAGACATCTTACTTGCATTTCAAGGCATGGCTGTATGTATAGAGCGTTTGGACGAAAGAGTGGAAGATCTCAGCCAAAATAATATTAGATTAGATGCAAAAATGACAGAAACTGAAAATGTGGTGGATAAGATTGACGACGACTTGACCTTGGTACAGTACAGGGAGATGGAGTTCGCTATGAGAATTAGAGGTTTAAAAGAGGATTCTAAGGAAAATTTGAAAAAAATAATTTCAGAGGCTTTGGAAGGTGTTTTGGAGCGACCAGT
This sequence comes from Daboia siamensis, assembly GCA_024449315.1. NCBI lineage: Eukaryota > Metazoa > Chordata > Lepidosauria > Squamata > Viperidae > Daboia > Daboia siamensis. The sequence continues at coordinate 15,958 of JAKJMR010016759.1, forward strand.
AGAAGAAATTATGGAGGATATAGACAAAATATTTCGTGTTAATTCGTGGATTGCAAGACAAAGGAAACTACCCAGAGATGTGGTGGTTTATTTTACAAAGAGAGCAATTAGAAATGAGGTTATACAAGCTTTTTACAACAATAAATTTGCAATTGCTGAACAAGAAGTTTTAGTTTTAAAAGAGATCCCTCCAAGAATTTTAAGGAGAAGGAAGGAATTTGCTTTTCTGGCACAAGAATTAAGATGGGATATACCAGTGGGTATGGAGGTAATGTATGCAGGCATGAGACATCGTCTTCTTACAGTGCTGCAGGCACGTGATTTTTATACTAATGTTTTAAAAGCAGTCCCCATACCACTTTTGGAATCTAAAAAGAAGAATGGTGAGGGAAAGTCTCAACCACAAAGTGAGAATGTAAAGGTGCTGAAGGAGTCACACAGGTGAAAGATGGAGAATTCCAGAAAGCTACAGGAGTGGATCAAATTTCAGTATCATCAGAGGAGGTTAGAGACCAGAGAGTGACACGTGCTGCTGCCAGACGAATGAGACGAGAGCAAGAACAAGAACAGAAGAGAGTTATGATGGCACCTCCAAAACTTACTTACAGTGAAGCAGTGGGAGGAGCGCGACCTAAGAGAGTGCAGGTGATTTTGGAAGAAGCGCTCCAAAAGCTTCAGATTGCGAAAGATGGTGACAAAGTTTCTAACCTGGAATGTTAATGGTTTAAATTCACCACAGAAAAGAAAGAAAGTATTTCAATACTTAAAACAATTTAAGAATGATGTTATTTGTTTACAAGAAACACATATTAGAGTTATGGATCAAAAGTATTTGTTAAATTCAAGGTTGGGTACACAGTTTATTATCTGCAACTGATAAGAAAAATGGAGTGGTCATTTACGTTAAGAACACTTTGACAGTGGCTTTAATTGAAGCAGATAAACAAGGAAGATATGTTATAATTGAATTGTTAATTGAAGGCAAGAAAATGCTTTTGGTTGGATTATATGCTCCTAATCAACAACAAGCAGATTTCTACAGTTTACTACACAACAAGATTACTCAGTGGGATTATAAATCTTGTATTTTTATGGGAGACTGGAATGGCATTTTGGATGTACAAATGGACAAGGATTTTTTTTTAAAAAAGCACCCCAAGTCATGCTAAATTGCCTATATCTTTTTTTGAGATGAAGGATGACTTGGAATTGCGAGACATTTGGATAGAAAGAAATTGGCAAGAAAAGGACTATACTTTTTTCTCCGATAGACATCAATCTTTTTCCAGGATTGATTTTATATTAATTACTAATGATCTTTTTTCTAGGATTAAGAAGATTAAGATTTGTCCAAGAACTATGTCTGATCATAGTCCAGTATGGTTAGAGATAGAAAAAGATAATAGGGATAGGCGCTCTTGGCATCTAAATGAAAATTTGTTTAGATATCAGGAAAATGTGGAAGAGTGTAAAAAACAGATGAAGGAATTTTTTAAAACTAATATGTACAAAGGTACTTCTATTGAAATGGTTTGGGATGCTAGCAAAGCTTATATGAGAGGTGTATTAATATATCTGAACAACAAATATAGATGTAATTTGGAATTTAGGAGGAAAGAATTAGAGAATGAAATTCAGGAAAAAGAAAAGGCTTTAATTTTGAATCCATCGGATGGGAAGATTAAAGAGGCAATTAATTTATTAAGGGGCCAGTTTGATAAGTTGATGGCTGATCAAGTGGCAACTAACTTGTGGTATGCTAGACATAATATTTTTTGTAATGCCAATAAACCAGGTAGATAGCTAGCTTATTTCTTAAGGAAGAAGCAAAGGGCTTCTAATATAGATAGAATAGAACACAAGGGTAAGGTAGTGTTCCAGCAGAGCCTTATCAAAAAGACTTTTGTTGATTTTTATTCTAAGTTGTATGCTAAAGATAAGATTAGTGATGCAGATATTGATGAATATTTGATGAAAGCCAATATTCCAGTTCTTATGCAAGAACAAATAACTGATGAAGAAATTCTTTCAGCAATCAAACAATTGAAAGTGGGTAAAGCGCCAGGTACGGATGGACTGACTGCTGTGTATTATAAAAATTTACAGTTAGAGATGGTGAAGCTTTTAAGGGAATTGTTTCAGACAATTCAAATGGGAGGAGGGGTACCTCCGTCTTGGAAAACTGCTTTTATTTCTCTGATTCCGAAGGAAGACCAGGATGTCACCCAAGCAAAAAACTATAGGCCAATATCACTTTTGAACACGGACTACAAGATATTTGCCAAAGTCCTAGCTAACAGATTAATGAGGGTAATGCAACAAGTAATTCATGGTGATCAAACTGGGTTTATAAGTGGTAGACAAATGAAGAATAATGTGAGGCATATAGTAGATTTGTTGGAATTTTTGGAAAGAAACAATCAGATCCCTGCAGCATTGATCTTTTTGGATGCTGAAAAAGCCTTTGATCAATTGGATTGGCAATTTTTGTTGAAAGTATTAGATAAAATGAAATTTGGGGATAAATTTTTACAACCAATCAGGGCAATATATCAAAAACAAACAGCCCGTATAATAGTTAATAATAGTTTGACAGAAGTATGTAATATTGAAAGGGGTACAAGGCAGGGGTGCCTGTTGTCACCCTTATTATTTGTTTTAACATTGGAAATATTATTGATTAAAATACGGGATTCGGATAAAATTAAGGGAATTCAAATTAGAGACCAGGATTATAGATTGAGGGCGTTTGCAGACGATCTGGTTGTTACAGTGACTCAGCCTGATTATTCAGTTGTAGAATTGTTGGAGATAATAACGCAATATAGGAAAGTTTCTGTATTTAAGGTTAATATACAAAAAACTAAAATGTTGTCTAAAAATATGACAGTATCACAAAAGGCTGTCTTAGAAGAACTAACGGGATTTGAAATAGTTAAAAAGGTTAAATATTTGGGGATATATTTATCACCCTCAAATGTAAAGTTATATAAAAATAATTATGAAAAGCTATGGGAAAAAATTACAATTATCTTTATTGGGAAGAATTGCAGCTGTGAAAATGAATGTCTTGCCAAAATTTTTATTTTTATTTCAAATGATACCTATACTGGAGGAATGGCAAAAAGGAATTAATAAATTTGTTTGGGCAGGGAAAAAGCCACGAGTCAAATTTAAGATTATGCAAGACACGCGGGAAAGAGGTGGTTTTAAAATGCCTAATTTTAAATTATATTATGAAGCTGCTGCTTTGTCAGCGATAAGTGATTGGTTTAACTTAAGACAAACGAGATTGTTAAATCTTGAGGGTCATGATTTGTTATTTGGATGGCATGCATATTTACTGTATGATAAGAAGGTGGACAATGTGTTCAGGATACATATTTTAAGGTATGCTCTGTTGCGAGTTTGGAAAAAGTACAGACATAAGTTAAATTATAAGATACCTATTTGAGCAATACCGAAACATGCAATAGAAAATATAAATGTTGGGTTTAAATATGATGTGATTACATATAAGGAAATTTTGTGCTTTGAGAGGAATGTATGGCAATTAAAGCCATATAGTATTTTAAAAGAAGAAAAGATTGTACAAACTTGGTTTTAGTATGGGCAATTACAGGCTAGGTGGAAAGAGGACCAGAAAACTGGTTTTTCGATGAATGATGGAAACTTGGTAAAGCAAATTAGAGATCAAGGACAAGCACATATAAAAAGGATATATGCTGCATTGATAGAAATTGATTCAGAAGCGGACCTTGTTAAAGACTGTATGATAAAGTGGGCTCAGAATTTTCAAGAAGTTATTACAATGGATATTTGGGAAAAGATTTGGGTGAGAAATGTACAATTTACACAGGCCCAAAATTTAAGAGAGAACTTTTATAAAATGTTTTATAGGTGACATTTAGATCCTAGGACTAAAAAGTTTCATCTAGCATTTGACTAAGTATTGAATCTATGCAATATATAAATTGCTTGTAGTCGTTTCAATAAGAGTTAAAGTGCGATAGAATTTAATATGTTATTGTTGTTTGCATATGGTAGATTATGATTGTTTGTATTTTTATACCCTGTATTTAGCTCTGGGGATTTGGGGAGGGGGGAGGGGGTTGGGAGGGTTTTTTGTTTTTTTAAAAAAATGTACTGTAAAACTTTTCAATAAAAAAAAAAGGTGTTCGCTGATTTGTTGTTTGATTATCTTTTCCAGAATCTTCCCAAGTATTGAGGTCAGGCTGATAGGTCTGTAGTTTCCTGGATCTATTTTTTTCCCTTTTTTGAATATGGGAACTACTTCAGCTCTCTTCCAGTCCTCTGGTAGTTCCCCAGTGCTCCAGGATCTTTGAAAAATATAGTTCAGTGGTTCTGAGATCATGTCTGCCAGTTCCTTGAGAACCTTGGGGTGTAATGCATCTGGTCCTGGTGATTTGAACTCGTCTAGACTGGACAGGTGCTCACTTACCATTTTCTTGCCTATCTTAACTTGCGTTTCTATTCTGTTTTTTATGGCACTTGTTTTGGTAGGTTGGACTGTTTTTTCCTTTTGTGTAAAGACAGATGGAAAAAATGAGTTAAATAGTTCTGCTTTCTCCCTGTTGTTTGTCACCTTCTTCCCACTTTCCCCCACTAATAGACCAATCATTTCTTTAACTTTTTTCTTGTTTCTTATATGTTGAAAGAATCTTTTTTTGTTATTTTTGACTTTGGTCGCAAGCCTTAGTTCATTTTGAGCCTTAGCTTCCCTCACTTCATCTTTGCAGGCACGGGCTGTTTGCTGATATTCTTCCTTAGTTATGTGCCCCTCTTTCCACTTCTTATACTTGTCCTTCTTATCTTTCAGTTTATCAGAGAGTTCTTTATGCAGCCATGCTGGTTTCTGTACCTGTACCCCTTTGAGGCCTCACACAGTCCTTGAGGTATGCCGGGCTCTTGTGTGTCCTGGCCGGGTACCTTCCCGGCTGTTTCCCGGCTGCTGACTCACTTCCAGGAGTTACTTCCCCTACCAAAGGCTGATCTGTTGACATTTCCTGCAGTGGCCTTTCCGCTGGTACTATTCTACTGTCTGTTTCAGTTGACATTGCTGGCCTTGATTGAGATGGAGTTGGGTTTGCTACTTGATGAACTTCTGCAGGTAGTGGTGGTTGTACTCCATCCGACAGCCCCTCTTTGTGGTTCTGTAGATTGCCTATTTGGCTGCTGCATGTAGCCCTCTTGTTGTTGATGTTGCCGGTTCTCCGGGGCCCTCTTCCTGAGTTGGTCAATATGTCTTCTGACCTGCCGGCCCCCTTCCCCCTCAACAACGTATGAGAAAGGCCCAATTTTGTCAACCACCACTCCTTGCAACCACTTCTCTCCCACCCCATAACTTCTGACCCACACTAAATCCCCCACAGACAAGTTTCTGACTGTGTTGGGTTGTTCCACCTCTGCGGCCACCCTATCTGGGTGCAGTCTGTCCAGTCTGGTTAATAGTCTCCTACCCCAGCGCAGCTCGGTTGGGCTCTTACCTGTAGCTGTACATGGTGTTGTACATGGTGTTGAGCCAATAAGAATTGAGCCAGTCTCTGATGCCAATCACCATCAATAATGCGTCGCAATGCGTCTTTCGTTGATCTTACCATTCTCTCTGCCAAGCCATTACTGGATGGGTGGAAGGGTGCAACCGTTGTGTGTCTAATCGAGTTGGCCTTGATGAATTCCTGGAATTCAGTAGATGTGAATTGAGGCCCATTATCAGATACAATCACATCAGGTAGCCCATGTGTGGCAAAGAGCCCCCTTAGCACCTGTATGGTCTTCGCAGATGTCATACTTTTCACAGGCACCACCTCTAACCATCTAGAATAGCTATCCATGACCACTAAAAAAAGTTGCCCTTGGAAAGGTCCAGCATAATCTATTTGTACCCTAGACCACAGGTTGTGCGTGGTTTCCCACCTGTGCACAGGAGCATGTGATTGTTCAGGTCTGGATCTCTGACATTGGTAGCATCCTGCTACTTGTTCCTCAATGGCTTTGTCCAGGTCCGGCCACCACAAGTAGCTCCTTGCCACGGCTTTCATGTGTACAACTCCGGGGTGATCCTCATGCAGGTCTTTTAAGACTCTGTTTCTGAGTTTGTCTGGCACTATCACTCTGTTGCCCCATAACAGACAGCCTTTGTGTGAGGACATTCCATTCCTCCTCACAAAGTACACCTGAAATTGTGGCCCAGGGTTTTTCTCTTGCCAGCCAGATTGTACCCACAATGCCACTCTACTGAACACTGCGTCTTTTGCTGTGCTGGCTGCAATGTCTCTCACCATGAGAGGGCATTCAGAGAGTTCTTGTATGGCTAAGAAGTGACCTGCTGGTACAGGATTAGGGTCAGTTTCTGGTAAGGGCAATCTGCTTAAAGTATCTGCATGCCCCATCTCCTTTCCAGATCTGTAAACTATTTTGTACGTATATGCAGACAGGAATATTGACCATCTTAGCATCCTTGGGGACATGATTTGAGGTGTTTGTTTGTCTGCTGTAAATAGTCCCAGCAAAGGTTTGTGGTCTGTGAAAATAGTAAACTCCCTTCCATACAAATAATCATGGAATTTTTTAACACCTGTGACTATTGCCAATGCTTATTTATCAATTTGGGCGTAATTCTTCTCTGCCCTGGACAAGGTTCTGGAGTAGTATGCAATGGGTTTCTGTTCCCCATTTGCCTCCAGATGGCTTATTACAGCACCCACCCCATATAGTGATGCATCACAAGCTATGCAAATGGGCTTGTTTTCAATGAAATGTGTTACTGTGGAGCTACTTGACAGCAACTGCTTGAGGTTCTCAAAACTATTATTATGAACCTTATTCCAAACCCAAGGTGGTTTTTTGTCTAGTAACCTGTGCAAACGTTCAGCTATAGCAGCCTTATGTGGCAAGAATGTGTGATAAAAATTAATTAACCCCAAAAAAGCCTGTAACTGTGCCTTATTGTTTGGAGCTGGAGCCAATTTAATTGCTTTAATTTTGGATTCAGTAGGATGAATGCCCTGAGCATCAATCCTATAGCCCAAGAACTCTGTGGATGTCACTCCTATGGAGCATTTCTCCCTCTTAAGCTTGAGGCCAGCTGCTCTAAATCTGTCTAGCACAGCTTCTAACCTGTTAGCCAATATTCCCTCATCCTCTCCAGCAATTAGCACATCATCAAAATAAGGACAAACCCCGGGAATACCTTTTAAAGTTCTCTCCATCACTTCTTGGAAGATCCCAGGTGCTGCAGAGATGCCAAACTGCAATCTGTTCACCCTGAACACCCCCTTGTGGGTTACAATGGTTTGTGCATCTGCAGTTTCCTTGCTTACAGTTAATTGCTGATATGCCTGTGCTAAATCTAATTTAGCAAAGATGGCGCCCGACTGGATAGCGGAGAGGACATGCTTCACCGTCGGAACCGGGTAAGCATGTGGATTTAAAGCCCTATTTAGAGTGGCCTTATAATCTGTGCAAATTCTGATTTCCCCATTGGGTTTGAGGGGGGTGACGATGAGGGTTTCCCAGGGCCCTCCCTCCACCAGTTCTAGCACTACCTGGACTACTAACTTTTCCAGTTCGCTCTCAATCTTGTGTTTGAGAGCGAACAGAACTCTCCTGGCCTTAATTCTTATAAGAAGAACCTCGGAGTTTAAATTAAATTTAATGGGGGGTCCCTTGTATTTGCCCAATGTCCCATCGAACACATCTGCAATTCTTTTGCAGATGGATTCGAGGCTCCTGGGTTGTATCAAGTTGATTCCCCCTAACCAGATTCCTAACACCCCAAATCAGTTAAGGCCTACCAAACTAGCCTCCTGCCCTCCGCTACCAGTAGTTCCAATAGACCCTTAAACCTCTTAAAACATACCTCTATAGTGGCCTTGCCTTTCAATTTAATCTGGGCCTGTTGGAAGTCTGTTAACTGGATGGGGTTGGGGGTGAGGTGAATCCGGCAGCCGCTCTTTTCCAAAGTTGAAGACAATGTCTCCCATGAAATTATTGAGACAGAAGCCCCCGAATCGATCTCCATCTTGCAGGGAATTCCCTGCAAGAGGACTTCGATTCTAATTTTTGGGCCTAGCATTTGATTGATCATAGAGCGGCCCACAGCTACCACCCCATTTCCCCAGTTAGTGGTTAGTGCCTGAGGGTGAAGGGACTCAGTGCCACAACGCGGAAAAAGTTTGGTACCTGGTGCCCGCGCTTCTAAGTTGTGGAGGCTGTCCTAGACCCGGCTTCTGCAGATGGTATGAATGAGGCCCATCTTGCTACAGGTGCGACACTTTGCATTTTGGAATCTGCACGATGCTCTCGAGTGGTTTCCCCCACAACTGCCACATTTTTGCTCGGCATCTCGGCGACTGTTGTTAGTGTCCTTCGGTGCTCTGTTTATTGTTGGTTTCCTTTGCCTTCCTCCAGTGTTGCGGCGGTTGTTTTGGATCGGAATCCTCTCAAATATTTGGGTTATTTAATCTATCTCTGTTTCGAACTTGAGGTCTCCCACTCCGTCATCCACAAGGCTTTCCTGGTGAATGGAACCGCTCACACCATTGCTATGATGGGGGGAGTCGCATAGATCGGTGGTCTCGTGGGTCATTAAATCATCCAGAACTTCTTGAAGGTTCCCTGTGGGCTTCACGATCACGTTATTTTGTAACCGTTCATCCCTTAGCCCTAAGACCACTCTGTCCCGGATCCTCTCATTTAGGTCCACAAACTTGCATTGGCATGCAGCTTCCCGTACTGCTGCTACAAAGTCTGTCAGGGACTCACCCGGTAACTGGTTCCGACGCTCGAATTTTCTTCTCCAGTAGAGCTTGGATCATTTAGGCATAAAATGTTGACTCAGTCTTCTATTTAGTTCGGTGTGAGAAACTGAGGCAACCACTGCCGGGTGGCACAGTCCCACAGCTATCTTATAAACCGCTGGTCTGCTGAGGGCTAATAATGCTGCTGCTTTTTTGCGGTCCTCATTTATGCTATTTACTAACAAGTAGCCCTTGACTTGGCCCACATGATCTTCCCATTCCTCTGAATGATGGACATTGAACTCCCTCACAATGCCGAGCTTCGACATTCTTCCACCTTAGTTGACAGCTTTTTGAATTTCCCACAGTGCACAGCTGTCTCTCGGCTTCTTTGCAGCAACGCTAGCTGGCTTCTTTCTGAGTCCTGTCTTAATGCGCTTCACGGAATCCCACCTTCATCGCCACTGTTAGATCGAGTGCGGCTGCATGGACACAATAACAAGTCAGCATCGTACGAGATGTTGTTTATTGATTACATGATGGAAAGTGAAACCCAACCCCCAGTTTCCCCATTTATGCTACTGAAGCCCTGAAAATCAGCCAACCCAGTTTCTCTATTTTCCCTCCAGCCAGGTAACACCCAACCCGGCATTGTACCTTTCCTGCTGGACAGGTTGACCAATCAGGCCAGCTGACCGATGCCACCTGGTGTCTTGTGTCAACTCCAGCCCGGCATCTCTCATACATAACAAAAGTTAAACAAGAAGTAATAGAACAATGACTTCCAGTGGCAACGCCACACCAAATGGCGGCTTTTCTTCAGCCGCTCGCCCTGAGGCTTCATAGAGCCGCGGAGACAGTGCCAATCAGCTGTTCCGCGGCTCGTAAATTTCCCCCTCGGAAGAAGAGGGGGAAGTGAGCTTTCTCGGATAGTGGTAGAGCTCCCCAAGATTTCCCAGATTTATCTGGGAGTCGGAGGGTGAGAGCTCCCACGGAGTCCGAGGTTTTTCTCCGAGTCCAGGACGCCTTTGCTCTGTGCAGGGGCGAAGCTAGATGCTGCATCCACATCTGTGGATTATAGTGACTTATGATTGCTTTTTAAGCAGACAGAGCTGACCAGGAGAAGTAAAGTTGCAAGTATTTAGAACTTTAACTCGAAGTGCTTTAATCTTCTCCATATATAAATTTGACTTTGAAAGAGAAAGAGAAAAGATGGCGCCAAAATGTTTTTTCTTTTTAAGACTTTGTTAAAATTTAAACAATATATTGGATTTTAGAGTTTTAAAGAATTTTTCCTTTTTTCCTATTATTATTGCTATTAAGAGTTCCTCTCCTTTTTTCTTGGATTTTATTTTTGTATTTTTTATTTGGAGTGCAGAGGGAAAGTGAAAGTGATAAGAGAAAGTGAATTGTAACGAGTTGGAAAATGGCTTCAAGATGGCAGGCAGTTCCTGTTGTTTCTAAAACCTCAAACTCTTCTCCGGTTATTCAACCCACTGCAAAATCCAATCCCCTCCTCCTTCTCCTCCACCACCAGCACTTACAATTAAGGACCTGCAGGATGCTTTGAAGTTGCAGGCACAAGAAATGACTCAACAAATAAAGGAAGAGGTAGCTGATCTTCTTGAGCTTAAAAATAGAGAAATGAGAGAAGATGTTTTGTTTGCATTTCAAGGGCTGGATGCACATATTGAACGTTTAGATGACCACGTGGATGAGGTTGTGGAAAATAGTGAAAGACTGGAAAATAGAATTGCTATAGCAGAAAATAAAATTGATAAAATGGAGGATGAGGTGATTATTTCTCAATATAAAGAAATGGAATTTGCTTTGAGAATAAGGGGGTTGAGAGAAAACCCTCGTGAGGAGTTACTGGAAGAGGTGATTAAGGTTATTTATTTATTGCTATTGTTATTAAGGTTATTGCTCCCATGTTGAGATGGGATCATAAGGAGTTATCAAGGGAGGTGGAAAAAATTTTCAGGGTTAATTCCTGGATTGCGAGGCAGAAGAATTTACCTAGAGATGTGGTGATTTATTTTTCTAAGAGGTCACTTCGAAATGAGATCATCCAGGCCTTCTAGCAACAGAGATTTCAAATTGCAGGTCAAGATATTATAATTTTGAAAGAAATACCTCCTAAGATGTTGAGAAAAAGAAAGGATTTTGGTTTTTTGTCTGATGAACTTAAAAATTGACAAATTCAGTTCAGATGGGAGATTCCTATTGGAATAGTGGTGAATCATGCAGGGACATGATATAGACTTAACATGATTGCTAAGGCAAAAGAATTTTATACTTATGTCCTGAAAGCAGGTTCACCACCATCTCCATTGCTTAAGAGAGTGGAAGAAGATAAACAACAAGTTGAAGGCGCATCAGCATAGTTTGTTGGAGAGGCACAAGTGGCTGAATCCACTGAACAGAGTTTGATGTTAAAGGGTGATCCAAAAGACCAGAGAATGACACGTGCGGCGCATAAACGGAGAGAAAAGGAACAACTAAAACAGAAGATGGACTCTGGGCCTATGATACAAGGCTCTGTCATCACAAAGCCGGTGGGAGGGATGCGACCGAAGAGACCAACTGCGGATCTCCAGGTGGTGTTCCAGAGGTTCCATGTCACTGAGGATGGCGATAAAGCTTTTGACATGGAATGTTAATGGCTTAAATTCACCACAAAAAAGAAAAAAAGTGTTTCATTATTTGAAGCAACATAAAAATGATATTGTTTGCCTACAAGAAACTCATATTTGTGCAAAAGATCAAAAATACTTGATTAATTCTCAGTTGGGACTTCATTTTATAGCATCTGCTCCAGATAAAAAGAGTGGAGTGGTTATCTACTTTAGAAGAGATTTATCTGCTATGTTAATTGAATCTGATCCACAGGGAAGATATGTTATTATTGAGCTATTGTTACAAGGCAAGAAGATTCTCATTATTGGATTATATGCTCCTAACCAACAGCAAGGAAAGTTTTACAAGTTTTTACATGATAAACTAATTCAATTGTATTATAAATCTTTTATTTTGATGGGTGATTGGAATGGTGTTTTGGATTCAAATAAGGACAAGAAGAGGTCGTCTTAAAATTCTCCTATCTATTCTAGATTGCCTAAAAGTTTTTTTGATTTGAAAGAAGACTTGGAACTAAGAGATATCTGGCGGGAGTGGAATTTGGAGGATAGAGATTTCACTTTCTTTTCGGACAGGCATCAATCGTTTTCTAGAATTGACTTTTTTTTAGTTACTGGTGATCTTACTTCCGAGGTCAAAAATGTCAAAATTTTTCCTAGAACATTGTCAGATCATAGTCCTGTATGGATGGAATTATTTAGGGAAGATGGGATAAGAAGATCTTGGAGGTTGAATGAAAATTTATTTAGATATGATGTACTTTCACAAAAATGTAAAGATTATTTGAAAGAGTTTTTTGTTTTGAATATGCATAAATGAACACCAATTGAAATGGTTTGGGATGCCAGTAAAGCTTATATGAGGGGGATTTTGATTCATATGAACAATGGTCATAGGCGTAAGCAGATGCAAAAACGTAAAGAATTGGAAGAAGAGATTAAATTGAAGGAGAAAGCTTTTATTTTGAATCCATTAGATAAGAGATTAAGGATTTCAATAAATTTGTTGAAAGAGCAGTTTAATATGTTAATGGGGGATCAGGTTGCAACTAATTTGAGATATGCAAAGCATAATACTTTTTGTAATGCAAATAAGCCTGGTAGGTGGTTAGTTATCAGTTAAGGAAAAAACAGAAGTTACGTACAATAGAGAAAATAGAATATAAGGGCAAAGCAACATATCAACAAAATTTGATTAAAAAGGGTTTTTTGGATTTTTATCAAAAATTATATGCTAGTGAGAATGTACAAACATTAGATATAGATAAATATTTACAGGAAGCGCATATTCCTATGCTTTCACATGAACAAAGGGAAGGGATGAATTGTTTAATCACTTCTGAAGAAATTATATCAGTAATTAAACAGTTAAAAGTGGGTAAGGCTCTGGGTACAGATGGCTTAACAGCAATTTATTATAAAACTTTACTTACAGAGATGGTAGAACCTTTAAAGGAACTATTTAATAATATCCAGGCTGGAGGGGAGGTGCCTCCATCTTGGAGAAGGGCTTTTATATCGTTGATCTCAAAGGGGGATCAAGATCTTACTCAGCCTAAGAATTATAGACCTATATCGCTTTTAAATACAGATTATAAGATTTTTGCAAAAATATTGGCAAATATATTAATGGTAGTTTTGAAACAGATGGTTCATACAGATCAGTCTGGATTTATAACTGGAAGATATATGAAATACAATGTAAGACAATTAGTTAACTTAATTGAGTATTTGGATAAGAATAACTAAGTCCCTGTGGCATTGATATTTTTGGATGCTGAAAAAGCTTTTGATCAACTGAATTGGCAATTTTTATTGAAAGTTGTGGAAAAGATGAACTTTGGGGATGAATTTCTGCAATCTATTAAGGCCATATATCAACATCAATCGACGCAAATTATAATTATTGGGGGATTAACAGATGCATTTAAAATTGAAAAAGGTACAAGACAAGGGTGTCCCCTGTCACCATTATTGTTTGTTTTAACATTGGAGATTTTATTGATTAAAATTCAGGAATCACTAAAATAAAGGGAATAAAAATAAAACAGAATGATTATGGGTTAAGAGCATTTGCAGATGACTTGGTTGTTACACTATCTCAACCGATTCAATCGGTTATAGACTTGATGGAAATTATAACACAATATGGGAAAGTTTCGGGCTTTAAGGTGAATAATAATAAGACTAAAATATTATCTAAAAATATGACTATGAATGAGAAGGATGTTAGTAAAATTGACAGGTTATGAAATTGTGAAAAAATATTTTGGGGTATATATTACAGCTTCTAATGTGAAATTACATAAGAATAATTATGAGACTTTGTGGTTAAAAGTACAAAAGGATTTAAATAATTGGAAAAAATTACAATTATCTTTGTTGGGAAAAATTGCAGCTCTTAAAATGAATGTTTTACCAAAGTTTCTCTTTCTGTTTCAAATGATACCTATTTTGAAAAAAGATGCTAATTTGGATGAATGGCAGAAGGGTATTAATAAATTTATCTGGGCGGGGAAAATACCGAGAGTTAAGATTTTACAAGACGCTCGGGAAAGAGGAGGACTTAAGGTGCCTAATTTGAAATTATATTATGATGCGGTGGTTTTAACATTGGTTAGTGATTGGCTTAATTTAACTAATAAAAGTATACTTTATCTGGAGGGATGGGATTTATTATATGGGTGGCATGCATATTTGATTTATGATAAAAAAAGTCGATAAGGCTTTTAAATCTCATATTTTAAGAAGTGCTTTATTGCGTGTTTGGAAAAAGTATTATTATAAGTTAAATTATAAAATACCAATTTGGGGGATTCCTGGACACGCAATAGAGGAGGTATCTATGGGTGTGAATTTGGATATGATTTCTTATAAGCAATTACTTAGATTGGAAGGGAGTGACTGGCAACTAAGGTCACCAGCCGAGTTAAAACAAGAAAATATTGTACAGTCTTGGTTTCAGTATACTCAATTGCAAGTTAGGTGGAAGTTAGATCAGAAAGTTGGTTTGACGCTGATAGATGAAAATTTGGTAAAACAGATTAAAGATCAAACTCGAGCGTACATAAAGAGAATTTATAATACTTTAATAGAATTGGACTCGGAAATGGAATTGGTGAAAGATTGCATGGTAAAGTGGGCTCAAAATATTCAAGAACCGATCCCATTGGATGTGTGGGAGGTAATTTGGGTCAGAAATGTAAAATTTACTCAAGCCCAAAACTTAAGAGAAAATTTTTATAAAATGTTTTATAGATGGCATTTGGATCCTAAAAAGCTGTCTTGTATGTATTCCAATTTACAGCCCAAATGTTGGATATGTGGTAGTTTGAATGCTATTTATTTTCATATTTGGTGGACTTGTAGAAATATAAAAGGTTTTTGGATTAAAATTTGGTGGAACATTCAAAAGATTTTCAGGAGAAAGATAAAGTTTACTCCACAACTATTTTTATTGGGTGTTATTACAGATTGTGATACTAAAGAAATTAATTTGATGTTGAACTTGATAACAGCTGCAAAGTTATTGGTAGGGCAATATTGGAAGAAGGATTGCTTGCCTACTATAGAGGAATGGATGCTTAAAGTGTCAAATTTAGCAGAAATGGCTAAGGTTTCTGCTTATTTGAAGGATCATTCACAAGAAAGATACATTTCGGTCTGGAGAAGATGGATAGATTATATTCAGAATAAATATGGGACTAAAAAGTTCCATTTAGCTTATGAGTAAATTTTAGATTGTTATAGTTTATTATAGTGGAAATTTTTCTTTTTTTATTATTAGCTCTAATTATATGGTATTATTATTATTTTTAGTATTAGCATTGTTTAATAACTTGGATACTTTATCTTACTTGAATTTATGTTATAGGGGAGTTAAAGCACATTATGAACTTGGTTATCTATATAGTTGGTTAATGTTAGTTAGATTATGATTGTTATATTTGTAACCCTGTACTCAGCTCTGGGAAGTGGGGGAGGGGGAAGGGGGGTTTAAGGGTGGGTTAGGGAGGGGATAATATTGTAACCTTTTATAAAACTTTTCAATAAAAAAAAGAAGTAATAGAACAATTACAATAAAATGTGGAGGCAGCATTTAATGAACTGCCACCAGAGGTGGGAAGTGTGGAGGATGAATGGAAAGAATACAGAATTATCCTGCTTAACATTGCAGAAAAACTATGTAGAAAAATGAAAAGTGGAAAAAGATGGAATGGGACCAAACACATGATGTGAAGAGGATAAAAAGCAGTAAAATTGAAAAAAAAGAGTTATATAAATATTGAATAAAATCAAGGAAAAAAATTATATAAACTATACATTACAATCCAGAGATATCAACAGAATAATGAAGAAAGCAAACCAACAATCCTGAGAGTTCTTCAGAAAATCATTAGCAGACAATGAGAGAACAGCCTGCAGAACATTTTACTAAGTAATCAAAAGTATACAGAAAAGAGAAAATCATAACCCCACAGAAATAATTAATGATAAGAATGTAATGTATTGGGCTTGTCTTGCTAAGGGAACACCACGTGGGTTAATTGCTGGAAGGTTGCTTGAGCAGGGAAGCTGGCTAACGGCTCCCAGCTCCCCAGACAACCCAACTACCTTCAAGCGCCGCTATTGGTTGCCTCTAGGGTGGCAATAGGTTGCTTCAAACCTATTGGCCGCCACCTAGAGACCAGGGTATAAATTGCTGCATTCGCAGCCCTGTTCTCAGTTCAGATCCTGCAAGCAATAAACAATGTTCTTTGCTGAACTCACTTGCCTCATCTTCATCATTGAGCAACGAACCCAGTATACAACACCAGCGACGAAGGTGGGATCCTGCTCCTTCAATTGAGCTGAAGGTCACTAGGGGAGAGGCACTGCATGCCTGGCGGGAAAAGCAATTTCCCCCCCCACGGTCACCTAGCACAGCCACACTAGCGACCACACACCCAGAGGACCTGTTCCTGGGCAACGGAAAAGCAGGATATGAAGACGCCAAGCACCAGCTGCAAAGACCAGCAGAAATGGCCAAGGTCGGAAAGCTGAGAGAATTCAACATTAAGCAGCCCAAAGAGTGGCCCTTATACCTGTCCAGGGTCGAGAACTACCTTCAAGCAAACCAGGTCACCGAGGAAGGACTGAAGGCCACCACACTCCTCTGTGTGTGCAGCCCAGCAATGTTCAACTTAGCAGATAACCTGTTCGCGCCAACACTGTTGTAGTCCGTATCCTTCATGGACTTGAAGAAGAAGCTTGGAGCACATTTCCAGCCCAAGCTGTCGGTGATTGCTTGGCACTATGCTTTTGAGCAAAGAATACAGCAACCAGATGAAACTGCATCCGAGTACATTGCAGCCTTGAGGCAGGCCACATGCCTGTGCCAGTTCTCCGATGTCGAGGAGAGACTACAAGACTGGCTTGTCTGAGGTCTCTACAACCAAGAGCTACAGCAGAAGCTTTTTGCTAAAGAGCTTCTGTCATTTTCAGACACACAGAAGGAAGTCATGGCAGACGAAGCCACCGGCAGGGCTGTACAGGCCATTCGGCCCGCCAAAACTGCACAATGAGAAGAAGCCATCCACCACGAGGATGCCGAACACACAGAAGACCCTAAGACAACACAGAAGTCGACAAGTTACACAGAGAACTTAACCAACAGCGTCGCAGCAACAAGCAACATGAGGCCACTTACAAGGCAGATCCCTTCCTTAGATGTCCAGGTTGTGGCAGCCACCACCAACGCTTGGACTGTAGGTTCCAGACAGCCATGTGCCAGGCCTGCAGTAAGACTGGCCACATTGCGTCCATCTCCAGAGGTCGCCAGAGGGACTGGCCAATGAATTGCCAGTCAGAATATCTGACCAGGAGAGGTACCGGGACCCCAGGTCAGCACAATATGGGGTTTTGCTCCAGCCACAGAAGCATTTGCCGTATTGGGGCTTGCCGTCCGATTAAGCCCAAGTATAGACTCCAGGTGGAGCTGCAAGGGATCCCCTGCAAGATGGAGCTGGACACAGGCTCTGCTGTTTCTATTATTTCCTTTGAAACATTTAATTTCGTTTCTAGTCGTAGTAGGAAATGGGCCAAGCTGAGGCCTTCTGACATTGTACTAACTGATTTTCAGAATGCCAGAGTCGCAGTCAAGGGTGAGGCCACACTAGCCATTAAATTTAAGGGGTTTTCAGGGCACCTGGATATTGTCATAGTAGGGGGCCAGTGAACGAGCCTGATCAGGCTCGATTGGTTTGATGCACTAGGCATCCAAGTAACCAGAATCAACCGGACACAAGTTGAGAGTCTAGCGACAGTATGCGAGGAATTCACAGATGTGTTTGACTCAGTTCTGGGAACATACATGGGTCCACCAATAGCATTCAAACTAGATCCAAATGTAGTGCCAGTCAGGATTAAACCTCATTTGCCCTCAAACACAAAACCTCATTTGCCCTCAAACACAAAATAGATCTTGAACTGGATAAACTTGTGGAACAGGGCGTATTGCAGCAAGTAGATGGGGGTGAGTGGGAGACCCCAATTGTAACACCACTTAAAGCAGGGGTGTCAAACTCAATTTCCTTGAGGGCCGCATCAGCACTGCGGTTGCCCTCAGGGGGCCGGGTGGGTATGGCCAGGGTGGGCATGGCCTACTGGGTGGGCATGGCTAAAGTGCGTATGGCCTACTGGGTGGGCATGGCCAGTTCTACATCGTTCGCATCAAGGGTGCCTATGGGGGCCTGGACAGGAGTGGGATGGATCTGAGGGTCTCTGGCAGGAGGAGGGTCTCTGGGCCAGGGCCAAGGCAGTGGGGGCCGTTCCCTCCCTGTTTCCAGGATGGCTTCGCGGGCCACATGAAACCACTTTGCGGGCCGAATCCGGCCCCCGGGCCTTGTGTTTGACATGTCTGACTTAAAGCCAATGGGGAGGTCAGAATCTGTGTAGATTATAAATGAACAATTAACCATGCACTCAAACAGCACGCGTACCCAGTACCAGTAGTGAGTCATAACCTGGCATCCTTGCAGGGTGGTACCATTTTTGCGAAATTAGATTTGGCTCAGGCCTATCAGCAACTTCCTGTCGATGAGGCCATGGCCACAGCACAGACAATTGTAACCCACAGGGGGATGTTTAGAGTTAGGGTCAATTTGGGGTCAGTGTAGCCCCAGGCATTTTCCAGGACATCATGGAACATACACTCAAGGGCATTCTGGGTGTTTGCCCCAATTTTGATGACATGCTTATTGCCAGTGAATCCACTGAGTTGCTAGCAAGGAGGCTCAGAGCCATCCTGCAAAGGCTGTGAGAAGCAGGCCTCAAGCTTAAAAAGAATAAGTGCAGTATTGGAGTCCCTTCAACTGAATTCTTAGGGTTTTGCATTGATGCTGATGGCATCCACCCTGCTGAGTCTAAAGTAAAAGCCATTCAGATGGCACCTAACCCTAACCTAGGCATTCCTGGGCCTCCTAAATTTCTATCATGCGTTCCTTCCTAACAAGGCCACAGTGGTGGAGCCACTACACTGGCTCCTGGATAAAAATGCTACATGGAAGTGGACTAGAGTTCACGAGAAGTGTTTCCAGGAATTGAAGGCTCTTTTCTCGGTCAGTTCCACTATCACTCATTTCAAAGAATCCAAGCCAGTTTGTTTAGCATGTGACACATCCCCAGCTAAAAACCACTAAATAACCAATCATATAAGATAGGAAGGTAGGTAGCGAAGAGAAAGAAAAAGAAAAAAAGAAAAGCACAAAGAAATAGAGTGTGATGGAAAAGAGGGAAAACCGAACTGTAGAGAAGGAAATATAGGAAACATACCCAAGACACAAAAGGATTCAAATGCCTATACCCAAACTCTCAAAGTTTAGGGAACAAACAGGGTGAACCTGAAGTACTAGTACATGAAGTATATGATATACTTGCTATTACTGAAACATGGTGGGATAAAATTCATGACTGGAATGTATTGATGGAAGGATACAAACTATTCAAAAGCAAGAGACCTAACAAAAAAGGAGGTGGAGGAGCATTATATATAAAAGATTGCTATATCTCTACAGAAATCCACAAAACCAAGGATGAAAACCTCCTAGAATCGATATGAGGCAATATAAAAGAAAAAAAAATGACATTGCTGTAGGTGTATACACTGCAAGGCAATCCAACCAAGCATAAGAAATGGATGAACTTTTTGCTAACAGTTAACAAATATATGTAGGAACCATACCACAGTAGTAAAGGCAGATTTTAACCACCCTGATATCAACTGAAAGACAAGCTCTGCAGCAAGTGAAAGATCAAACAGA
This sequence comes from Daboia siamensis, assembly GCA_024449315.1. Taxonomy (NCBI): domain Eukaryota; kingdom Metazoa; phylum Chordata; class Lepidosauria; order Squamata; family Viperidae; genus Daboia; species Daboia siamensis. Next base: position 35,659 of record JAKJMR010016759.1, read on the forward strand.
TTCCTAATCAACCTAGCTGACAGCTTTGTTATCCAAAAGTTAGACAAATGAACCAGAGGAAAAGCTATATTGGACCTAATTCTTACTAATAGAGGACAAGTGATAGAGGGAGTTGTTGACGAAACCTTGGGCGAGAGTGACTACATCATATTGGAATTCAAACACAAGCCATAGAACATAATCCGCCCAGTGTCTTAAAGTTTAAAAGATCTGATTTTAACAAATTCAGAAAAAGCTTGAGAAAGATTCCTTGGATGAAAATCCTAAAGGGGAAAACAACTCAAGAAGCTTGGGAAACTCTGAAAAATATGATCATATAAGAACCCAGGCCAGCACACTACCACTGAAAAAGAAATCCAAGAAATCCAAGAAGAAACCTGCATGGTTGCACAAAGATATATCTGATAAACTGAAAGCTAAAAAGGAATGCATTATTATATGGAATAAAGCTTTTCTATGTTGTCATAAAGAAAAATACTGAAAGGGTGTTGATTTTTAAAAAGAAATCCATGTTACAATTTATTGTTGCACATTTATCTTTTGAAACTTAAAATTGTGCCGCTGAGACAAATGTTCTTTCAAATTGTAAGTCGTTCCTTTTCCCTCTTATTGAAAGAATTCTGTGGTTCGGTAGTTGTAACGATCTGTGACAAGGGTCCCCAATGGGGAAATTCTTTTGGCTGTCCATGTTCAGCTAAGTATCTGCAATTACAAAAAAAAATATTTTACATGTGAATGTGAATTTCAAACTCAGTCATTCTCATTCATCTCAGTAGACAGTACACAAAATTTTTTGGATTTCATAACACTACAGATCAAAACTAATATGATTTTAGAATTTTTTTTTGGATTTAAAATTATTATTATTTAAAAGCATTATGTCAACTCTACAATGAACCAGGCTGCAATCATCTGCTTGTTCTAGGTCAGAGGTGTCAAACTCAATTTAATTGAGGGCCGCATCAGCACTGTGGTTGCTCTCAGGGGGCCAGATGGGTGTGGCTGGGATGGGCGTGGCCTACTGGGTGGGCATGGCCAGCTCGACATCACTCGCTTCAGCAGTGCCTGGGCAGGATGGTGGCAGATCTGAGGGTCTCCGGCAGAGGATGAGACCAGGATGAGTGCCAAGACACAGTCCCTCCCACCCTGCCTTCTTCTGTTTCTTCCTACCTTCCTTCCTGTTCCTTCCTTCCTCCCTCCCTTTTTCCCTCCCTCCCACCCTCCCACTCTCCCTTCCTTCCTCCCTCTGTTCCTTCCTTCCTCACATCCTCCATTCCTTCCTTCTTCTGTTCCTTCCTTCCTTTTTCCCTCCCTCCCTTACTCCATTCCTTCCTCCCTCCCATCCTCCATTCCTTCCTCCCTGTTCCTTCCTTCTTCTCTCCCTTTTTTCCCTCCCTGCCACCCTCCATTCCTTCCTCCGTTCCTCTCTTCTTTCCTCCTACCCTCTGTTGCTCCATTCTGTTCTTTCTCCCTCCATTCCTCCCTCCCTCCGTTCCTTTCTTCAACTTCTCATCTTTTCCTTCCCCTGCACTCAGGAAGCAGTGATGGGATTGCCAGCACTAACATGCTGCTATCAGACATTATTATAACATGTGGGTGGGCAGGGCCAGTCCCATTGAATGCCTCGTGCCTGTGAGGCTAGAGCTGTTGGTGGGGGTGGGGTGTTGATCTACAACCTGGTTGTGTCCATCAAAGCCAGAATGTGCTTAGCCTAAGATCCACTGGAACCAGCAAGGAGCTGCCCTGCCGCCTCTACCTCGCCCCCCAGGTGTGTGCACAGGAGACGGCCAGTGCCAGCATCCTGGTTGAAGTCAACCTGCAGGGCAAGGCAGCCTGCAGGGATGCCAGACTCCGCTTGCACATGGACCCAGGGGGTGGGGTAGGGCTGCCCAGTGGATTTAAGGCTGAATGTTTCTGGCTTGGATAGATGCAACCTGGTTGTAAATCCAAGCCAGTCCTTCACTCTTTCCAAAGCAGATCCCAGGCTGGACAGAACAACATATCGGGCTGGTTGCGGCCCGTGGGCCTTGTGTTTGACATGTCTGTTCTAGGTTACCACAAGAATAGGAGGGTGTGTGGAGGATTTTTGCTAGTCTAAATATTTCACTGTCTCATGGGAACCAAAGTCATTTCTGTTGGTTAGGTGGGGGGGGCATGAACATTTGTTTAGAAAGCCCACCAAACTATTCTATTGGGAAAACATAGCTGCATAGCAATGGGGAGGGAAGTTTAGCTTTGTTTTAGTGTTTCTCTTTGAAGGGGATTTCAGACTTGGTTTCACTTTTGACTGGGGAGAATAGCAACAGTGAAGATGAATATTCTACCAAAAATACTTTTTTTTGTTCCAAATCATACCTATAAAAATGGGGAAAAATTAAACAAATCAATATTGAAATTTATTTGGCAAGGAAAAAAAGCTAGAATAAAACTGAAAATGCTTCAAGAAGCAAAAGAAAATGGAGGATTTGGATTGCCAGACTGCAGTTTATATTACCAAGCAACCATTCTAACATGGCTAAAAGAGTGGATAACCCTTAGAGATAAAAGATTATTATACCTAGAGGGACACGACCTATAACTTGGATGGCATACCTTTTTATGGTACGGGAAAAATAAAATTTGCACATATTTTCAACATCACTACATAAGAAATGCACTTCTGCTAGAATGGGAAAAAATAAAAGCAAAAATTTATATTAAAATACCTGGATGGCTTTCAACAATGGAAACATTTGTTCACCCAAATTTAATAAACTTGACAAAATTGTGACTTATAAAGACATTTTGAATTAAAACACAGACAAGAACTAGAACAGGGGTGTCAAACTGCCGGTCCACAGGCCAGATTCGTCACACGGAAGCCACACCCACCCCATTGCTGGCAATGGCAAAACAGTCCTGATACGTCGCGTGACGTCACATGACATCACGAGTTTGACATGTCTGAACTAGAAGAACAGGGTATTAACTTATCATGGTGGCCATATTTGCAAATTCAAACGAGATATTAAAAAGATGTTAAAATATCTGGGTTTAATAAAGAACAGTCAGAATTTGATAAGATATTAGTGACATCAGATGAAAAATTGATTAAGAAACTATAAATATATGCTAAGCTTAAAGATGGAAGAGGAAAAAGTTAAAGAAACAATGATAACATGGGCAAAGAACTTCGGACATAACAGAACTAGAAAAATGGCAAAATCTTTGGGAAAGAAATTTGAAAATAACAAAAGCGGTAGCATACAAAGAAAATTTATATAAAAATTATATAAAATGGCATTTAACACTTGTGAGATTAGCAAAAATGTCTAAAGATGTATCAAACAATTGTTGTAAATGTAAACAAAAAAAGGTACTTATTTACCATCGTTAGTGGACAGTCTAAAGATTTTGGTTAAAGAAAACATACATGGTTAGAGAAAATAACAAAAAAACATAGAGTTTAAGCCAGAATTATTTTTATTAGGTATAATTGTAGGTGATTATGAGAAAGAGTGTATTTAATTTTACATATAATAACTGCAGCAAGAATTGTATTTGTTCAATACTGGAAAAATGAAGAATTAACAAAAGAGGAAGTGTTAGTTTAAAAAATCTTAGAGTGTGCAGAAATGGATAGATTGACATTGATGATGAAAGCAAAAGAAGATTCAGTTTATTTCAGAACATGGAATACTTTTATAATTGGCTAAATAAACAAGGTAGAGAGAAAGGAACTTAATATGTATTAGTAAATTAGACATTGAAACCCAGATAATATGTTGCTGATTAGTTTAAAAAAACTAATAAAATGTATGTAAAAAAAAAAGTGGTCGTCTGGTGAAGGAATATGTCTGGGAATTCTGAAGCGAATTCTGAGCAATTGCTGATCCACTACTTCAAGCAAGGGCTGAACTGTGACCTACTCCAAGCGTGCACCTACCAGGAAATTCCAAACCAACTCTGAGAGTGGTACAGCATGATAGTGACCCTAGACATCGAGTTGGATTGATCCAAGAAGCCGGCAGTCACAGAGTCAAAGCTGAGACAGGAACCAAACAAGCGCTTATTTGATCAATGTCCCTAATCTGCCTCTGCAGCCAGCACTCCCAAACCACCTGCTAGAGCTCCCATAAAGTGCTTCAGATGTGATCAGCAAGGTCACTGAGCCACCGAGCTTGGCTCCTGATCCCCAAATCAAGAATGCACCCATACCAGCTGCCAAGTCGAAGAAACCATCATGAGCTGGACAAGAGAAATCTAACTGGGCCCAACAAGAACAAGCTGTCAAAAACTCCTCTTCTTCCTGGGGAGAAGAAAAAGTTCCAACTGAACATCTGCCCCTTCCATCACCTTATGAGAGCAATGAGGATGGTGAAGATGATCCAATAGTAAGTCGATCCATCCCATCTTTCACTATTCCCTCCAAAATTATAGTGCCAAATACAGGGGTCCAAACTGACTTAGATGTTCTAATAGACTCAGGCTGCACTAGGTGCCTAACAAACCTTCCTACAGTGCTTAAACTGGGAATTCATGCCAAACTGTTGCCCCTAGCGATGAAGTTTGAACACGCAGATGAGTTCCTTATCAGAGATTCCCCTGTGATGCACCTAATCAAGCTGTTACATTTGGAGATGCAATAATATTGGGAGAGCATTCGCTTTGTGGTGTTCCTTAACGTGAAAGAGATTGTGATTCTGTAGTCTAGATAAGTGGCAACCAAGCATCTGGTGAGAGAATGGTGGGAAAACTCTGAGATTGGTGGCAGGACCTTAGTGAAATAAAGGGGGATGTTGCAGTTGAAAGCCAGGGGGAACCCTTTGAGACACTAAAGACCACTGTAAAATGAGTACCAGAGATCCAACTTATTCCCAGTGAATATCATGATTTGGCAGAGGGTTTTAGCAAGAAGGAATGTGACACACTTCTTCCTCACCAAACCACCAATTGTGGATTTGAAATTCTACCAGGTGCCAAACTCTCAAAGCTCAAGGTGTATTCTATGTTGCCTAGAGAGTGTGGACTGAGGCACTAAAAACTCATAGAAAATTGTCCCCTAAACAAATACTGTAAAGTGAGTGCAGTATTTCAACTGTTTTAATTTCACCCTCAAATGCTTCACTGATGGGAAAAACCTCCTAGCAGATGCTCTATCTAGAATGCCGCAATATAAAAGCCTCCAGGAGGAAATTATTAATTCATAATTTCTCTACCACAGTCAGCCTTTCAGGTAACCAAGAGAGGGAAAATGCAGAGAAAATCTGATAAGCCCAATAGTTAACTAACTCAAAAATTCAAAGAGGAACTAAAAACAGACCCCTAGTTCAGATACAATAGATTGCTATTGACTTTTCAAGATGGACTAGCCAGGAAGGGTTCAAAACTGTACCTTATGGCATCCCTCAGAATTCAAGCCCTCCAACAGAGTCATAATGCAAAACCAGATGGTCATTTTGGTTTTCTAAAAACTTTGCATTTGGTGTGGTAGCAATTTTGGTGGCCAGGCATGAAAAAAGACATTGAAAGTTATGTGCAAAGCTATGTTACCTGTGCAGCTATGAAAAAGTGCCCTGGAAAATCTCCTGGTCTATTGCAACAAGTGGCTGATCTTTCCTAACCCTGGGAGGAGATAGCCATGGATTTTATTGTGGAATTACCCAAGAGCAGAGGAAGTACAGTGATCTGGACTGTCATTGATCTTTTTTCAAAGCAAGTTCATTTCATCACTTGTTCATTGCTCCCATCTGCCCAAAAGCAAACCAGGTTATTTTTAAAACAGATATATTGGCTCTAGGGAACACCGAAAAGGATTATATCAGATAGCAGGATTCACTTTACTGCAAAATTCTGGAGGGAGTTTATAAAACCCAGGGGCTTTCATCTGCTTTTCATCAAAGTATGAATGGATCAGCTGAACATACAAATGCAATGGTGGAACACTACCTCAGATGCTATGTTAATTATCAACAGACTAATTGGACAGACCTCCTGCCTTTCGCCAAAGTGATATACAAGACTTTCTTAGGGACCGGTTACAAACAGTGAGGGTCGGGTCTGCTTTGTCCACCTCCCTGAAGCTTTGCACCGGCACGCTACAGGGCTGTGTGCTTAGCCCCTACCTGTACTCTTTATACACATACGATTGTGTATCATCTGACCCATCCACTGCAACAATCAAGTTCGCAGATGATACAACTGTGGTGGGTCTTCTTATAGGTGGGGATGAGACAGCATACAGGGCGGAGGTACAAAAACTATCCATATGGTGTAGTAACAACAACTTGCACCTAAACATCGGCAAGATGAAAGAGATAGTGTTAGACTTCCAGAGAAAAAAGGAGGAAACTGCCCCACTTTACATCAGGGAGGACTATGTGGAGAGAGTTTCCTCCTTTAAATTTCTGGGAGTCTACCTCTCTGAAGATCTGACCTGGAAAGTTAACACAAACCAGGTGGCTAGAAAGGCCCAACAGAGGCTTCACTTTCTTAGGGTCTTGTGGAAGAACAGGGTAGAACAACGGCTAATGACCCTCTTTTACCGGTCTACTATAGAGAACGTCCTCTCATATGGTATTGTGGTTTGGTATGCTGGTCTGACAGCCGTGGACAGAAAAGTATTACAGAGGGTAGTGAGCACAGCACAAGACATTGTGGGCTGTCCCCTGACACCACTGGATGACATCGCCAGGGCTCGTTACCTTGGAAGAGTGAGGAAAATTCTCAGGGATGACTCACACCCTGGACAGTATCTCTTTACTCTCCTACCATCGGGTAGGAGATATAGGAGTATACAGTAGCCAGCTGTACCAACAGGCCGAAAAACAGCTTTTATCCATGGGCTGTTAGGCTTTTGAATGGGATATAATCTCTGTGAACATATGCAGAATTGACTTGGGAGGCCGGTGTGTAGTGTAGTTGGTTCACATGGTGTGGTAGGATGGAGGGTTTGTTGTCACTGTGTGTTGAGGGGTGGGAACACGGAGGGAGGCTCAGCTAATCTCAATGTACACATGTTGTACTTTGACAATAAAGATTTATTATTATTATTATATACAACAACAGTCTACACAATAGCACTGGACTTACTCCATTCAAAATAGTTACTGGTCAGGAGTTTGTCCTATGCCCAAATACCCCCAAGAACCTCCTGGTTCACAGACCTTAGAGCAGTGGGTAACATCTTTGCAAACTGTTTGGGCAAATGTAAAAAAAGCTTTAGCCCAAGCTACTAAGACATATAAAGAACAGGCTGATAAGAACCAATCTTCCCAGAAGCCATTTCATGTGGGGGAGAAGGTTTATCTTTCCACCAAGTATCAAGGACTAAAATTACCAAGTAGGAAATTGGGACCTAAGTTTCTTGGTCCTTTCCCCATAGTCAGAATTATAAATCCTGTCACAGTTCAGTTAAAACTCCCACAGCTATTAGGGAAGCTTCACCCTGTGTTCCTTTGCAGCTGGTTAAAACTAGTCATAGAGTCATCCTTAAGGCCAATCCCTAAGAAACTGCCTGGTCCTGTTTTAGTAGAGGAAGAAACTCATTATGAGATAAAACTCATCCTTGACTCTAAATTACATAAGGGAAAATTACAATATTTGGTACAATGGAAAGATTACCCCTTGTCAGAAGGTACCTGGGTGAAACATATTGATGTGAAGGCAGACAGGTTAGTAAAAAAAAACATCCTAAGAAGCCCAGGGGGAATTCCTAACCTGCACTTTTGTTTTCTTTACAGGACTAGCTTTCTTCTTAAGAAGGTCTGACTGTCAATTCTACAACGAACCAGGGTGCAGCCAACTTGCTTATTCTAGGTTGCCACAAGAATGGGATGGAATGTGGAGGATTTCTGCTAGTTTAAATATTTCGCTGTCCCATGGGAACCAAGGTCATTTCTGTTGGAAGGGCATGAACATTTGGATAAAAAGCCTGCCAAACTATTCTACTGGGAAAACATAGCTGATTGCATAGCAATTGGGTGGGAAGTTTAACTTTGTAATAGTGTTTCTCTTTGAAGGGGATTTCAGACCATGCTGATACTAGGTAACCAATAAACATGTTCTTTGAGGATGTTTCTAGTCTCAGAGTTCCAATTTGTTTGGTCTTGCCTATTGGAACCATGACACATTATACATACTCTACAGGATATAATTGCATTAGTATGTTATTACTATGGTATAAATATAAATGGTAATACAATATACTAATTATATTTGGTGTATGTAGTGGGTTGGGAGAGATAAGAAATAAATAAATATACACTATCCACATAGTTTGTATATCATATATATACAAATATGGATATTATATGCTAATATTCATTAGCTTGATCTAAAAACATACCTTTCTTCCAATCTTGTGGTTTCTATACCATAGCACTCTTATTAGAAAACAGTGCTTATATATAAAGACTATTGCTTTTTGACAAAGGAATTTATGTCTAATCTGAGATTGATTATGTCCAGTAAAACCATTGTTAAAACCAATGTTATCCTCAAATGTAATTGTTCTTTTTTTCTTTTAAAAAATTTGATAAATCTATGAAAAAAATGAAATTTTTCCTGGGAAATCTTCAATTTGTAAGGCTTGTTTACCATAGCAAATAAAGACATTATAAGATATGATGTCATTTCATTTAAAAGTATATGTGACTTTTGTGGGAACCAGAAAAACTAGTTAATAGAGTTAAGAAAAATAAGCTAACTGAAAAAGATGTGAATGTAATCTTTGGGGAAAGGGATAACTGAAAATGTTATTGGAGTTGAAGTATAAAATAAAGATCTCAAAGGTATTTTTTCAAAGGGCAACTGGATTTTGTTTTTTCCTTGAAGAAGATGTTTTGCTTCTCATCCAAGAAGCTTCTTCAGTTCTGAAGTTAAGTCAAAACAAAGTCTAGTTGCCTTTTGAAAAAGCACTTTTGACACAATCATGACCTGGATGACTAAGAATCTACATAGATGTATAAAATAAAGGTTTGAGGTAAAATAATACTTTCTGAATAACAGTTGCACCTTCCAAATAATAACTTCTTTTTTTGTAATTATGGAGACTTTAAAACGTAAAGTTTGGCATCCATATGTCTACTTTTGAAGGAAGAAAAAACAATGTTTCCCTAGAATAATATTACTTAGCATACCTATTCTTAATATATTGTAGTTTATTCTGTTCAAACTTCAAAATACTTAAACTCTGATCAAAAGGAAATTCTGCATTGAAATCTATGGGCAGATTAGGATTTCTAGTGAAGGGTAAAAGTTATATGGATGTTTTTGTGTAAAAAATGCTAAAGAAAAAAATAAGTGATGCAACTTTCTCTAACCCCAGAAGTTATTTAGAAGAGAGATAAAGACACTGCATACAATATTGTAGCATGCCATAGGTACTTTTGTGCTCAGTATTCCACCCCAAATTTTAAATGGAATGCAGGAATCCTGGAGCAAACTGCTTCTGAATACTCATTTACAACTGTTATGAGATTTGACTCCCTTTTTTTTTTTTACTAAACCACAGCAATATAATTTTAATATTTAATTTTTCTTTGATGAAATAATCATAATTAGGATTTTCTTTATAATTCATCTGAGCAAATTAAATAATGTGCCTTAGACTTACCCATACATTTGTGAAATTATTGATGGCAATGTTGGTGGAAGATTAGAATTTACTGGTTGGATGGCTGGCCAATGAACCTTGCCAGTATATCCAAGGGTGTTTGGAGAGCTAAAAGGAAAAGTTAAAGGAAGGAATTGATTAAATGGGCACAAGCTTGGAATAATTATTTCCTGATAGCTGTAATTAAGCCAAAGGTGGTGGCATTTGCTTTTACTTGTGAGAAAGGGATGTGGAAGAAAGTAAAACATTAAAGTATGAAAATTATATTGACAATACAGTACAAAAAATGGAACAGATGAAAAGTAGTTATAAAATGACACTATCAAATATATTGTCTATTGGCAGACTTACTCACATTGCTAGCTAGTGAAATAAATCTGAAAAAAGACATTTCTACATCACCTCTCTCTCAAAGCAAATGATAGAAAATTAATTCCAGATTCATTAAAAATTAGTCGCTTTATAGATCAATCAAACCATTTATACAACATTTATAAGCTAAAAAAAGGCCAGTATACCCAAATTGAACAAATTTTATCGTATGCTCTCAATACAAATATATTGCAGGAAATAGGCTGTTCTTTTATGTAGCTGAAAGGGTCTTAATTTGGGAGGGGATATACACACACATACATATACATAGTTATTCAAATATATTTGTTCTAATAATGTAATTCCATCAACTCTTGTGGATAGAGCACTGTAGCTCAAAGAACAGAAGAAGATCCATGAAACATGAAATTCCATTATACCTTGCATTATCCAGTAATATTGCAAAATTAACTTACTCTTAATAAATGTTTAAGATTGGGAACTTATGAATCTCATTACACATTGCAAAGAATTTTATTTGTAAACTGGTCTGACCTTTATAGCATGCAAAGGCAGAACTGATGTCAGAATCCAGTTATATTTCATTTCTATCTATCTTCTCTGATTTAAAACCAATCATTACTATCTCCTGGATTCTGTCATACTATTAAAGGGGAGGGGGTATGCATGGGGGTTTTACTACTTTCACTTCCTTTATTCACTACAAAGTAACCTTTTCTTGATTCACTTCGGGTCTGCTAACCATAACAATGTGGACATCTGCCTTTCATCCTATGCCCCTCTGAAACTCTCCTCTTTACCGACAGCGAGGGAAAAAGGGAGGAGGAAAGATGCAACAACTGGGGTCTGGGTAATAAGAGGATTGAATGATCGTGCCGATTGAGCCAGATTGATGTTATCTTTCCTGAAGTTAACACCTAGAAATCTGCTGGTTTGAATTGCCTGGAAGAACTGCAGGGTGGGGGGCTGTTTGGGAACACTTTAAAACATTGAGTGGGTGGGGGAATCCCTCAGATCATGTCTAGCATGCCTATAGTCAATTTTTCTTAATAAAAATTCCTGTTGGAAGAGACCATTTCCAACAGTTCTGTTTTCTTATGATGTAGATTGAAGTAGGTCCTTACATTAGACAGGATCTGCAATAATAGTCAACCTGGAAGGGAGAACCTTGCCCGGGGACTTTGCAAAAAATACAATGTCAGACAAAGAGACAGGGAAGGGAGAAACTCTCACAGAGAGGGAGCTGTTTCCCCGACCAAAAACCTGCCAGCTGTTGGGATCTGAAATGTCATACTCTTCAGGAGAAGAGGTGGTGGAGATGCATAACCACAAACCTCGGTGGTCAATGGACATTGGAAAGAAAAGCAAGTGGGAAAAGAAATCAAAAAAGGTGACCAGGAGATGGGGACCCAACCAACCAGAATGGAAGCAGGAGATGAAAAAATGAAGGAAGTTGGGCACAGCACTCGAACTGGATCCTAAAGAAAGCTATTGACCTGATGAAAAGAACCCTCAGCTCCCTAGGGGAGGAGAGTCCTGAGCCCCAGACTGCACAGCACCCAGAGCTTCAGTTGGAGACACACTGAAGGGGAATTGGAACTTGCAGTCCCGGGGACATCCACTGATCCAGAAGCAACCATTTCAGTAGCCCCCACTCCCTGCCAACCCACAGATGGCGATCTGGATAGAAGACAATACCACCGATGACAAAGGCACCGATCCATTCAAATATTCCTGCTCTTGGATCCAAAATTCAAGGGAAAGCTGACACACTTGGGTTTTTTCCTAACCCAAATCCTCAGCTACATGGAAAAATATGGCTGGCATATCCCCAGTGACAAAGCTCATATCCAGATTGTGCAATCTGTCCTGGACAGACCAGCTGCAGACTGGGTGGTGAATTTGCATGACTCCAATGCCCAGAGCTCAATGACTTCAACCGTTTCATGTCCTCTCTGAGAAGGTAATTTGAGGACCCCCTAGCTCAGGGGTGGAGAACCTATAGCACACATGCCACAGGTGGCACATGGAGCCATCCCTGTGGGCACGCATGCCATCACCCCGGAAGGAGGTGGGGCCAGGCTCCTCCCCTCTGCTTCTCCATGTCCACTTGTGCTCTCTTTCTCTCTCTCTGCACTCTTGAGTTGGAGCAGGTGCAAGAGCTAGGTGGGCTGGATGGTGGAAGCAGCTGCCAGTATGAGTCCAGGTAAGACTGCAAAGTGATTTTGCAGGGGCCTCCCATGGCCAATCTGGGTGGCAGAGGCCTTTTAAAAGCCTCTGGAGCTTGGATCGGGCCACTGGGGTGCTGCAAAATCGCCCCATGGCCGTGGATTCGAGCTCAGGAAGGAAGGCAGGGTGATCCATGTAGTGGGTGGGGGTGAGAAAATGGTGGCGGTGGCACAGTGATCCATACAGAGGAAAGAAATGGTGGTGGCAGCAGCAGCAGCAAGGAGATCCATGTAGTTGGGGAGAACAGCAGTGGTGGCACAGCAATTCATGTGGAGGGGGAAATGGTGGTGGAGGAAAGGAGATCCATGTGGCAGGTGGAGGGGAACAGTGGCAGCAAAGCAATCTGTGTGGCAGGTTGGGGCAACAATCTTTCCTCCCCCTGCCATGGCAGGCAGCTACTCACCGCACTGTGGGCCATGCCCAGAACCCCCGGATGGCCACTAGCTGGTGGCGAGGATACGGCCCAGCTTCCTCTCATTGCTGCTGGCCATCTGGGCTCTGTGGCCCAGCTATCACCCTCCCCCCCATAGGAGAAAGAGCCTGGAGAGAACGGAAGAGAGAGCTTGGAGCGAACTGGGGAAATGTGTGAATGTAAGGAGGAGAATGGGGGGAATGTGCGAATGCACGGAGGAGAGAGAGCCTGGAGAGAACCACAGAGAGAGCTTGGAGCTGGGGGGGGAAGATGTACAGAGCAGAAAGTATTCATTCACACTTCCCGCCCCTCCCCCCCTTTGCTCAAAGCTATTTCTGCTCTCTTCATTCACACTTCCTGGACACAGAGGGGGAAGGAAGGAAGGAAGGAAGGAAGGAAGGAAGGAAGGAAGGAAGGAAGGAAGGAAGGAAGGAAGGAAGGAAGGAAGGAAGGAAGGAAGAGACAATGAAAAGGAAGGAGAGAGATGGTTATGAGAAAGGGTGGTAGGCAAGGAAGGAGGGGAGGGGGGAGGAAGGAAGGAAGGAAGGAGATGGGAATGAAAAGGAGAGAAGCACATGACCCCAGGGGATGCTGCAATGGTCATAAGTGAAAAATGGTCATAAGCCACTTTATTCAGTGCCTTTGTAACTTCAAACAGTCACTGTTGTAAGTCAGGGACTACTGTACTTTATCACTTTTTTCCTTTTGGTGGGGGGGTCATCAAGTTTTTGACACCTTGCTAGGAGACTGGAAAAGCCCTGAGTTAGAGTTCTTGGATTACAGCTGCTTTCTTGCAGGTATGTGGAATGGCGTGGGACCCACAGGTTTTGCAAAGTTAAGTGAGGAACTTGGTTACAACTTATTAGGAAAGATAAAATAGACAACCAAGAATGTTTTATTGACCATTATTCATCCAGATTTTATATCAATTGCATCTGCTTCAGATTTCTGTTATTTTCAGCATCTGGTAAAATGAATGAGTACTTTTCACACAACCTGTAAAATCCAAGTCACTGTGTTTTCATTGTTTAATTCCCCCCTCATACAGTAGTGGCCAAAATTGTGGAAACCTTTTGGGAAAAGTGTACAGTAGAAATGCCACCGATGTTTCTTGTAATTTCTTTATAACTGTAGCCTTGTTCACTTAATAATACTATTTTACATTGCTTTCTGGTCAACCAGTCAACACTTTGCACCATTATTTTAATATTATTACATTTTACAAACTCAATGAAAGAACATAAAAAACACAACCAACTTGATAATGATCACATAACACACTGACAAATGTCCTCTTCTCAACTTCCATACATGACAATAATTGAATCCTACTGTGATCTGATTGGCTTATTGCCAAAACAAGATGAGGAGCCTCCTGCCCACTGTCCCACCCTCCAGAAACCCCCCTGGATCTCCCCCAACCCTGCTTGGTCCCCACAGGCATCCCTCCTCAGGAGCAACATCAAGGTGGCCATGCCCACCCGTGCTGCCATGACTACCATAGCCATGCCCACTCAGTGGGCCATGTCCACCTGGCACCCAGAGATGCATAAGTGGTTTTGGGTTGCAGTTTGGGCACTCAGTCTCTAAAAGGTTCGCCACCACTGCCCTAGCTGATGGCAAAGCCCACAAAAGAATCAAAATGATGAGGCAAGGCAGATGCCTGGTAACCGAATATACGCAAGAATTCCAGGCCATTACCAGCAAGCTGAACTGGCTGGAAGACGTCCTCCTTAGCCATTTCAAAGACAGACTAAATTATGACCTATAAGACTTTTGCCTGCCCCGGGGAGACCCACACCAACTCGATGAATGGTACATCCTGGCAGAGGAAGCAGAGATCAACCTACTGAAGAGGCACCGCCAAGGAAAAAAATGGAGCCGCTCACCTCCTGAACCGATGCGCAAGCCAGCGAAGCTACCAGCTATGGCCAAAAAGCCAACGGGCTGTTTCAAATATGGGAGAGAGAGGCATCAGGCCATAGAATGCCGCTCCAAAGCCCTCCAGCACAACCCAGAAAGATCACCACCCAACAAATCCGGGAAGTCCCCAGCTAAGCCAAAAGAATCTGCCATGAGAGTAATAGAGGCTGTGGAATCCCCAACCTCTGCCCAATGTGGGGAAGGAACTCCAGCCTACACCGTAGGTCTGGTGGACACCTCAGATGACAACTCAGAGGGTGAACCCTGGTAAGTGGACCCATTGTACCCACCCTCAAGACAGTAACTATATTAATTATGGTTATGGGGGACTTCAACCTGCCGTCCCTAGGAGGCTCATCGGGGTTGGCTCAGGAGTTCCTCCATGACGGCCATGGACCTGATCCAAGTAATTCAGGGCCTGACTCATGAGGGCGGTCACACACTCGATCTTATCTTTTTATCTGGACGGTGGCTTGATGATCTGGGAGGGGGATCTCCAGTTATTGCACCCCTGTCATGGACCGATAATCACCTCCTGAGGCTGGCCTTCCATTTTGCCACCCCCCGTCGCTGGGTTGCGGAACCGACCAAGTGGTTCCGCCCCAGGCGCCTAATGGATCTTGAATGGTTCCAGGTGGCGCTTGGACCTGTGCCTGCCATCTTTGCTCACAGCACGGTTGATGCCTTAGTGGAAGCCTGGGAAAGGGTAGCCATGGAGGCACTTGACTGTGTTGTGCCCATGCGGCCCCTGTCCCGGTGCAGATCCTGGCTGGTTCCATGGTTTTCTGTGGAGCTCCGGGAGATGAAGCATCAGAGACAGAGCCTAGAGAGCTGTTGGAGATCCAGCCGGTCTGAATCTGACCGATTGTGGTTAAGAACCTTCACGAGGTCTTATCTCGCAGCAATGGAGGCAGCGAAGTCCAACTACTTCGCTGCCCTTATCGCATCCACAGATAATCGCCCAGCCACCCTGTTTAGGGTAACTCACTCACTCCTTAATCAGGAGGTGAGGGAGAAGCCCTTGCACGGTCGTGCTGAGGAGTTTAGTCAACATCTGGTGGACAAAATCGCTCAGATTCGGGCTGGTCTGGACTCCGACTGGGCGGAGTCTGATGGGGGGGAGACGAACGGCCTTGGGAACATTATCTGGGAAGAATTCGACCTTGTGACTCCAGAAAAGGTGGACAGGATCATGGGGAGGCTGAGTTCCACCATGTGTTCATTGGACCCGTGTCCCTCCTGGCTGGTATATGCAGCTCGGGAGGGGACACAAGGCTGACTCCAGGTGGTAATAACTGCTTCTTTGAGGGAGTGTAGCTTCCCTGCTGCCTTGAAGGAGGCAGTGGTTAGGCCCCTCCTCAAGAAGCCTGCCCTGGACCCGGCTATTTTGAACAACTATCGTCTGGTCTCCAACCTTCGCTTTTTAGCGAAGGTTGTTGAGAGTGTGGTGGCTCATCAGCTCCCTCTGTTCCTGGAGGAAGCGGATTATCTGGACCCCAACCAATCAGGTTTTAGGCCCGGGTACAGCATGGAAACGACATTGGTCATTCTGGTGAATGATCTCTGGCAGGCTCGGGACAGGGGTTGTTCCTCTGTCCTAGTCCTATTAGACCTCTCAGCGGCTTTTGATACCATCGACCATGGTATCTTACTGCGGCACCTCAGGGGGTTGGGAGTGGGTGGCACTGTTTTACAGTGGTTCTCTCCTACCTCCTGGGTCCTTCACAGTCAGTGTTGGCAGGGGGGCAGAGGTCGGTCTCAAGGCCTCTCATTTGTGGAGTCCCTCAGGGGTTGGTCCTCTCGCCCCTCCTGTTCAACATCTATATGAAGCTGCTGGGTGAGATCATTCATGGTTTTGATACCGATGATACCCAACTTTTTATTTCCACCCCAAATCAACCCAGTGATGCCCTCGCCTTGATGTCCCAGTGCCTGGAGGCGGTGAAGGTCTGGATGGGGAGGAACAGGCTTTGTCTCAATCCCGACAAGACCAAGTGGCTGTACATACCGGCATCTCAGGTTACCCAGTTTATTCCATCTTTAACTATGGGGGGTGAGATGTTATCACCCGTAGATAGGGCTTGCAACTTGGGTGTCCTTGATTCACAGCTCAATTTAGAAGATCATATAGTAGCTCTGACCAGGGGGGCTTTTGCCCAGGTTCGCCTGGTGCGCCAGTTGTGGCCCTATTTTGACCGAGATGCCCTACGTACAGTCACTCATGCTCTTGTGACCTCTCGGATTGACTACTGCAATGCTCTCTACATGGGGCTGCCCTTGAGGACCACTCAGAGGCTCCAACTGGTGCAGAATGCAGCCGCGTGAGTGGTGTTGGGGGTCTCCCGATACTCCCATATAACACCTCTGCTCCGCGAGCTGCATTGGCTTCCAGTTGCCCTCCGGGTGAGATTCAAGGTGCTGGTGATGACCTATAAAGCCCTAAATGGCATGGGTCTGGATTATTTATGGGAGCACCTTCTGCCGGCGTTAACTTCCCATCGTCCTGTGCGCTCCCACAGAGAGGGCCTCCTCAGGGTGCCGTCGGCCAGGGAATGCTGACTGGCAGCCACCAGGGGGAGAGCATTCTCTGTGGGTGCGCCTGTCCTCTGGAACCAGCTCCCTGTTGAGCTCCGGACAGCTCCCGACCTACTATTTGTCCTTGGCGATTTTTTTTTTTTTATTGAAAAGTTTTTCAATACATTTTATCTTTAACATCCCATCCCCCACCCCCTCCCTCCCTTCCCAACCCTATCCCACCCTCTCACCCTCCCCTTCCCCCCTCCCCCCTCCCCGACTTCCCAGAGCTGAATACAAGGTATAAAAGTAAAAAAAAAACAATCATAAACTCCCATATACTAATAACAATAAACTATCAAGTCTCTCGCACTTTAGCTCTTATAAGTTGACTACAAGCAATATACTTATTCAAATGCTAAATGAAACTTTTTAGTCCCATATTTATTCTGGATGTAATCAATCCATTTTTTCCACTCCACAACATATCGTTGTTGCGAATGGTCCTTCAAATATGCTGAAATCTTCGCCATTTCTGCCAGGTTGGAAACTTTTAAGGTCCATTCCTCTATAGTCAGCAGTTCTTCCTTCTTCCAGTATTGCCCTATTAAAAGTCTCGCTGCCGTAATTAAGTTCAGCATCAAATTAGTGTCCACCACGGTAGTATCGGTAATAATGCCCAGTAAGAACAATTGCGGACAAAACTTTATCCTTTTCTTAAATATCTTCTGCATATTCCACCAGATTTTAATCCAAAATGCTTTAATCTTTTTACAAGTCCACCATATATGAAAGTACGTTGCGTCTTCACCGCCACATCTCCAACATTTAGGCTGATAATTCGGATACATACTTGCTAACTTTTTAGGATCTAAATGCCACCTATAAAACATTTTATAAAAGTTCTCTCTTAAGTTTTGAGCTTGCGTAAATTTTACATTTCTCACCCAGATCTTTTCCCAAGTGTCCATTGTGATAACTTCCTGAATATTCTGTGCCCATTTTATCATACAGTCCTTAACAATTTCTGTTTCTGAGTCAATCTCTATCAATGCAAGATATATCCGTTTGATATGTGCTGAGCCCTGATTTCTAATTTGCTTTACCAAATTTTCATCATCCATTAGAAAACCAATTTTCTGATCCTCTTTCCATCTGGCTTGTAATTGCCCATACTGAAACCAAGTTTGAACAATCTTTTTTCCTCGTAAAAAATTATATGGCTTCAAACACCATACATTCCTCTCCAAACTCAAGATTTCCTTATATGTAGTCACATCATGTTTAAATCCAACATTTATATTCTCTATTGCGTGTTTGGGTATTGCCCATAAAGGTATCTTGTAGTTTAACTTTTGTCTATGCTTTTTCCAAACTCGCAACAAAGCATGCCTCAAAATATGCATTTTAAACACATTGTCTACCTTCTTGTCATACAATAAATATGCATGCCAACCAAATGTCCTTGGCGATTTTAATGCCAGAGTTGGAGCTGATTATAGCTCTTGGCCCAATTGTTTATGTCAGTTCAGCATCGGGAAGATGAATGAAAATAGCCAATGCCTGCTGGAGTTTTGCTGCTACTACGGTTTTTGTGTTAGCAATACATTCTTTAAAACAAAGCCTCAACACAGAGTCTATTGGAGACTCCAGGCCACAGCTCTTTATTGTGGATGGAACTGAACTGGGGGTTTGGGGTTACCTGAGTCCTTATATATACTTGGCCAGGTATTCAGCTGGCCAATCCATTTGAACCTGGTATTCCCGCTGAAAAATGGCCCAATCCGCATCAGTCCCAGTACAGTGCCACCTGGTGGTATAAGTAACGCTGTTGCTATGTTGTAACCCAAAACCATACACAACACCCCTCCTTTTAAGAACAATAATGATTCACACAACAACTACACACTAAAATACATTGAGTACACTTAACCATTACACGTCAATTCTATCGTGCCCTTCCGTCCCCTCATGACCTAACATAGTCAGCCAGATAGGCTGGAGGCCTATTTGCCTGTGATGACTGCCTTAGGGTTTCCCCTTTGACTTGGACAACAGGGTCAGTGGATATGGCTTGGTTGGGCTTCTCGTGTTGACTCATCCCTGGTCAGACCCTGCGGCTGGATTGTCCTGAACATCCTGAGGTGGTTGTCTGTGCTGACCCAGTCTCTCCAGGAACAGTTCTGGGTCCCTGAAGTCTTCTGCCAGTTCAGGTTCTTCATGTTGGTCTGTTGGTTGTGAGGAATGGCTCTCCTGTTGATTTTCTTTCCAGTAGCCTTTCAGGAATC
Organism: Daboia siamensis; assembly: GCA_024449315.1. Taxonomy (NCBI): domain Eukaryota; kingdom Metazoa; phylum Chordata; class Lepidosauria; order Squamata; family Viperidae; genus Daboia; species Daboia siamensis. The sequence goes on from JAKJMR010016759.1 coordinate 54,953, forward strand.
TCCTAACTTGGTCTATGTGTTGTCGGATCTGACGGTCCCCCTTCACCCCTACAATGTAGGACAAGGGCCTTGTTCGAACTGGCCTCACCAAGCCAGCTCCGACATTCGCGGTTTGAAATGTGCCTTTAGCTTCTCTGCGAGGTCCTTATACGTTACAGTCTCGATCGCTTCTGGCACGAACAGGCTGATGGCCAGATCATGGATCGTTGGCCCGCTCATACAGGTCAGAACTGCTGCTTTTTGGTTGCCATCAGTGATCCGGTTGGCCCGTAGGAACCCTTCGACCTGGCTCAGGTGTGAAGCCCATCTCTCAGGATGGCGAATGTCAAATGCCGGAATTTGGCTGAACTATGCCATGGCGTGTCCAGTCCTATGGAATCTGCTTCGGTGAAGGAGTTGGGGAAAGATGCCTCTTTCTCCGACCCTAGTGACTTCAGCTCTGAGAGAAGCAGTATCCCACCTTCATCGCCACTATTGTGTAGTGGGTTCTAGACCGCATGGAAGACGCCAGGCCACAGGATACAGCATAGCAGCTCTTCATTGTGGGTGGAACTGAACTGGGGGTTTGGGGTTACCTGAGTCCTTATATATACTTGGCCAGGTATTCACCTGGCCAATCCATTTGAACCTGGTATTCCCGCCTAAAAATAGCCCAATCTGCATCAGTCCCAGTAAAGCGCCACCTGGTGGTATAAGTAACGCTGTTGCTATGTTGTAACCCAAAACCATACAAAACAGAATCTTTTTTGCTGTCATCCTGAAACACGCTTTTGGAACTGCAACAGAGGGTATCTATCTCTGGACTAGATCAGATGGAAAACTCTTTAATCTTTCCAGATTGAGAGCAAAGTCTAAAGTCCAGCTGAAATGCCTACGGGATTTCCCCTTCGCTAATGATGCTGCCATTATTGCTCACTCTGCTGAAGACCTTCAACAATTTATGGATTGTTTTAGCAAGGCCTGCCAAGACTTTGGACTAACAATCAGCCTGAAAAAAACCACAAGTCATGGGTCAGGACATGGATTCACCTCACTGCATTACAATCTCTGCACAAGAACTGGAGGTTGTCCATGACTTTGTATACCTCAGCTCAACTATCTCCAACACTCTCTCTTTAGATACTGAGCGGAATAAACATATTGGTAAAGTGGCCACCCCATTTTCCAGACTTACAAAGAGAGTATGGCTTAATAAGAAGCTGACAGAACATACAAAGATCCTGGTCTATAGAGCCTGTGTCTCAAGGAGCACACCCTTGAACTGCAGTGAGTCTTGGACCCTTCACATACGGGAGGAGAGAAAGTTGAATATCTTTTATAAGCGCTGTCTCCGATGTATTCTTGGTATCACCTGTCATGACAAAGTTCCAAATAGCGCAGTTCTGGAATGTGCTGGAATTTCTAGCATTTATATACTATTGAAACAGTAAGATCTATGCTGGCTTGGGCATGTCGTGAGAATGGCTGATGGACAGATTCCGAAAGATCTCCTGTATGGAGAACTAGTTCAGGGAAAGCACCCCAGAGGAAGACCAGAGCTGCAATATAAGAATATCTGCAAGAGGCATCTAAAGGCCTTGGGAATGGACATTAACAGCTGGGAAACCTTGAGCTCTGATCGTTCAGCTTGGTGGCTAAAGATGCAGCATGGCCTTCTCCAATCCGAAGAGACACTTGTGCGGCAGGCTGAGGCAAAGAGCCAGTCCTGGAACCAGCAAAATCTGGGGGCTGGACAGGGGACAGACTGTATCTGCCCTCAGTGTGGAAGGGACTGCCACTCTCGAATTGACCTTTTTAGCCACACCAGATGCTGCTTTAGGACCTCTTTCCAAAGCATGATATCATAGTCTCTCGATACTGAAGGATGCCAAGAAGAGATGTTGTTAATGTCTATATATCTATTGATGGCTGATTTGTAAAAGTGCCAGACTTCTAGAAACTCCCTGGTATTTTTGGACTTGGCTTGATCTAGGATGACCATATTTTCCCAATTAAAGTTATAGTTAAGTCTGTCTATACGTTGTGAAATTAAAGAGTTTTCATCATGTCTTCTGACTATAATGAAATGTCTGCAAGAAAACAAGCAAGCTCGGACAGCACTAAGGATCCCTTGTTTTTGTATTTTGTTTTTATTTTGTTTGTTATAATGAACCCATTATTAAATTTCTCTGACAGGATTCATTCACAAAAAATGAACATTTTCAAATACCATTCAGAGGAAAGCATTATAATAGTATTAGTAAGTGCTCAGTTAATGGTTCACTATTTTTGCAGAGCACTAAAGATTTATGTTCAGAGGACATCTAGTGGCAACTAATATATAGGCATGTTAAAATGAAGATGCTTTATTTAGGAAAAATACAGATAACAACCATTCCTTTAGTGACCATTTGAAATTACACAGCACTGAAAAAAGTGACTTATGACTATTTTTTACATTTACGGCCATTGCAGCATCCTTATAGTTATGTGATCAAATTTGGACAATTGGCAAATGGCTTATATTTATGACAGTTGCAGTGTAACGCAATGTAATCACCTTTTGCAAACTTCTGATAAGCAAAGACAGTGGGGAAGCCAGACTCATTTAACAGGTGTGTTACTAGCTTAAGAACTGCAGTGATTCACTTAACAATTGTGGCAAGAAAAGTCATACAATGAGGCAAAACTCACTTAATATAAATCACCAGGACCCGACAGATTACATCCCAGAGTTCTGAAGGAGTTGACAGATGTTATCTCAGAACCATTACACCATATCTTTCAAAAATCCTGGAGCACCAAGGAAGTACCTAACAATTGGGAAAGGGCTGATGTGGTTCCCATCTTCAAGAATGGGAAAAAAAACAGACCCAGGAAACTACAGACCAATCCTGGAAGATCCTGGAAAAGATAATCAAAAAACAGATCTGCGAACAACTAAAAGCAAACAAAAATATAACTAGCAGCCAGCACAGGTTTGTCAAAAACAGATCATGCCAAACAATTCTTATTTCAGTCTTTGATAAAGTGACTAAATTAATAGACTAGCAAAATACTGTGGATGTATTATGGATCTATAGCTTACTGGCAAAACATACTCAACAAGTAGTCCTCAATGGCACTACATCCACATGGAGAGAAGTAAGCAGTGGGGTACCACAAGGTTCCGTCTTAGGCCCAGTACTCTTCAATATCTTCATAAATGATTTAGATGAGGAAATTGAAGGGGACCTCATCAAATTTGCAAATGACACCAAACTGGCAAAAGTAGGCAACACCCCAGAAGACAAGCTCAGGATGCAAAAAGATCTTGACAAACTTGAACAATAGACTGTCTCCAACAAAATGAATTTTAATCTTAAGAAAAGCAAAGTTTTACATTTAGGCAGGAAAAATCAAAGGTACAAGTACAGACTGGGCAAGACCGTGGGAGTGTGGAACCAATTATATGGTACCGCCCCAGACGCTTAATGGACCCTGTGAGGTTCCAGGCTGCGCTGGGGTCCCCACCTGCCTCCTTTGCTTACAACTCGGCAGATTCCCTAGTGGAAGCCTGGGAAAAGGCAGCCACTGGGGCTCTGGACCGAGTTGCACCCTTGCGGCCCCTGACCCGGTGCAGATCCCATCGAGCTCCATGGTTCTCCACGGAGCTCAGGGAGATGAAGCGTCGGAGACGGGGCCTAGAGAGCTGTTGGAGATCCAGCCGATCCGAATCCGACCGATTGCGACTAAGATTCTATATTAGGTCTTATCTCGCTGCGATAAGGGAGGCGAGGTTTAATTACTTCGCCACCCTTATCGCGTCCGCAGATAATCGCCCGGCCGCCTTGTTTAGGGTGACTCGCTCCCTCCTTAATCAGGAGGTGAGGGAAGAACCCTTGCAGGGTCGTGCCGAGGAGTTTAATCAGTATCTGTCGGACAAAATCGCTCGGATTCGGACCGGTTTGGACTCTGACTGGGCGGAGTCTGACGAGCAGGACACGGGCAATCTTGTCGTTTGGGAGGAGTTTGACTCTGTTACTCCGGATGAAGTGGACAGGATTATGGGGAAGCTGAGTGTCACCACATGTTTATTGGATCCGTGCCCTTCTTGGCTGGTTTATGCGGCTCGGGAAGGGACACGAGGCTGGCTCCAGGCGGTTATATCTGCTTCTTTGAGTGAGGGTAGTTTCCCCGCCGTCTTGAAAGAGGCGGTGGTGAGACCCCTCCTCAAGAAGCCTGCCTTGGATCCAGCTTTGTTGAATAACTTTCGACCGGTCTCCAACCTTCGCTTTCTTGCGAAGGTTGTTGAGAGTGTGGTGGCACATCAGCTCCCTCTGGCCCTGGATGAAGCGGATTATCTAGACCCGTACCAATCGGGTTTCAGGCCCGGGTACAGCACGGAGACGGCATTGGTCGCTCTGGTGAATGATCTCTGGAGGGCTCGGGACAGGGGATATTCCTCTGTCCTAGTCCTATTAGACCTCTCAGCGGCTTTCGATACCATCGACCATGGTATCTTGCTGCGGCGTCTCAGGGGATTGGGAGTGGGAGGCACAGTTTTGCGGTGGTTCTCCTCCTATCTCCTGGGACGCTCGCAGTCGGTGTTGGCAGGGGGACAGAGGTCGACCTCGAGGTCTCTCATTTGTGGAGTTCCTCAGGGGTCGGTCCTCTCGCCCCTCCTGTTCAACATCTATATGAAACCGCTGGGTGAGATCATTCGTGGTTTTGGAGTTGGGTATCATCAATATGCTGATGATACCCAGCTTTTTCTTTCTACCCCAAACCACCCCAGTGATGTCCTCGACGTGATGTCCCGTTGCCTGGAGGCGGTCCGGGTCTGGATAGGGAGTAACAGACTTCAACTCAACCCCGACAAGACTGAGTGGCTGTGCATACCTGCATCCCGGGATATTCAGAATATCCCATCACTTTCTATGGGGGGTGAACTATTACCCCCCGTAGATAGGGCTCGCAACTTGGGAGTCCTCCTAGATTCACAGCTCACTTTGGAAGATCATATAGGGGTTGTGACTAGGGGGGCCTTCGCCCAGGTTCGCCTGGTGCGCCAGTTGCGACCCTATCTAGACCGGGATGCCTTGTGTACGGTCACCCATGCGCTCGTGACCTCTCGCCTTGACTACTGCAATGCTCTCTACATGGGGCTGCCCTTGAAGACCACTCGGAGGCTCCAACTGGTACAGAATGCAGCCGCGAGAGTTGTGTTGGGAGTCTCCCGATACTCCCATATAACACCCTTGCTCCGTGAGCTGCATTGGTTGCCAGTTGTCTTCCGGGTGAGATTCAAGGTACTGGTTATGGTGTTTAAGGCCCTTCATGGCATGGGTCCGGAGTACCTCGGGGATCACCTGCTGCCGGCATCTACTTCCCTCCGCCCTGTACGCTCCCACAGAGAGGGTCTCCTCAGGGTGCCACCGATCAGAGAATGTCGATTGGTGGCCCCCAGGGGGAGATCCTTCTCTGTGGGCGCCCCGGGGCTATGGAATCAGCTCCCGGTTGAGCTCCGGATGGCGCCCGACCTTCGCTCCTTCCGTCGGGGTCTGAAAACATTTTTATTTGTACAAGCTGGACTGGCCTGATGAGGGATGAGGGATGGGTAGTTTTAATATTTGTATTGGTTTTAGTTTGGGCTAGTTTAATCTCTTTTTAATTTTTGTATTTTTCTATGTATTTGCCCTGTACACCGCCCTGAGTCCTTCGGGAGAAGGGCGGTATAGAAATAAAATTAAATAAAATAAATAAATAAATAAATAAAAACAATAACTGCGAGAGGCACCTTGGAATCCTAGTGGACGATCACTTAACCATGAGTCAGCAGTGTGCAGCAGCCCCCAAAAGCTAATACAGTCCTGGGTTGTATAAACAGAGGCAAAGAATCAAGATCACACAAAGTATTAGTACTGCTTTATAAAACCCTAGTAAGACCACACCTGGAATACTGCAACCAATTTTGGTCACCATATCACAAAAAAAGATGTTGAGAGTTTTGAAAAATTCAGAGAAGACCAACTAAGATAATCAAAGGCCTGGAGACTAAAACATATGAAGAACTGTTGCAGGATTTGGGTCTGGCTAGTGTAAAGAAAAGGAAAAACAGGGGGCAACATGATAGCATAGTATTTGAAGGACTGCCACAAAGAAGAGGTGGTCATGTTATTCTTCAAAGCACCTGAGGACAGGACAAGAAACAATGTGGAAACCTTACTTTTAAAATGTTTAACAGCTAATTTCAATGGAAAGAAAATAGGGATTTATTTACCTTTTCATCTTATACAGCAGCAAGAAACATAATGGGTGATACCAGCATAAAAAGGGATGGGCTTTCTCTGCACAATCATGAACACCATCATGATTTTTTTTTATTTCTCTTTGCAGGCTGTCTTGTCTTGATGCAATAGATTGGATTGAGAAATTATAAAAATTCCAGCAGAAGGCAAAGAATATTTAACTTGAACAATAGCTTTCAATTCAGAAAAAATGTACCCAATATATTAAAAATAAAAATAAAAACAAGAACTTGATGTAACTGTCATTTTATCCTACATTTCTTCCATCTACAAATTTTATAAAACATTCTATGACATAAAATCATAGAAGTTTTATGACATAATACAAAATGTAATAAAATATTTTTTGTGATCATTTTTTGAATGTGCTATACAGTTGAACATGAACTACAGGAGTCTCCAACTTATGACCAACAGTTGCTTGTGGATTGTTTGAAGTTAAACAGACTTCCCCAGAGTTCAAAACTCCATGTATGTGAGCCTTGGGGAATTATATGATTGCCCCACAACCCAAGGTTCCCCAGAATCTGCCATGTGCTGCTTCTCTTCAGGCAGTGTCTATTTCTGTTGATAGGCCCCTGTGGTCTACCTGAGGCTGCTCTGAGTCACATGAAACCTTTTTCCTTGAAGAGGCTTTGGAGAATGCTCTTCTGCAGCCTCAAAAACTGCATAAAAGTACACTGCATTCTTGCATGATTTTTGAAGTTTCATTTCTCACATGACTTCAGAAGGTTGCATGAGAGCACGCTCCATTCTCTCAAGGCCCCTGCAGCCTTGAAAAATCATGCAAGAATGTGGTATGCTTTCAAGAACAGTTGTTGCCAGATGTTGGTGATTGCTGGCATGTCACCCAAAACATTTTTGGTATATCACTTTTGACACATATCATAGCTTTGCATCATTGGCTTATGCACTATAACAAGAAGTCTTATCCTGCATAATATGATATAATAGATGACATCTTGCTCTGAAATTGGAACTATACTTGTAGAGAAATTCCAACCATGAAGAGATCCTATTTGAACATGGAACATTAAATAGAGCACAGAACATAAAACAGATAACTTCTTTTCAGGTATCATGAAAGCAAGATAAAGATTTATAGAAATCTAGCCTATTTATTACTAATATCAAAAGGACAATATTCCAGTTTCAAAATAAATCTTAAAATAGAAATGCTTAAACAAAAAATGTCCTCACTATACTTCAATCAGGACAAATTTAAAGAATTGGTATAAACTATGAATATCTATGTATGCTTCAGTGCTTCTGGCTGCTGCTGTTCTCCTGAGCTGCTGCTGCAGTCCCATGATCTTCATTTTCAACTTTCTGTGACAATTTATTAGCCAGTTGTTGACAGGAGGGCAGAGGTCGGCCTCGAGGTCTCTCATTTGTGGAGTCCCTCAGGGGTCGGTCCTCTCTCCCCTCCTGTTCAACATCTATATGAAGCCGCTGGACAAGATCATTCGTGGTTTCGGGGTGGGGTATCATCTGTATGCTGATGAAACCCAACTTTTTCTTTCCACCCCGAACCAACCCAGTGATGCCCTCGACGTGATGTCCCATTGCCTGGAGGTGGTCCGGGTTTGGATGGGGAGAAACAGGCTTTGTCTCAATCCTGCCAAGACTGAGTGGCTGTGCATACTGGCATCTCGGGTTAACCAGTTTGTTCCATCACTAATGATGGGGGGGTGAGGTGTTGCTCCCCGTTGATAGGGCTCGCAACTTGGGCATCCTCCTGGATTCACAGCTCAGTTTTGAAGATCATATAGGAGCCATGGCCAGGGGGGCTTTTGTCCAGGTTTGCCTGGTGCACCAGTTGTGGCCCTATCTGGACTGAGATGCCCTACACACAGTCACCCATGCGCTCGTGACCTCCTGCCTAGACTACTGCAACACTCTCTACATGGGGCTGCCCTTGAGGACCACTCAGAGGCTTCAGCTGGTACAGAATGCAGCCACGCGAGTTGTGATGGGAGTCCCCCGATACTCCTGTGTAACACCTCTTCTCCGTGAGCTGCATTGGCTTCCAGTTGCCCTCTGGGTGAGATTCAAGGTGCTGGTGATGACCTATAAAGCCCTAAATGGCTTGGGGCCAGATTATCTGAGGGAACACCTGCTGCTTGCATCAACTCCCCATCGTCCTGTGTACTCCCACAGGGAGGGCCTTCTCAGGGTATTGCCAGTGAAGGATTGCCAGCGGGTGATTCCCAGAGGAAGGGCCTTCTCTGTGGGTGTGCCTGCCCTTTGGAACCAACTTCCTATGGAACTCAGGACTGCCTCCGACCTCCGCTCATTTTGCCAGGACCTAAAAACTTGGCTCTTTGAGCTGTCTGGCCTAGACTGAGGGGTTTTTACTGGGTTTTAAAGTTTTAGTTTTTAACTTTTGGGCTTTAAATTTAATTAATTGTTTTAAATTTATTTTAACTTTTGTATTGTATGGTTTTAATTGCCCTGTAAACTGCCCTGAGTCCTATGGGAATAGGGCGGTATATAAGTCAACTAAAATAAATAAATAAATAAATAAATGAATGAATGAATGAATGAATAAATAAATAAATAAATAAATAAATAAATAAATAAATAAATAAATAAATAAATAAATAAATAAATAAATCTCACAATCTCTCACTTCCTCCCCAACCCAACAGCAGCTATTTACCCACATGCTGGGAAGGGAAGGGAAGGGAAGGGAAGGGAAGGGAAGGGAAGGGAAGG
>JAKJMR010016759.1:63949-82939 GCA_024449315.1 Daboia siamensis
GGGAAGGGAAGGGAAGGGAAGGGAAGGGAAGGGAAGGGAAGGGAAGGGAAGGGGTGGATGGGTGGAGGGAGAGAGGGAGAGAGGAAGAGAGAAGGAGGAATAGGGAGGAAAGAAGGACCTTCTTCACTCATGCCACATCATTTTTCCATATGCCTTCCTTGACACCTGGAGCACCTCATACACATCCTTGTGCACCCTTCCCAACCTCCACACCACACCACCTCATCCCTTTCCTATGTGTCAGCAGCCATAAAGAAGGAAATGTGGGAGGGAGGGAAATAGTCTAATACTAAATATATAACACTATTCTTTACAGTTTATAGTACTGTTTTTTATTGTAGTTGTAGGCTATTGAGCTATGACAGATGGGATACATACATCTATTAAAACAAGTTTTAGTAAAGATTAAATATAATATAGGAATGTTAAAGAAAAATACACAGAACTTACAGGAACATTATCAGACATACTATTACAATAAATATAGCATAAAATCATATTAATGCTAGCAATAAAAAGTATATTTTGGAAATATTAAAATAGGTGCTAATATCCCTGGGGAAAGAAAATGTTTATCTGTTTATTGGGTTCGTTGTGCAGGAATGAAAATGAGACGAGTGAGTTCAGCAAAGAGCATGGTTTATTTCTTGCAGGATCTGAACTAGAGAACAGGGCTGCAGCTGCAGCAATTTATACCTTGGCCCCTAGGCGGCGGCCAATAGGTTTGTAGCAACCTATTCCTGCCTAGGGGCATCCAATAGCAGTGCTGGAGATGGGTTGTCTGAGATTCTGGGAGCCGTTAGCTAGCTCCCTGCTCTTGCAACCTACCAGCCGTTACCACATGGTGTTAACAAGCAAGCCCAATACATAACACCCCTCCCCCCTTAGAACGAACAACACTATAGCAACAATAGAAAGTAATTACAGCAATACACTTTACAAAGACTTAACACTGGTGTGAATAGGTTCCACTTAGCAGTACAATAAAGTACTTACAACATTATAGCTCCACTGTCCATTACAATCTTATAGGTCAACATTAAATACAAGGTACTTACAATATTATAGCTTTATTATTACAGAACAAAATCTTTCAGATAAGCAGGAGGTTTGCATGGCCTTGTGGAATGCCTGGGGGACCCAGGCACGTCCTGGTCTACCAGCTTGCCCACTGGGCTGGGTAGACCAGTGTCTCTTAATTCAAGTGATTCTGAGTGGCTTGGTGCTCTCTGGCTGGCCTTTTCAGGTTGGCCCACCCCAGAGTCAGTTTGTTCAGCAGTGTTAGCACAGTGGCTGTAGCCATCAGGTTGGCTTTCTCTGTCAGGAAACCCATGTTGCACTTCCAGGCTCCCCTCCTCTATGGCCAACTCCTTGTTGCTTGGGCTGTGTGAGCCTTCAGGGTCTATGCATGGGCTGGCTTGGCTGCTGGTTTGTGGACCTGAGTAAGGACTTATGATAAAGTCCTCATTTTGTGGCCATTCAGGAAAATGCTTCCTAAGCTGATCTATGTGGTGCCATACAACTTGCCCGCCTTCCAGCCCCACTTCGTAAGAGAGGGAGCCTGACGTTTTAGTAATTTTTCCAGGCACCCACAAATTCTCATGCCCATAGTTCCTGGCCCATACCCCGTCGCCCATTTGCAGCCTGCTCGGGGGTTTTGGGCATGAAGCTTCTGCTGCACCCTATCTGGATGCAACCTGTCCAGTTTTGTAATCAGTTGCCTCCCCCAGTGCAGCTCTGCTGGGCTTTTCCCTGTAGTCGTGCAGGGCGTGGAATGCTGGCAAAGTAAAAACTCTGCCAATCTGTGATGCCAGTCCCCAGTCACTATACGTTTCAGTGACTCTTTTGTGGTCCAGACCATCCGTTCAGCTTGACCATTAGAAGAAGGGTGAAATGGTGCCGACGTTGCGTGCCTGATGAGGTTTGCTCTCAGGAATGCCTGAAATTCTGCCGCTGTAAATTGGGCTCCATTGTCAGATACTATGACGTCTGGCAGCCCATGTGTGGCAAAGAGTTTCCTAAGCACCTGGATGGTCCTAGCAGTAATTATGTTAGCAACTGGAATTACTTCAAGCCACTTAGAGTCGCTGTCAACCACTATAAGGAAGAGCTGTCCCTGAAAGGGCCCAGCAAAGTCTATGTGAATTCTAGACCAGGGAGTGTGAGTCTCCTCCCACCTGTGAATTGGAGCATGCAGCATTTCAGGCCTTGACTGCTGGCATGTGTAACATCCATGCACCTGGGCTTCAATGGCCTTGTCTAAACCTGGCCACCATAAGTAGCTTCTAGCTAAAGCTTTCATATGGACAATACCCGGATGACCTTCATGTAGTGATTGTAAGACCCTGCCTCTTAGAGATGTGGGGACTATGACCCTGTTTCTCCATAGGATACAACTCTTGTGAGCTGATAGCTCATGTTGTCTAGTAAAATAACTCTGGAATTCAGTGCCTGGGCTTTTATCCAGCCATCCTGTGTGTACCCAAGAAAGTACTCTACTTAATGTCTTATCAGCTGATGTTTCTGCAGCTATGTCCCCTGCATGGAGAGGAAATTCTGGCCAGTCCTGGATGGAGAATACGTGGGCCGCTGGGGCCAGATCTGGTTCAATTTGTGGCAGTGGAAGCCTGCTCAGGCCGACTGCATGGCCCATTTCTTTGCCAGGTTTGTGAATCAGCTTAAACGTGTAAGCTGATAAAAAAAATAGACCATCTCAGCATTCTGGGGGATAATATGTGGGGTGTCTGTTTGTCTGTGGTGAATAACCCCAGTAACGGTTTGTGGTCTGTGAAGATCATGAAATCCCTGCCATATAAGTAGTCATGGAATTTTTTAACTCCAGCTATAATGGCCAATGCCTCTTTGTCAATTTGAGCATAGTTACGCTCAGCAGAGGACAGCGTCCTTGAATAAAATGCAATAGGAACCTGGGTTCCATCTTTCTCTAAGTGACTCAAAACTGTCCCCACCCCGTATGGGGATGCGTCACATGCTAAACAGACTGGTTTAGACTCTCTGAAATGAGTGATAGTGGAACTGACCGACAGAAGTGCCTTCAGGTCCTGAAAATTTTTTTCATGAATGCTGGTCCACTTCCAAGAAGCTTTTTTATCTAAGAGCCTATGAAGTTGCTTTGCCACTGTGGCCTTGTTAGAAAGGAATGCATGGTAGAAGTTGAGGAGGCCCAAGAATGCTTGCAATTCTCCTTTTGTTTTAGGGCTAGGTGCCATCTGTATGGCCTTTACTTTGGACTCAGCTGGGTGGATGCCATTAGCATCAATGCGAAACCCCAAAAATTCAATTGAGGGAACCCCAATTCTGCATTTGCTCTTTTTTAGTTTGAGGCCTGCTTCATGCAGCCTCTGCAGGACGGCTCTGAGCCTCCTTGCTAGCACTTCTGTGGATTCTCCGGCAATAAGCACATCGTTAAAATAAGGGCAAACCCCTGGGATGCCTTTGAGTGTGCATTCCATGATTCCCTGAAAAATACCTGGGGCTATACTGACCCCAAATTGCAAGCACTTTACACTGAAAGCCCCGTGGGTCACAATTGTCTGTGCTGTGGCCGTGGCCTCATCAACAGGTAGTTGCTGATAGGCCTGAGCCAAATCTAATTTTGCAAAAGTGGTGCCACCCTGCAAAGATGCAAGGATGTGGCTCACCACTGGAACTGGGTATGCATGCTGTTTAAGGTTAATTGTACGTTTGTAGTCTGTGCATATTCTGACTTCCCCATTGGCTTTAACCGTGTTACAATAGGAGTTTCCCACTCCCCACCATCTACTGGTTGCAACATGCCCTGTTCCACAAGCTTGTCTAGTTCCATGTCTATTTTGTGCTTGAGGGCAAAGGGGACCCTGCAAGGCTTAATCCTGACAGGAACCACATTTGGGTCTAATTTAAATGCTATTGGTGGGCCTGTTTAAGTTCCTAGGGCTGAATCAAATACATCTGCGAAGTCCACACAAACTAATGCTAGACTCGCAACTTGTGTCCAGTTGATACTTGGATGCCTAGTGCATCAAACTAATTGAGCCCAATTAGGCTCATCCTCTGGTCTCCTACTACAACAACATCCAGGTGCCCTGAAACCCTTTAAATTTAACGGCCAAGGTGGCTTCACCCTTGACTACAACTTTTGCATTCTGGAAATCTGTAAAAAGTATGACAGAGGGCCTCAGCTTGGCCCATCTCCTACAGCGACTGCACATGGAATTAAATGTGTCCAGAGAAATAATGGAAATGGCAGAGCATGTGTCCAGCTCCATCTTACAGGGGACCCCTTGCAGCTCCACCTGGTGTCTATACTTGGGTTTAAGGGGGCGTCAGGCCCCAGTGTGACATACACTTCTGCAGCTTGAGCAAAAACCCACAATAAATGGCCCCAGGGCCCCGGTACCTCTCCTGGTCAGATTGTCTGACTGGCGGTGCGATGGCCGGTCCCTCTAGTGACCTCTGCAAACTGCTGCGATATGGCCGGTTTTTCTGAAGGCTCAGCTCGGAACCTGCAGTCCAAGCATTGGTGGCGGCCGCCACAACCTGGACATCTAGGCAAGTGATCTGCCTTGTAATTAGTCTCTTGCTGCTTGCTGTTGCAGTGGTGTGGGTCGGGCTGTCTGTGCAGCTTGTCGACTTCAGTGTCTTCTTCTGACTCCTCGGTGAGTTCGGCGTCCTCGTGGTGGATGGCTTCTTTGCGTTGCGTCGTTTTGATGGGCCGGATCATTCGGATGGCTCCACCAGCAGCTTCATCTGCCATGACCTCATTCTGAGCATCTGTGAATGACAGGACCTCTCTGGCAAAAAGTTTTTGCTGCAGCTCTCGATTGCAGAGGCTGCAGACAAGCCGGTCTCGAAGTCACTCTTCAACGTCTGAAAATTGGCCTGCCTCAAGACCGCGATGTATTCAGATGCCGTTTCTCCCAGTTGCTGTATTCACTGTTCAAAGGCGTAGCGCCATGCAATCACCGACATCTTTGTTTGGAAGTGTTCTCCGAGTTTCTTCTTCAGTTCGGTGTAGGAGACGGATTCCAATGGCATGGGCACGAACAGGTTTTTGGACAGATCGAATGTCGCTGGGCCACACACAGAGAGCAGCGTGGTGGCCTTTAGTCTGTCCTCTGTGACCTGGTTCACCCGAAGGTAGTTCTCGACCTGGGACAGGTACGAGGGCCATCCTTCTGGTTTCTTGATGTCGAGCTCTCGCAGCCTTCCGACCTTAGGCATTCTGCTGGTCTTCATGGCTGGCTTCTGCTACTTCTAATCCTGTCTCTCCGTTGCTCAGGGACTGGTCCTCTGAGCACGTAGTTGCTAGCATGACTTGCTAGCCAACCATAAGGGGGGGGGGGAATTGCTTTTCCCACCAGGCGTGTGCTGCCTCTCCCCTAGTGACTTTCAGCTCCGATGGAGAAGCAGGATCCCATCCTTGTCGCCAGTGTTGTGTACTGGGTTCATTGTGCAGGAATGAAGATGAGGCAAGTGAGTTCAACAAAGAGCATGGTTTATTTCTTGCAGGACTTGAACTAGAGAACAGGGCTGCAGCTGCAGCAATTTATACCTTGGCCCCTAGGTTTGAAGCAACCTATTGCCACCTAGGGGCAACCAATAGCAGCTCTGGAGATGGGTTGTCTGAGATGCTGGGAGCCATTAGCTAGCTCTCTGCTCTCACAACCTACCAGCCATTACCACGTAGTGTTAACAAGCAAGCCCAATACATAATATATCTTCTTTGTATTATTAGGTGATAGTATTTGATGAATACCGAAGATGCACAAATTATAGTAAAAATTGCTTTGGGTAGCCGTATCCCAAACTATTTAGGCCATTCTGGTCATATCAGCACTTTGAATTGGAACCAGAAATACATTGATAACCAAAGCTAAAAGTAGTAGAGCTTTTTTTTATCACAATAGCATTCAAATAAACCGTACAGCATATAGCTATGACTATGGTGTAAAAAGCAAAGAAAAGAAAAAGAAAGCATATGCACGAACCTTTAAATGAACCTATTTAAACAGTGCTATTTCACATGATTTGTGCCATTATTTGTCACTAAGCCTTGAAAATCTGAGCATTTAGCATCCCACTATAACAAGTTTATTGAACATCTTATGATGAAATTGCTTAGCATGCTGACTAAGTGCAGTTCTCAGCTTTCCAACTGACTTCAGTAGGGAGCCTAGTGTTTTGACTGTCCTAGATTTGTCATATTAGTTTCAGCAATTGCTGCCTAAGTTGTCAAATTAATGGAATTTGTGAGGAAAATGACAACTTTCTCCATCCATATCTCACATGGTAGTGGTTAATTAAAATTAGTTGGGGGCAGTGGGATTGCTTGATTGGTGAAGTCATCACTGATATAGCTGAATGAGAAAAGAATTTGTTGGGTTTCTTAAAATATATCTAATTTGGTGTGGAAAGTTTGTTGAACAGGTAATGAACATTTCTCAGAGTTCCATAGCTCTCAGTACATTTTCACAAAGTGATACAAAGAGAACCTCATGCCTGGCCAATCAAAATCTCCAGTTCAGCAGTGTTTCTTTCAATACCCTAGCTACATGACTCACATAAAAATATGAATAGCAATAGACTTATATGCCACTTCATCATTCTTTATAGCACTCTCTAAGCAGTTTACAGAGTCAGCATATTACCCCCAACAATCTGGATCCTCATTTTAATGACATTGGAAGGATGGAAGAATGAGTCAACCTTGACTCAGTCAGAATCAAACTGCTAGCAATAGGCAGAATTAGCCTCCAATACTGCATTCAAACCAAGCATTGGGTTACCATGGCTCTTCTGTTACTTTCTACTATTTCTACTACTTCCTATTACTACTACAGTAGATTTATTTTATTTGAAAGATTAAGATTATATAAAGAATTTAGCATTAAAATCCCATGTTGCCATTATGTTACCATTATGTTATCAACCAGTTATGTAACTATGATTTATATAAGATCATATGTGCACATACATATGTATTTATGTATAACTTACATACCTAATATTTGTATTATAGACTATTTTACTGTAAATGTCACAAGCAGATTCATACTTAAACAAAATATCAGCATACTAGATTGAAATTCCCTTTCATGGAGGGACTAAATGTAAGTATAATACAGGTAGTCCACAAGTTACAAACATTCACTTGGCAAATGTTCAAAATTATGACATCTCTGCCAAAAATAGTTATGAACAAATCCCAAAGTTACTTATTTGCAACTTTACAGTGAAAGTTCACATTTAACCGCAGAGATCCTGCAACATGCTATTTTGGTGCCATGCCTGAGAGTCCCGAACTGCCCATGCTCACCTCCTGCGCAGTCTTGGGTGCTGGAGCCCTTGTTGAGCCAGGCAGAGAAGCACTGGGCCAGTGTCTCCCCTTCCCTTCCCTGCCAAGCCCCAGCCTCTCTCACAAGTGAGAGAGGCCCTGGTCTGCTATTTGCTGGAGTGCTGAACCTCCATGGATTTCACAAATTGCACTGTCGCAGACTTGGAGAGCTTGGTGTGGGACTAAAAAAAAAAAGTTCAATCAGACTTTCCAACTTCATGAGATCTTAATTTTTTTGAGAGAAGTTGGAAGGCCTGATTGATTTTTTTTTTTTAGTCCCATGAACTTCTTTTATTTGCACGGCAGTAGAGAAACGTGACAGAGCTGGAAAGTGGGTTTGTTTAAGAGCCCCTCTTGCAATTGCCCCTTTTGGCAATTCTGTGGCAGTGGAGAAATGAGACAAGAGTTGGAGAGCAGGATTGTTTAGGAGCCTCTTGCAATTTAGTGAAGGAATGCAAGCTCTCCAGTTCTGCAGCAACACAATTTGTGAAACCTGGGTGGGTTCGGCACTCCAGAAAGTGGCAGGGCAGGGCTACACCTGCTTGTGAGAGGGGCTGAGGCTTGGCGGGGAGGGGGAGAGACCAGTCTGACACTTCTCCACATAGCTGGACAAAAGTTGTGGCACTCAAGACCACACAGGAGGAGAGCGTGGGAAGTGCAGGGCTTTCAAAGACAAATTAGCAGTTGGTGAAGGGATGGTGAGGAAAGGCTCAAGCAGCTTGGGATGCCAAGGGGTGGGAGAATCATGGGGTCTGTTAATGGGTGGGGGGAGGCTTTGGTGGCTGGGCACAGTGGTCTTGTCCTGCACTAGGCCCCCCATGGCCTTCCTTAAATATCTTGTGTGCACTTAACGATCTGCACATTTGATTAGCGAATGCATGGGCCAAAGCAGGGAGTGATCAAGTTATACCACTCACACCTACAAATTCTCAGGTTATGAGTGTAATTGGCAAGCTCCATTATATTTGTAACTCAAGGGCTACCTGTAGTTTTTCTATATATGAATCACAGACTAAGTCACTGAAGAACAATCCCGTATTTCCAAATAACTCAAAATCTACTTGATAATACAACATGAAGAACCTTCCATGATATTCAATTAAAACTCATCCCTTAATTGATACATAAAGAAGAAAATACATATATACATACTGTGAAGATTTCACATAATGTGGCATTGTAGTATGAACTTTGTTATAGGTAATTAAGTCAACATAGGGGTTGTCTAGATCCTCAAAATTCTCTGAACCAATACAGCCTCTGTGTGGATGAGAACATGAAAAAATAAGGCATAACTAACTAAATTGTCCAAAAGCAATTATTTCCAGGATGATCAGAAAACTCAGCAGTGCTTATAACAAACCCTCACAAAATATTTTTGGAACATATTTTAGGGAAGCTTAAAAAAAGGAAATGGCTGAATTAATTCCCTGCAAGGCCTTTATATTCAGGCTTGAGAAACTGACAGATTATATCAAGCCAACATAACTGGTGATCTATCATGCCTATGAAGCTATTTTTGTCACATGGATGTAGACATTTTGACCATGGTTTTCTTTTGGATTTTATCATTAATAGAGAATTCAGAAAAAGGGCATGATCTTTTGGGAAGCGCATTAAGTTCCTCAAATGTCATACTGTTTGTGACAACTTCATAGCCTTTGCAGCAATTTCATAAACTGAGTTTTAGATAATCTAATGAAAGGATTAACATTAACAGCAGACACTTTACTGAGCCATTCTTTACCAATCATTTCTTTTCTTATTCCATAGCTCCTCTGTTGGTGGTCAAGTCATGAGAATATTTACAATAAATAAGAATTTCCAACATCAATAAAAAGAATATAAGTCCTAAAAGTCCACCTTCCTATCATTTACAATAGTTATTTAATGCTTTCAGCAAGTTATGCTCTTTTGTAGTTTAATCTGAATAGCTGATTATTGTATTGTATTGCATAGTTATATTCAAATATATACAATTTATATTTTATATTTTACAGCATAGTGCCTCTTAATTTGAGTTTATCAAATAGCTATCTATTTTTCATGAAAGTGTTTTAATTTTTTAAATTTTTTACATGACATATTAAGCAAATATTTACAACTATATCTTGCTCAGATGAATTCATATATATACACACATATACATACATATACAGATTTATAGATAACTTTTATTGTCATTTATTTTACTGTGGGCACAACGGCACACATCAAAAATGAAATTTAGTTGCCCACTCTCAAAGTGAAACACATACATGACACAACACCTAAAGCATACTATATACAACATATGAATAGACCCGCACTCCTACATATACATAACAAATTAATATTAAATACTGTCCATCTTGACTATATAATGGAAGGAGGAATCCTGAGAGTTCACAAGGTTAATGCTGTATGGAATGAAGCTGTGGCTGAATCTGAATGTTCTGCTATGGATACCATGAAGCCTTCTCCCAGAAGGTAACAAGGAAAACAGGTCGTGAAGAGGATGTGTAGTGTCCCAGATAATCTTACAGACCCTGCTCAAGCAATGCTTGTGTGCTATGTCGTGGATGGAAGGGAGGGAACTGCCAATGATCCTTTCGGCCATCCTTACCACTCTCTGCACCGCCTTCCTGTCTGAAGCAGTGATGCTTCCAAACCAGACTGTGATGCTGTATGATAGGATGCTCTCAATTGTCCCCCTGCAGAAAGTGGTAAGAATAGGAGAAGGAAGATGTGCTTTTCTCATGCAACGCAGAAAATGCAGGTGCTGCTGTGCCCACTTCACCAGTGTCTTGCTTTTGAGCGACCAAGCCAGCCTACTTGTTAGCTGCATACCCAGGAATTTGATGCTGGTAACCATCTCCATAGGTGAATCATTAATGCACAGAGAAGTGGAGCTATGCCTGCCTTTTCTGAAATTGACAATGATCTCTTTGGTTTTTCCAAAGTATTTAAAACTAGGCTGTTTTCCTTACACCATATAGATAAATGTCTAATTTTCTATTGAAGCTAGAAATTACATATTGAAACAGAAACTATAACTTACGTGTATGAAGAGAGATGCTGAGTTCGAGAATTTGGGCTAACACTGTCAAAGATTAAATATATCTTCAATTATTTAAATTTACTATTAATATAAAATTGTGTACTATGAAATGTAACTATTAAGGCCCAATTATATATTATATGGATTAGGCAAAGAGTAATACCCTTCATATAGACACTACTAGTAATACCCAAACATCACCTGCAACTCTATTGCATCCATAAAACCTGGTTGTTCGAATTGTCTGGCCTGGACTGAGGGATTTTAAATTTTAAAATATTTAATTAAATTATATTAAATTATATTAAAATAATTTTAAAATTTTAATTTTATTGTTATTAGGAATTGTGGGCCTGTATTAATTTAATTCCATTTTATTCTTTTTTGTACTGTTTTAATTGCCCTGTGAACCGCCCTGAGTTCTTCGGGAATAGGGCGGTATATAAATTCAACTAATAAATATATCTAACATATTTTGGTGCCCACCAGTTTTTTCAGAAATTACAGTATTACAACCATTTGTCCAGGATGGTATAAGGTCACTTGCTTTGAGCAGGGGATTGGAGTACAAGACTTCTAAGATCCCTTTAAGTCTGTGGTTTTATGATTCTATCTATTGCTTTCCAACTTCTGCTGGCACAACCAGCACTCTACATTCTGACTGCTGAACTATATTTATTGGCTGTTATACACTATGAGGAAGAGGAGGTATGCACCCTTCTCTCCAGACACAGGTTGCTGCTCTTTACATTTATTTCATGCATGGATATTGAGCTATCTGTTTCCCTAGTGGAGTAGAGGAGCTGTCAGAATCCATTTATATTTCATTTCTAACTATCTGTTCTGTGCAAAACCCAAATCTCACCCCCCACCCACCCCCCAGATTCTGTCATTCCCAAGGAGGAGAGGGAACAAGCATGGGTTTTTATTGCTTTCACTTCCTTCCTCAAATGTAAGCCTTTGTTTATTCCACCTGCCTGTTATCCATCACAATATAATCAACTACTCTCTCACTAGGCATTTCCCTCTCATCTTTTCAACTAAGAAAAGGAATGGAAAAGGGAGGAATGAAACCCTCAGGAATCTGGTTTGATTCTGTGGATGGAATCTGAGGGGGTGGAAATGATCCTGCTATGAATGGACTGATGTCTCTCCTCTTACCATGAGGGACTTACCACCTGGGCTGATCCAGAAATGACTGAATGAACTCTGGGGTGGGTCTTGCTTGGGGACATTTAAAAATATTGATCTGTGAAAGGATTTCTCAGATCCTGTCTATTATGCCTGCTATCTCCTATTAATCAGTAAAAGTTCCTACTTGGAAAACCTTGTCTCCAAGAGTCCTTCTTTCTTAAGATGTGGGTTGAAGTGGGTTCTGACATTAGGCAGGATCTGCATTAAGAGTCAACCTGGAAGGAAGAACTTTATGGGCAACTTTGCAAAAAATACAATGTCTAGCAATGAGGCAGGGAAGGAGGGAAGCCCCATGGAAAGAGAGTTTTACCCCGACCGAAATCCCACCAACCATCGGGAGATGAAGCATCATATTCCTCTGGGGAAGAGGTGGTAGAGACGTGTGACCACAAACTGCAGTGGTTGATGGGCCAAAGCGAGTGGAAAAAGGCATCAAGGAAAGTGACCCTGAGATGGAACAGCGACCAACCCAAATGGAAGCAAGAGATGGAGAATTCCCTGCACGTCAGAAGGGAGGACAGGCGTTATGCACCACACGCAGACTGGATCTAGAGAAAGCTACTGACCTGATGAAAAAAAAACCTTGGCTCTCTAAGGGAGGAGAAACCTGAGTCCTACAGCTGCACCTGTGCCTGGACCTGCAGCTGGAGAGACAGCAGGGGGATCCAGAACCTGTAGCACTGAGGGCATTCACTGAACCCAGAGCTACCATCTCAGCAGCACCCACCCCCCACCAACCCACAGATGGAGATCAGGATGGGAGGCAATACCGCCAGCAGTGAAGGCACCGATCCATTCAAAGATTCCTGCCTCTGGAAGCAAAATTAAGGGGAAGCCGCCACGCTTGGGGTTTTTCCTAACTCTAGTCCTCAATTATATGGAAGAATATGGATGGGACATTCCCAGTGACAAAGCCTGCATCTGTATCGTGCAATCCGCCCAGGATGAACAGGCAGCAGACTGCGTGGTGAACCTGCATGACTCCGACGCCCCAAAAATCAATTACTTCAACCGGTTCATGTCATCCTTGAGGAGGCGATCTGAGGACCCCTTGGCTGCTCATAAGGCCCAGGAGATAATAAAAACAATGAGGCAGGGCAGATGGCTGGTGGTTGAATATACACAAGAATTCTGGGCCATTGCCAACAAGTTGAACTGGCCAGAAGACATCCTCCTTAGCCATTTCAAAGATGGGCTAAACTACAAGCTGTATGATGATTGCCTGCCTCAAGGAGACCCACACAGGTGGTACATCCTGGCAGAGGAGGAGGAGACAGACCTACTGAAGAGGTACTGCCAAGGAAAACCATGGGCCTGCCCGCCTCCAGAGCAGACGAATGAGCCAGAGAAACCACCGGCTATGGCTAAAAAATCAACAGGCTGTTTCAAATGCAGGAGAGAGGGCCACTACAGAATGCCACTCAAAAGCTCCTCAGCACAAATACAACCCATCACCAGATAAGAAATTAGGGAAGTCCCCAGCCAAACCAAAAGAACCCGCCACGAGGGGGATAGAGGCTGTAGAATCCCAAACCCCTGCCAAGGAATGTGAGAGAACTCCGGCCTACACTGCAGGGTTGGTGGACACCTCGGAGGACAGCTCAGAGGGTGTAACCCTGGTAAGTGGATCCATTCCACCCATCCTCAAGACAGTGACTATATTAGCCCCCTCCATGCCCGAAGCTGTCAAAGTAAAAGCCTTAATAGACTCTGGCTGCACCCACTGCCTCATTAGCCCAATGCTACTGGGGAACTTGGGCATTCCAGTGAGGATAATAAAGCAACCAATCTCCTTTGGCCAGTTAAATGGGTCCATAGTGTGGGGGAGTACCAGCTACTCTAGCCACCTTACCAGTTCACCTGTCCCTGGGGACCCATGAGGAAGATATAACATTTGTAGTGACCCCAGGCATGGAATGCCCAATGGTTTTAGGGCTGGAATAGTTAAAGAAATGGAACTCCTGGGTAAATTGGAGGATGGCAGAACTCAACTTCCCAGAAGGGAAGCTTGTGAACTCAAAACCCCAAAAGCCCTCCCCCCAAACCCGAGGAGTGGAGACAGCATCAGTGGGAGAAGAGAAATTACCAGAAATTACCAGAAATACTGAAAGAATACCGGGATCTTGCTGAAGTTTTCAGTGAGGAACAGACCCACAGACTGTGCTATAGAAATCAAACCCAGGGTAAAACTCCCAAAGCCCAGGCTGTACTCCATGAGCCCTAAAGAGATGGAGGAGATGGAAAGATTCATAAATAAAAACTTAGAAAGGGGATTTATTGAACCTGCCAAACCCAAAGTGACCACTTCGGTCCTGTTCAAGGAAAAGAAAGACGGCACTATGCATTTGTGCATGGATTACTGGGCCTTTAATGCAATTAGTGTACCCCCTACCCTTAATGAAGAATATGCTATCCCACCTATTGAAAGAAAGGATATGAGAGAAACATACTACCGCATTAGGATCAAGGAGGGGGACAAATGGAAGACCGCATTTAATTGTCCAATGGGTTGCTACCAGTTCAAAGTTCTGCTGTATGGACTGCAAGGGCCCCCCAAAGTTTTTATGAAATTAATCAATGAAGTGCTAAGACAGCACCTATTTAAGGGAGTCCTGGTTTGCTTAGATGACATCCTTATCTTCACTGAGACCAAACAGGAGAATATTAATCTAGTCAGAGCATTTCTAAAAGAAATTGCAGGCCTCCCACCTATATGCAAAATTATAGAAATGTGAATTCCACAAGGAAAAAATAGACTACCTGGGGTATTGCATATCCCCACAGGGCATTGAAATGGAGCCCGAGAAAGTCAGGGCAGTATTAGAATGGGCACTACACTGCACAAGAAAGCAATTGCAAAGTTTCCTGGGTTTTGCAAACTTCTACCGCCAATTCATTCCTTTATTCACCCAAATAATCCTGCCCCTCAGGAACTTGTTGAAAACAAGTGGGGGCAGTGAAACCCAGCCAGCCCCTGAAATGGACAATGGAATGTCAAGCAGCATTTAAGAGGCTAAAGAGGCTTTTCTCTTCCTGAGGCACCTGGATCCTGATAAACCTTTTGTAATACAGGCAGACGCAAGCAATGTGGTGGTGGGAGCTGTATTATTACTGGAAAATGACGAGGGGGCACTGAAACCATGTGCACATATGTCCAGGAAACTTACAGAGACAGAACAACATTGGGCCGTGTGGGAGAAGGAAGCTTACGCTGTGAGATAATAATAATAATAATAATAATAATAATAATAATAATAATAATAATAATAATAATAATAATAATAATAATAATAATAATAATAATAATAAAATTGGAAGGGACCTTGGAGGTCATCTAGTCCAACCCCCTGCTCAGGCAGGAAACCTTATACCATTTCAGACAAATGGCTGTCCAGTCTCTTCTCAAAAGCTTCCAGTGTTGGAGCATTCACCACCTCTGGAGGCAGGTTGTTCCACTGGTTAATTGTTCTAACTGTCAGGAAGTTTCTCCTTAGTTCTAGGTTGCTTCTCTCCTTGTCTAGTTTCCATCTGTTGCTTCTTGTCCTGCTTTCAGGTGCTTTGGAGAATAGCTTGACTCCCTCTTCTTTGTGGCAGCCCCTGAGATATTGGAACACTGCTATCATGTCACCCCTCACTCTTCTCTTTGTTAAACTACACATACCCAATTCCAGCAACCGTTCCCTATATGTTTTGGCCTCCAGCCCCCTAATCATCTTTGTTGCTCTTCTCTGTACCCTTTCTAGAGTCTCGACATCTTTTTTACATCATGGTGACCAAAACTGGATGCAGTATTCCAGGTGTGGCCTTACCAAGGCATTGTAAAGTGGTATTAGTACTTCACTTGATCTTGATTCTATCCCTCTGTTAATGCAGCCTAGCACTGTGTTGGCTTTTTTGGCAGCTGCAGCACACTGCTGGCTCATATTGAAGTGATTGTCTACTAAGACTCCGAGATCCCTCTCACAGTTACTACTATTGAGCAAGGTACCACCTATGCTATACCTATGCATTTCATTTTTCCTCCCTAAATGTAGAACCTTACTTTTTTCACCATTGAATTTCATTTTGTTAGATAGTGCCCAGTGTTCAAGTCTGTCCAGATCCTTCTGTATCTTAAGCCTATCTTCTGGAGTATTGGCTATTCCTGCCAGCTTGGTGTCGTCTGCAAATTTGATGAGTTCCCCATCTATCTCCTCATCCAAATCATTAATGAA
This sequence comes from Daboia siamensis, assembly GCA_024449315.1. Classification (NCBI taxonomy): domain Eukaryota; kingdom Metazoa; phylum Chordata; class Lepidosauria; order Squamata; family Viperidae; genus Daboia; species Daboia siamensis. The sequence goes on from JAKJMR010016759.1 coordinate 79,734, forward strand.
GATATTGAAGAGCATTGGGCCCAGAACAGAGCACTGGGGCACCCCACTACACACTTCCTTCCATGTAGATGCGGTTCCATTGAGGACCACACACTGAGTACGGCCTGTCAGCCAGCTACAAATCCATCTGGTGGTGATGCTATCTAACCCACATTTTTCTATCTTGTCAAGTAGTAGGTTGTGATCTACTTTATCAAATGCCTTACTGAAGTCCAAGTAAATTATATCTACAGCATTCCTCTGGTCCACTAGTTTTGTCACTTGGTCAAAGAATGTAATAAGATTTGTCTGGCATGATCTGTTTTTGACAAACCCATGTTGACCTTTAGTGATGATTTTGTTTGCATCAAGGTGTTCGCTGATTTGTTGTTTGATTATCTTTTCCAGAATCTTCCCAGGTATTGAGGTCAGGCTGAAAGGTCTGTAGTTTCCTGGATCTATTTTTTCCCCTTTTTTGAAGATGGGAACTATATCTGCTCTCTTCCAGTCCTCTGGTAGTTCCCCAGTGCTCCAGGATCTTTGAAAAATATAGTTCAGTGGTTCTGAGATCACGTCTGCCAGTTCCTTGAGAACCTTGGGGTGTAATCCATCTGGTCCTGGTGATTTGAACACGTCTAGGCTGGACAGGTGCTCACTTACCATTTTCTTGCCTATCTTAACTTGCGTTTCTATTCTGTTTTTTATGGCACTGGTTTGGGTAGGTTGGACTGTTTTTTCCCTTTGTGTAAAGACAGATGCAAAAAACGAATTAAATAGTTTTGCTTTCTCCCTATTGCTTGTCACCTTCTTGCCACTTTCCCCCACTAATGGACCAATCATTTCCTTAACTTTTTTCTTGTTTTTTATATGTTGAAAGAAGCTTTTTTTTTGTTATTTTTGACTTTGGTCGCAAGCCTTAGTTCATTTTGAGCCTTAGCTTTCCTCACTTCATCTTTGCAGGCACAGGCTATTTGCTGATATTCTGACTTAGTTATGGGCCCCTCTTTCCAATTCTTATACTTGTCCTTTTTATCTTTCAATTTATCAGAGTGTTCTTTATGCAGCCATGCTGGTTTCTTTTGAGAGCTGTTATTTTTCTTCTTTGTTGGTATTGTATTAGACTGGGCCTTTATTATCTCACTTTTCAAAATTTCCCAAGCTTCTTGAGTTGTTTTCCCCTTTAGGATTCTCATCCATGGAATTCTTCTCAAGGTCTCTCTAAGTTTATTGAAATTAGCTCTTTTAAAGTCCAAGACTCTAGTTTGGCTGTGTTCTATTGCTTGTGCTTCCATAATGTTGAATTCCAATATTGCATGATCACTTTCCCCCCAAGGTTCCTGTGGCTTCGACACCTTCTATCATTTCATCTCTGTTTGTGAGAATTAAATCCAATATGGCTAATCCCCTAGTTCCCTTCTCTACTTTTTGGGAGAGAAAGTTGCCTGCTAGGTTTGTCAGGAATCTGTTTGATCTTCCACTTGGTGCAGAGTTTGTCTCCCAGTTGATATCAGGGTAATTAAAGTCCCCCATTACTATTGTGATGTGCTTCTTACATACCTTAGTTAGCTGACTAGCAAAAAGTTCATCTATTTCCTCTGCTTGGTTGGGCGGCCTATAGTATACACCTATGGCAATGTCATTTTTTCCCCTTTTATATTGACCCAAATGCATTCAAGTTTACAGTTTTCGTCATTGTTGTGCTCTATTTCTGTAGAGATAAAGTTATTTCTTTTATAGAGAGCAACTCCACCTCCTCTTTTGTTTAGTTTGTTTCTTTTAAATAGTTTAAATCCCTCTAGCTGTGTGTTCCATTTGTAGGTTTCGTCCCACCATGTTTCCGTAATGGCAACAATATCATATCTGCCCTCATGTACCTGAATTTCTAGTTCACCCTGCTTACTGTTCATACTCTGTGCATTAGTGTATAGACATTTGAGTCCTTTATGACTGACCCTGTGTTTACTTGCTGCATAACTTGTGTGGTGCCTGGCTTCCCCTATTTTCTTAGATTGCCAGGGACCGTGATGTTCTGCATCAATTAACTCACTATCCCCATTATTTAGTTTAAATGTTCCTCCAAAAAAGCTGTGATTTTATTGCCAAGTAACTCAGTCCCTTTCTTGGATGGATGCAGACCATCTCTTTTATACATTTTTTCATTGGACCAGCTACAAACATCGTGACTAATATAACCAAAGCCTTCTCCTTTACACCACTTCTTTAGCCACATATTAAATTCTTGTATACGCTGGCCTTTTCCATTTTGCTCCTTATACACTGGTAAAACCTCTGAAAAAGTAAGCCTACAGCCTATTCTGCTAAGTTCCTGCCCCAAGCTCTGGAAATCATTCTGCACAGAGAGTACATCTTTTTGGGACAGATCATTAGTGCCAAGATGTACAATAGCCTCCACATCACAGTCCTTGCTGGCGTTCTTGACTATTTTAAAAATATGCTTCTTGTCCCTACTGGCAGTAGCACCTGGAAGACACCTGACCTCTTTCAAAACCTCTGTGTCCTTTCCTAAATTTACATCCCTTATAATTGAATCACCAACCAGAAGGTGGCTTCTCTTTTTGGATGCCTTTCTGTTCTTGCATGACTGGTGTGTAATACTAGATTCACACTTCTCCCTGTCGAAAACAAGTTTTTCATGTTGGACCATGATCCCCTGCTTATTTGAGTTATTATCACAGATACCTTTACCTGTCTCCTTAATGTCCTTATTAAAGTCAGAAAGGGCACTGTATCTGTTGTGCAGGGACACAGCGAAAGCTTTGGGTTTACGGTTGACAGATCTCACCCTGCCAGATCCGACGGTTGTCCACACTGCCCTTCTCCTGCAGGATCTTTGTGGTAGAGGGGGCTGATAGCACGTAGGCTCAATAGGGTAGAAGGGCTGAACTGGACACCTAATTTCTGCCTGAAGAGCACAGATTACAGACCCTAGATAAATAATCTGTCCTTGTAGACTAGTGATTTGTTTACAGATAGGACAGTTTCCAAGTTTGAAAAGGGTACTGCGAAAGATAGCTGCAAAACAGGTGTTGCACTGAACTAAGCCAGACATGCTGAGTTACAATGAATCTCAGATGCACTTGCCCTGAATGTACCGCTGCTGTTTTTGATATTTAGTAATATAATTCACTCCTTTTTTGGTGCAACCCTTGCAAAACTTACAGCATGGAGCACTTCCCAGCAGCTCTGAAAGTTGAAATTCTGCTGAA
>JAKJMR010016759.1:82949-104878 GCA_024449315.1 Daboia siamensis
AGCACTTCCCAGCAGCTCTGAAAGTTGAAATTCTGCTGAAAAGCGATAGTCATTACTTATATGGCATCATTTCCTTGAAGCAAATAAAATCCCCTTCCAGTTCTGGACAGACCACAAAAATTTGGAAGCACTAAATACATGCAGGAAACTTACTCCTAAGCATGCCCACTGGTCTCAGCATTTTCACCAATTCTGTTTCACACTCAAACACTTACGGGGGAGGAGGGAATTTCCTGGCAGATGCACTGTCTCACATGACCCAATCTAACAGTACATGGATCACTATTGAAAAAGGTTGCTAATTTGCATGAATGGCAGAAGGGTATTAATAAATTCATTTGGGCGGGGGAAAAACCAAGAGTTAAACTTAAGATTTTGCAAGATCCACGGGAAAGAGGAGGACTCAAGGTGCCTAACTTGAAATTATATTATGATGCGGTGGTTTTAACACTGGTTAGTGATTGGCTTAATTTAACTAATAAAAGAATACTTTATCTTGAGGGATGGGACTTATTATATGGGTGGCAGGCGTATTTAATTTATGATAAAAAAAGTTGATAAGGCTTTCAAATCTCATATCTTAAGAAGTGCTTTATTGCATGTCTGGAAAAAATATTAAAGGTAAAGGTAAAGGTTCCCCCGCACATGCGTGCTAGTCGTTTCCGACTCTAAGGGCCGGTGCTCATCTCCGTTTCAAAGCCAAAGAGCCAGCGCTTGTCCGAGGACGTCTCCGTGGTCATGTGGCCGGCATGACTAGACGCCAAAGGCGCACGGAACGCTGTTACCTTCCCACCGGAACGGTCCCTATTTTTCTACTTGCATTTTTACATGCTTTCGAACTGCTAGGTGGGCAGAAGCTGGGACGAGTAACAGGTGCTCACTCTGTTACGCGGCACTCAGGATTCGAACCGCCAAATTGCTGACCTTCTGATCAACAAGCTCAGCGTCCTAACCCACTGAGCCACCGCGTCCCTCAGGAAAAAATATTATTATAAGTTAAACTATAAAATACCAATTTGGGGGATTCCTGGACAGGTGATAGAGGGGGTATCTATGGGTGTGAACTTGGACACGACTTCATATAAGGAATTACTGATAGGGAATGGTTGGCAATTGAAGTTATTGGATGAGTTAAAACAAGAAAATATCATACAGTCTTGGTTTCAATATACTCAATTACAAACGAGGTGGATCTCTCCCATCTTTAAGGGGGGCAGGTTGTCAGAATCCATTTACATTTCATTTCTAACTATCTCTTCTGTGGAAAACCCAAATCTCACTGTCCTCCCTGGATTCTGCCATTCCCAAGGAGGAGAGGGAACAAGCATGGGTTTTTATTGCTTTCACTTTCTTCAACAAATGTAACCTTTTGTTTATTCCGCCTGCCTGCTATCCATCAAAATATAATCAATTACTCTCTCACTAGGCATTTTCCTCTCAGGCAGCAAAGAAAGGGGGTGGAAAAGGGAGGAATGAAACCCTCAGGAATCTGGCTTGTTTCTCCAGATGGAATGTGAGAGGGTTGAAATGATCCTGTTATGAATGGACTGATGTCTCTCCTCTTACCAGGAGGGGCTTACCCCTTGGAACTTGGCTGATCTGGAACTGACCAAATGAACTGTGGGATGGGGCTTGCTTGGAGACATTTAAAAATATCGATCTGTGAAGGGATTTCTCAGATCCTGTCTATTATGCCTGCTGTCTCCTATTTGAGCCTTGGTGGAGCAGCGGGCTAATGCCTCCTTAAGTAACACCAGCTGCCTGCAATTAGTGCAGGTTCGAGTCCCACCAGGCTCAAGGTTGACTCAGCCTTCCATCCTTCCCAGGTAGGTAAAATGAGGACCCAGATTGTTGGGGGCAATTAAGCTGACTTTGTAATAATGCCGCTTGGGGTGTGTGTGAAAGCCCTAACAAGCAGGCATATACATAGAATGAAGGCTACTGCTAAGCTTGTAAGCCGCCCTGAGTCTTCGGAGAAGGGCGGGATATAAATGGAATAAATAAATAAATAAAAATATTTCTTAGTAAAAGTTCTGGATGGAATGTGAGAGGGTAGAAATGATCCTGCTATAAATGGACTGATGTATCTCCTCTTAACATGAGGGGCTTACCACCTGGAACTTGGCTGATCCAGAACTGACCAAATGAACTGTGGGGTGGGTCTTGCTTGGGGACATTTAAAAATATCAATCTGTGAAGGGATTTTTCAGATTCTGTCTATTATTTATTTATTTATTTATTTATTTATTTATTTATTTATTTATTTATTTATCTATTTATTTATTTGGATTTATATACCGCCCTTTCCTGAAGGACTCAGGGCAGTTTACAAGGTATTTAAAACAAGAAGTATAAAAGTTAAAAACAATTAAAAAAATTACAACAGTCCCTGAAAAAGTAAAAAAACCCAATTAAAATTAAAATTAAAATTCTCAGCCTGGACCAGAGAGCTCAAAGAGCCGGTCTTCAGGTCCCGGTGGAATGAACGGAGGTCAGGGGCAGTCCTAAGCTCTACGGGCAGCTGGTTCCAGAGGGCAGGCGCACCCACTGAGAAGGCCCTCCCCCTAGGTGTTACCCGCCGGCAATCTTTTACCGGCTGCACCCTGAGAAGACCCTCCCTGTGGGAGCGCACAGGACAAAGGGAACTTGATGCTGGCAGCAGGTGTTCCCTCAAATATCCTGGACCCTCGCCATTTAGGGCTTTATAGATCATCACCAGCACCTTGAATCTCACCCGGAGGGCAACCAGAAGCCAATGCAGCTCACGAAGTAGAGGTGTTACATGGGAGTATCGGGAAAACCCCATCACAACTCGCGCGGCTGCATTCTGCACCAGTTGAAGCCTCCGAGTGGTCCTCAAGGGCAGCCCAATATAGAGAGCATTGCAGTAGTCTAAACGGGAGGTCACAAGCACATGAGTGACTGTGCGTAGGGCATCTCGGTCCAGATAGGGTCGCAACGGGCGCACCAGGCGAACCTGGGCAAAAGCCCCCCTGGTCGCGGCTCCTATATGATCTTCAAAATTGAGCCGGGAGTCAAGGAGGACACCCAAGTTGCAAGCCCTATCAACGGGGGGTAACACCTCACCCCCCATCGTTAAAGGTGGAAAGGTCTGGTTAACCCGAGATGCCGATATGCACAGCCACTCAGTCTTGGCAGGATTGAGATGAAGCCTGTTTCTCCCCATCCAGACCTGGACCGCCTCCAGGCAACAGGACATCACGGCGAGGGCATCGCTGGGTTGGTTCGGGGTGGAAAGAAAAAGTTGGGTATCATCAGCATACTGATGATACCCCACCCCGAAACCACGAATGATCTCGCCCAGCGGCTTCATGTAGATGTTGAACAGGAGGGGCGAGAGAACCGACCCCTGAGGAACTCCACAAACAAGAGGCCTCAGGGTGGATCTCTGCCGTCCCTCCAACACCGACTGCAAGCGGCCCAGGAGGTAGGAGGAGAACCACCGTAAAATGGTGCCTCCTACTCCCAACCCCCTGAGACACCGCAGTATTATACCATGGTCGATGGTATCAAAAACCGCTGAGAGATCTAATAGGACTAGGACAGAGGAGCAATCCCTGTCCCGAGCCAGAGATCACCAGCACGACCAATACCGTCTCCGTGCTGTGTCCGGGCCTGAAACCCGATTGGGTTATTATTATGCCTGCTATCTCCTATTTCTTAGTAAAATTTCTTACTTGGAAAACCTTGTCTCCAAGAATCCTTCTTTCTTAAGATGTGGGTTGAAGTGGGTTCTGACAAGAACACTGAAATTTCTGTTTAATTGGTTCTCTGGTGGGCTTTCTTTGTTACATGTTCATCAGCAAAATACAGATAATCATTGATTTACAACCATAATTGAGCTCCAAATTTCTGTGACATATTTGTTAAGTGATTTTTACCCCATTTTATAGAATATAGTAGAACTGGAAGGGACCTTGGAGAACTTCTACTCCAGCCCCTCATTCAAACAGGAGAACCTATACCATCTCAGACAAGTGACTGTCTAGTCTCTTCTTAAAACCCTCCAGTGATGGAGCACCCACAATTTCTAAAGGCAACCTGTTCTGCTTGTTAACTGTCCTCACAGTTAGGAAGTTTCTCCTTAATTCTAGGTTGCTTCTCTGATCAGTTTACAACCATTGTTTCTTGTCCTGCCCTCTATTGCCTTGGAGAATAGTTTGATGCTCTGTTCTTTGTGGCAGCCCCTCAAATACTGGAATACTGCTATCATGTCATCCCTATTTCTTTTTTTCTTTAGACTAGCCAAACCCAAGTCCTGCAGCCATTCTTCGTATGTTTTATTCTCCAGGCCTTTTATCATTTTAGTTGCTCTCAACATGGTTTTTTGTAGTTTGGTAACCAAAATTGGTTGCAGTATTCCAGGTGTAGTTTCATTAGGGTTTTATAAAGTGGTACTAATACTTCATGAGATCTTGGATTTTTTCCAAACTCTCAGCATCTTTTTGGCAATATGGTGACCAAAATTGGTTGTAATATTCCAGGTGTGGTCTTACTAGGGTTTTATAAAGTGGCACTAATACTTCACGTGATCTTGGTTCTATGCCTCTGTTTTTACAACCCAAGATTCTATTAACTTTTTTGGCGGCTGCTGCACACTGCTGGATCATAGTCAAGTGATCATCCACTAGAACTCCAAGGTCCCTCTCACAGTTACTGTTTTTAAGCCAGGCCTCACCCAGGCCGTACTTGTACCTTTCATTTTTCCTGGCTAAATGTAAGACTTTGCTTTTCTCCACACTGAAACTCATTTTGTTGGATAGAGCCTATTGTTCAAGTTGTCAAAATCTTTTTGGATCTTGAGCTTGTCTTCTGGGGCGTTGGCTATTCCTACCAGTTTAGTATCATTTGTAAATTTGATGAGTTCCCCTTCTATTCCCTCATCTAAGTTATTTATGAAGATATTAAAGAGTACTGGGCCTAAGATGGAGCCTTGTGGTACCCCATTGTTTACTTCATGTTTGTTGCCACAGTTGTTAAGTGAATCATTGCAGTCGTTAAATTAGTGACATGGTTGTTAAGTGAATCTAGCTCCCCCTGAAGGTCACAAAAGGTGTTCACATGAGCTTGCAACCATCATAAATATGAGTCAATTGCCAAGCATCTGAATTTTGATCACGTGACCATGGGGGATGTTGCAACTGTTGTAAGTATGAAAAATAGTTATGTCACTTTTTTCAGTTTTGTTGTAACTTTGCATGGTCACTAAAGAAACTGTTGTAAGTCAAGGACAAAATGCTGAAAAATTATTGACTTTTCTCTTTTTTAACCAACTGAAATAGAAATAATCTGCCAGTTTCCCCAACTCTGTAGTAGGAAGAACAGTAAAATAGTTCTTTTTTGTTATTTTCATTGGTCTGTTGATAAATAATCTTTCCACATTTATTCTAGACTAATTTATAAGACAAATTTTATTTTATTTTTATTTATTTTTTGCATCAAGCGAGAACTGGAAGCAACAACTAATTCAATAATCTTTTCGGAAAGGGAAAAAGGGAGCAGCTGGTTGGGGAATCTGGAGATGAAAGACAACTGTGATGTCATGTAGTATTTTGCACTTCCTGCATTAAACACCAACAATTCCAGTAACCAATAATCTGCAGAACACAGGATAATCATTGGCAGATGAACTTGTGGGCACTTCTTTATATTATATGCCAAGTTCACCAACAAAAATCCCAGCAGAAGAGGCACTGAAGCCATCAAAATAAACAGGAGACTATTGAGCTGTGATTGACTTCATTACTGACTTCCTAAAGTCCTTAATACATTAGGGATTTTTTAAAAAATAAATGTCAACTCTCTAAAGTTAAAAGATACACCTTACACTTAAAAAGTTAATCTTCTCATTATGAAAAGCATCTCATTACATAAAGCAAACATATACTATAATTGTAAAGTCAAATAATAAAAAATAAAACTCACAAATTTATTGGCCTGTATGGTACCGTAAATGTTCTCTTTTGAAATCTGTCCCAGAGGCCTCCAACAACCTAGCATAATAATTAAAATGTATGTGTGGGGGAGTTGGATGTGATCTGGTATATTACAGTTATCATTACTATTTTTACTGCATCATTATATTTTTCATCACAGCAAAATATTTTATAAACAATAGCTCATTTCTTACAGGTTCAAGTTACCAGACCATCAGGTGAAAACAAAACAACTGCATGTATTGCACATAATTTGTGCATACTTTTCCAAACAGAATCAAAATATCATAAAATAGGTACAATCAGTAAAACAGAAAGGCAGAATGAATATATTTTAAGGAGTCCTTATAATTGTAGACCAGGGGTGTCAGAACTGCTGGCCCACAGGGCGGATGCGTCATCAGGAAACCGCACCCACCCCATTGCCAACAATGGAGAAAAAGCTCCAATACCTCATGTGATGTCATGTGACATCGCAAGTTTGACATATCTGTTGTAGACCATAATTTTAGCCCTATGATCCTGAGGAGTCACTGAGGAGATAACATGTATCTTAGCAACAGCACTTAGACTTGTATACTGCCCTAATGTACTTCAGAGCACTCTGAGTGGTTTACAATGTTAGCATATTGCATCCCAAGACTTTGCGTCCTCAATTTATCAATCATGGAAGGATGGAAGGCTGAGTCAACCTCAAGCAACATCAAAATTGAACTCCAGGCTGTGGGCAGAGTATGCCTGCAATACCACATTTAACCACTTTGTCTCCAAAGCTCCTAATTCTAATATAAATTCCCTTCCATGGAGTAAAGCTACTGGTCATGCTGGAACCAAAGGCAGAGAAGGAGAGATCTTTTTCTGCAAGTTGAGCAATCTCTATGTGAGAGTCTACTGCTTGTGCTTGGGAGTCTTTAAAATTCACTGTGAACTTCCTATTAATTAGCATCTACATTCCAGATTATTAGTTGAGCACAGAGAACTATAGCCAATCACCAGCTGATGTTCTCCTTTAACAGCTAGTAAAGAATATCTCCTCCAGTTTCATTCTAAAGAAAATCCCTTCTCTCTCATAAATAAAAGGAAAATGACTATTGTTTGCACGGGGTATGATGCCAATAGATTCTGACCTCAAGGTAGCAAGACAGTATTTCTGTATTAATATCATGTCTGCATTGTTTTCTTTCTTGCAGAATAGCTGAGGGGATATAGAACCCTAACAGGGACTGAAAGCAGGTGTGTCCAACCCATGTCCTATGGGCTACATGACACCCTGGACAGCTAGTAATGTAACCCCACAAGATTATAAACTTTTAACATTATATGCAGCATAAAACAATTTCACTTCACTCAATAAAATCCAGAGAAGCCAAAAGGTTGGATACTCATAGGCTACACAAAAACCTGTTTATCTATTTTGATTGAGGCTTCAATTCAAGGAAGACATGATCAAGCAAAATAAATATCTATGAGCTCCTTTCCTAGCCTTGCCATCATACTCCAGGATCCTAAAGGGGTCAGGACTGGGGCAAGCTATTGTTTCTCATTATGCTAAAAATAAAGGGACTCAACCTGAAGTTATATGGGATAGTAAAAGATGTGATCTACCACTGCACTTTAATCCTGTGTTTGCTTATCCCACATAATCATAATGAAATAGATTTCACAGACTTGGCTTATTTCTTCTGCTGGTTCATATCGCTTGCTTGTAGAAATATCCACCATGGGTTGTAATGTTGAATGTGCAGGCCTGACTTTGGGAGATAACATATTATCCCAGGGAACTTCTTCATATCCTCTAGAACACTCATTAAAATAAAAGAAAAATGATTTTTTTATTTCAGCTAATTTATAAAGCAATCAAAGTCATTCAAATAATAATAATAATAATAATAATAATAATAATAATAATAATAATAATAATCAACCTTTATTGTCAAAGTACAACATGTGTACATTGAGATTAGCTGAGCCTCCCCCGTGCTCTCTCCCCCCAACACACAGTGACGACAACTAACCCACCATCCTACCACACCATGTCAAATAAAATAACCAGAGAAAGAATTTTTTTATTATTAAAAAGTTTTATAAAAGTTACAATACAAACCCACCCCCAAACCACCCCCCTCCCCCTCCCCCACTTCCCAGAACTGAATACAGGGTTACAAAAATAACAATCAAAATCTAAATAACATTAACCAACTATATATGTAACCAAGTTCCTAACACACTTTAACTCCCCTTTAACATAAACACAAACAAAATAAAAGTAAACATAATAATAATAAGAACATAAAAACAAGATAATATCCATATTATTAAACAATACTAATAAAAATAATAATAAAATATAATAAAAACTAATAAAAATACCATAAACATACTAATATTAATAATATCATTCTATAATTCATTCATAAACTAGATGGAACTTTTTGGTCCCATATTTGTTCTGAATATAATCTACCCTTCTTCTCCAGACTGAAATGTATCTTTCTTGTGAATGATCCTTCAAATAAGCAGAAATCTTAGCCATTTCTGCCAAATTTGACACCTTAAGTGTCCAATCTTCTATAGTAGGCAAACTATCTTTCTTCCAATATTGACCTACCAAGAGCCTTGCTGCTGTTATCAAATTCAACATCAAATTTGTTTCTTTAGTATCACAATCTATAACAATACCCAATAAAAACAATTGTGGAGAAAAATTTATCTTTCTCTTAAAAATCTTTTGAATATTCCACCAAATTTTAATCCAAAAAGCTTTAACATTTCTACAAGTCCACCATATATGATAATAGGTAGCATCCAAACTACCACATCTCCAACATTTGGGCTGTAAATTAGGATACATGCAGGACAATTTTTTGGGATCCAAATGCCATCTATTTTATAAAAGTTTTCTCTTAAATTTTGAGCCTGGGTAAATTTCACATTTCTAACCCAAATTACCTCCCATGTATCCAATGAAATTGGTTCTTTAATATTTTGAGCCCTCTTTATCATACAATCTTTAACTAATTCTGTTTCAGAATCCAATTCTATTAAAGCATTATATATTCTCTTTATATGCGCTCGGTTTTGATCTTTAATTTGTTTTACCAAATTTTCATCAGTTAATGTAATACCAATTTTCTGATCTATCTTCCACCTCGTTTGCAATTGAGTATATTGAAACCAAGACTGTATGATATTTTCTTGTTTTAACTCACCTAATGATTTTAATTGCCAACCATTCCCTATCCATCTAAGTAATTCCTCATATGAAGTCATATCCAAGCTCACATCCACAGATACACCCTCTATTACATGCCTGGGAATCCCCCAAATTGGTATTTTATAATTTAACTTATAATAATATTTTTTCCATATGCGCAATAAGGTGCTTCTTAAAATGTGAGATTTAAATGCCTTATCCACTTTTTTATCATAAACTAAATATGCATGCCACCCATATAATAAGTCCCATCCCTCAAGGTAAAGTAATCTTTCATTTGTTAAATTAAGCCAGTCACTAACCTCTGATTAAACAATCGCATCATAATATAATTTCAAATTAGGCACTTTAAGTCCTCCTCTTGCCCATACATCTTGTAAGATCTTAAATATAACTCGGTCTTTTCTCTGCCCAAATAAATTTATTAATACCCTTCTGCCACTCATCCAAATTGGCATCCTTTTTCAATATAGTATCATTTGAAACAAAAAAAGAAACTTTGGTAGAACATTCATTTTAACAGCTGCAATTCTCCCCAACAGAGATAATTGTAATTTTTTTCAACTATCTAACTCCTTTTGTACTTTTTGCCATAATATCTCATAGCTGTTCTTATATAATTTCACATTTGAAGCTGAAATATATACTCCCAAATATTTAACCTTTTTCACTATTTCAAAATCCGTTAGTTTTACTCACTTTTCTTTTTCATTCATAGTCATATTTTAGATAATATTTTACTCTTATAATTATTTATCTTAAAACCAGAAACCTTCCCATATTGAGTTATAATTTCCATTAAATCTGTAACCAATTGAGTTGGTTGAGATAGTGTAACAACCAAGTCATCCGCAAAAGCTCTTAACCTATAATCATTCTGCTTTATTTTTATTCTCCTTATTTTAGTTGATACACAAATTTTAATTAATAAAATCTCCAATGTTAAAACAAACAACAATGGTGAAAGGGGGCATCCCTGTCTTGTACCTTTTTCAATTTTAAATGCATCTGTTAATCCCCCATTAATTATAATTTGTGCCGATTGTTGTTGATATATAGCCTTAATAGATTGCAAAAATTTATCCCCAAAATTCATCTTATCAACAACTTTCAATAAAAATTGCCAATTCAATTGATCAAATGCTTTTTCAGCATCTAAAAATGTCAGTGCCGCAGGGACTTGGTTGTTCTTATCCAAATACTCTATTAAATTTACAATTTGTCTTACATTATATTTCATATGTCTTCCAGTTATAAATCCAGACTGATCACTATGCGACATTTGTTTCAAAACCTGCATTAATCTATTTGCCAATATTTTGGCAAAGATCTTATAATCTATATTTAAAATCGATATAGGTCTATAATTCTTTGGTTGGGTGGGATCTTGCTCCTCCTTTGGAATCAGTGATATAAAAGCCCTTCTCCAGGATGGAGGCACCACCCCTCCAGCCTGGATATTGTTAAATAATTCCTTTAATGGTTCAACCATCTCTGCAAATAATAATTTATAATAAGTTGCTGATAACCCATCTGTACCAGGAGCCTTACCCAATTTTAACTGTTTAATTGCTGAAATGATTTCCTTGGAAGTGATTAATCGATTCATCTCCTCCCATTGCTCATTTGAGAGCATAGGAATATGTGCTTCCTGTAAATACTTATCAATATCTAAAGCCTGTATATTCTCACTAGCATATAAATTTACATAAAAATCTAAAAAACCCTTTTTAATCAAATTCTGTTGATAAACCTCTTTACCCTTATATTCTATTTTCTCTATAGTATGTAATTTCTTTTTTTCCTTAATTGATAAGCTAACCACCTACCAGGTTTATTTGCATTATAAAAAGTATTATGTTTCGCATACCACAAGTTAGTTGCAACCTGATCCGCCATTAACATATTAAATTGCTCTTTCAGCAAATTTATTGAATCCCTTACTCTCTTATCTAATGGGTTCAAAATAAGAGCTTTCTCTTTCAACTTAATTTCTTCTTCCAACTCTTTACGTTTTTGTATCTGCTTACGCCTATGTCTATTATGCATATAAATCAAAACCCCTCTCATATAAGCTTTACTACCATCCCAAACAATTTCAATCAAAGTACCTTTATACATATTCAAAGCAAAAAATTCTTTCAAATGTTCCCTACATTTCTCCGAAAACTCATCATATCTAAATAAATTTTCATTCAATCTCCAAGATCTTCTAATCCCATGTTCATTAAACAACTCCATCCATACCGGACTATGATCTGATAGTGTTCTGGAAAAAATCTTGACCTTTTTAACCCTAGAAAAAAAATCATTAATAATTAAAAAAATCAATTCTGGAAAACGATTGATGCCTGTCTGAAAAAAAAGTAAAGTTTCTGTCCTCCAAATTTTGCTCCCGCCAAATATCTCTTAATTCCATTCCAATCACCCATCATAATAACAGATTTATAATCCATTTGAGTTATTTTATTTATTTCTTTTTATTTATTGTATTTATATACGGCCCTTTCCCGAAGGACTCAGGGTGGTTTACAGGGTGATTAAAACAAAAAATACAAAAGTTAAAAACAATTTAAAAAATTATATCAATCCCTGAACAAATAAAAACCCCAATTAAAATTAAAATTAAAATTCTCAGCCTGGGCCACAGAGCTCGAAGAGCCAGGTCTTCAGGTCCCAGCGGAATGAACGGAGGTTGGAGGCACTCCTAAGATCCACTGGCAGCTGTTTCCAGAGGGCAGGTGCACCCACTGAGAAGGCCCTCCCCCTGCGTGTTATCTGCTGGCAATCTTTTACTGGCGGCACCTGAGAAGACCCTCCCTGTGGGAGCGCACTGGACGAAGGGAGCTCGATGCCGGCAGCAGGTGTTCCCTCAGATATCCTGGACCCTCGCCATTTAGGGCTTTATAGGTCATCACCAGCACCTTGAATCTCACCCGGAGGGCAACCAGAAGCCAATGCAGCTCACAGAGTAGAGGTATTACATGGGAGTATCGGGAAACCCCCATCACAACTCGCACAGCCACATTCTGCACCAGCTGAAGCCTCTGAGTGGTCCTCAAGGGCAGCCCCATGTAGAGAGTGTTGCAGTAGTCTAAACGGGAGGTCACGAGCACATGAGTGACTGTGCATCTTGGTCCAGATTTTGTCGTGTAAAAGCTTATAAAACTTTCTTTGCTGTTGATTAGGTGCATATAATCCAATAATAAGAACTTTCTTGCCTTGTAACAGTAGTTCAATAATAACATATCTTCCTTGTATATCAGTCTCAATTAATCTAACTGGTAAGTCTTTTCTTGAGTAGATAACCACTCCACTCTTTTTATCTGGAGCAGATGCAATAAAATGTAATCCCAGTTGGGAATTAATCAAATACCTTTGATCTTTTGCACAAATATGAGTTTCTTGTAAGCAAACACTATCATTTTTATATTGCTTCAGGTAATGAAATACTTTCTTTCTTTTTTGTGGTGAATTCAGGCCATTAACATTCCAAGTCAGGAACTTTGTCACCATTCTTTGTGACCTGAAGCCTATAGAACAATGCCTGAAGATCCTCAGTTGGTTTCTTCGGTCTTGCTCCTCCCACCACCTCAGTAGTAACAGGACCTTGTATTGTAGAACCAGAATCTATCTTCTGTTTCAATTGCTCCTTTTCTTTACGTTTATGTGCAGCCCGTGTCATTCTCTGTTCCTTTGGATCATCCTTTAACACCAAAAACTGTTCAGTAGACTCAGCCTGCTGTGCCTCTCCAGCAACCAACGACATTGCACCTTCAGTTTGCTGTTTATCTTCCAACTTTTCTTCTTTTCTCTTAAGTCGTGGAGATGGTGGTGAACCTGCTTTCAGGACATGAATATAAATATATTTTGCCTTTGAAATCGTGTTAAGTCGATATCGTGTCCCTACATAATTCACCACCATTCCGATAGGTATCTCCCATCTGAACTGAATGTTGATTTTTAAGCTCCTCAGACAGGAAGCCAAAATCTTTTCTCTTTCTCAAAATTTTTGGAGGTATTTCTTTTAAAATTATAATATCCTGACCTGCAATTTGAAATCTCTGTTGATAAAAGGCCTGGATAATTGCATTTTGGAGTGACCTCTTAGAAAAATAAATCACCACATCTCTAGGTAAATTTTTCTGCCTTGCAATCCAAGAGTTAACCCTGAATATTTTATCCACCTCTCTTGATAATTCCTCAGGATCACATCCCAAAATGGGAGCTATATCTTTTGCAACCTCCTTCTTCAAATCTTCACGTGGGTTCCCTTTCAATCCTCTTATTCTCAAGGCAAATTCCATGTCTCTATATTGTGAGATAGTCACCTCATCCTCCATTCTATCAATTTTATTTTCAACTGTGGCAATTCTACTTTCTAATTTTGCACTGTTTTCCACAACCTCATCCATATGATCATCTAAACGTTCGATGTGTGTGGCCAGCCCTTGGAGTGCAAGCAATATGTCTTCTCTCATCTCTCTATTTTTACTCTCAAAAAGATCAGCCATCTCCTCTTAATTTGTTGAGCTTGAAGCTTCAAAGCATCCTGCAAATCCTTAAGTGTAAATGCAGGTGGTGGGGGAGAAGGTGGAGGAGATTTGGGCTTGGATGTGGATTGCACTGCAGGCTGTGTTACAGGAGAGGAAATTGAACTTTTAGAAACAACAGGAATTCCCTGCCATCTTGAAGCCATTTCCCCACTTATTAAAATTCACTTTCCCTTATCGCTTTCACTTTCCCTCTGGACTTCAAGATAAATAAAGTCCCAGAAAAATCTTTAAAAACTTTAAAAACTCTCAAATACACAAAAATCCAATATGTTATTCAAACTTTGTTACAAAATATATCTCTTTCTTCACGCTTTGTTCTTTCTATAAACAAAAGAAAAACATTCCGGCGCCATCTTTTCCCTTTCAAAATCAAATTAGGGTATGGAGAAAATTATACTCCCTGAATTAAAGTTCCAAATACTTGCAAATTTAACTCCTCCTGATCAGCTCTGTCTGTTTTCAAATCAATCACAGATCACTATAATCAGCAGATGTGGATGCAGCATCTAGCTTCGCCCCATCATCTCGGAGCAAAGGTGTCCTGGATTCGAAGAAAGCCTTGGGCTCCAAGGGACCTCTCACCCTCCAACCCCCAGATATTTCTGGGAAAGCTCACCTCCCCTTCTTCTCCCAAGGGGGAGGTTTACAAGCTGCAGGACAGCTGATTTTCACTGTCTCCACAGTTCTGATGAAACCTCAGGGTGGACAGCTGAAAAAAGCCACCATTGGTGTGGTGTTGCCACCGGAAGTGACCAGAAAGAGAATTTTGTCCAGATAAAATAGGTAGGTTTTGTGGGGAGGGAGTATAACTGGCTAGAGGGAGAGATAGAAAGCTGATATTTAATGATAGAAAGCCAAGAGTGAGTTGGAGTGGGAAAACTGACTTTGGGCCAGACACTTTCTTCAAAGGGTTGTTGTGGGAAACTGAAGAAGGAGTATTATTTATGTTTGCTACCTTGTGTTCCTTTTAAAGGAGGGATAAAAATCTAATAAATAACAAGAACAACAACTAGTGGGGTCATAAAATAGAAAAAATAATTGAAAATGAAGAAGCTAAAATACTCTGGAACTTTAATTCAAACCAATGTGAACCTGCCACATAACATTTTAAATTTAATAATTGTTGCTAAGACAAAAAAGCCTGGATAGCAGGTGGGGCAGTGGCTGGAGACAGCAGAAAAGAAGAGAAAGATCTGGAAAAGATAACAAATTACAAAAACCAGCAAATAGAAATAGAATGACTGTGGAAAAAGAAAGCAATAGTAATCACCAACAAAGATGATTAGTGGGCTGGAGACTAAGACCCATGAAGAATGATTGCAAGAATTGGGTATGTCTAGTCTAGTGAAAATAAAGACTAGGGATGATATGATAGCAGTATTCCAGTATTTGAGGGGCTATCAAAAAGATGAAGGGGGCAGGATACGCGTGAAAGAGGTGGTCTAAAAATGCCCAATCTTAAATTATATTATGAAGCTGCTGCATTATCAGCTATAAGTGATTGGATTAATTTGACACAGGGGAGATTATTAAATCTTGAAGGGCATGATTTGTTATTTGGTTGGCATGCATATAAGAAGGTAGATAATGTGTTTAAAATGCATATTTTGAGGTATGCTCTGTTGCGAGTTTGGAAAAAGCATAGACAAAAGTTAAATTACAAGATACCTTTATGGGCAATACCCAAGCACGCAATAGAGAACATAAATGTGGGATTTAAACATGATGTGACTACATATAAGGAAATTTTGAGTTTGGAGAGGAATGTATGGTGTTTGAAATCATATAATCTTTTACGAGAAAAAAAGATTGTACAAACTTGGTTTCAATATGGGCAATTACAAGCCAGGTGGAAAGAGGATCAGAAAATTGGTTTTTTAATGGATGATGAAAACTTGGTAAAGCAAATTAGAAATCAGGGACCAGCACATATCAAACGGATATATCTTGCATTGATAGAGATTGATTCAGAAACAGAAATTGTTAAGGATTGTATGATAAAATGGGCACAGAATATTCAGGAAGTTATTATAATGGACACTTGGGAAAAGATCTGGGTTAGAAATGTGAAATTTACGCAAGCCCAAAACTTAAGAGAGAATTTTTATAAAATGTTTTATAGGTGGCATTTAGATCCTAGAAAGTTAGCAAGTATGTATCTGAATTATCAGCCTAAATGTTGGAGATGTGGCGGTGAAGATGCAACGTACTTTCATATATGGTGGACTTGTAAAAAGATTAAAGCATTTTGGATTAAAATTTGGTGGAATATGCAGAAGATATTCAAGAAAAGGATAAAGTTTTGTCCGCAGTTGTTTTTATTGGGCATTATTACTGATACTACCGTGCTGGACATTAATTTGATGTTGAATTTAATTACGGCAGCGAGACTCTTAATAGGGCAATATTGGAAGAAGGAAGAATTGCCGACTATAGAGGAATGGACTTTAAAAGTTTCCAACCTGGCGGAAATGGCGAAGATTTCAGCATATTTGAAAGACCATTCGCAACAACGATATATTGTGGAGTGGAAGAAATGGATTGATTACATCCAGAATAAATACCGGACTAAAAAGTTTCATCTAGCATTTGAATAAGTATATTGCTTGTAGTCAACATATAAGAGCTAAAGTGCGAGAGACTTAATAGTTCATTGTTAGTAGTATATGGGAGTTTATGATTGGTTACTTTATTTTTATACCTTGTATCCAGCTCTGGGAAGTCGGGGGGGGGGAAGGGAAGGGGAGGGTGAGAGGGTGGGATAGGGTTGGGAAGGGAGGGAAGGGTTGGGGGATGGGATGTAATAAATAAAATGTATTGAAAAACTTTTCAATTAAAAAAAAAAAAAAGATGAAGGGGGCAAACTATTTACCAAAGCACCAGAAGGCAAAACAAGATCCAATTGATGGAAACTAATCAAGAGAAGCAACCTAGAACTAAGGAGAAATTTCCTAACAGTAAGAACAATCAACCAGTGGAGTGCCTTGCCTTCAGAAGTTATTAAGTCAATTGAGGTTTTCAAGAAGAGACTAGACAGCCATTATCTGAAATGGTATAGATTCTCCTAGATGACCTTCAAGGTCCCTTGCAACTCTGTTATTCTATGTTCTAATAGGCACCTTGGGTGCAAACCCAAAACAACCGAGCACCACTTGCACGCTATTGGCATTGACAAAATCACCATCAGTTACTTGCAAAGAGCAGCTTTGCTCAGAACAGCTTATATTCTGCAACAACAACACCAAACATCCACCTCTGCCTATTCTAAGTCCTTGGGAAGGACTCTGTAGTTGGATAAATAAGCCAAATTCAGTCTGAATATCAAGCTGACTGCAATAAACCATAATAATTACTCTAAGATCAATTCCTATCTTATAGTTCTCTTTTACCACTTAACCAGTATCTGTACTGGTGCAACTAATAAACACTGTACTTTAAGGAAATGTACTTGTATTATCAGCCTCATCAGGAAATATGATACATAGCATTTTGCCAGTGGATATGATCAGTAAAAGGAGGAATACACAACGAATACAGAAATTCAGTTTAATTGCATTCTTCTTAAGTGAAACTCACCTCTGAATTGTTGATGTATACATATACTTCTGAGCTCTCTTATCTCTGCAGGGTTCAGAAGAAGTATCACCTGACTTAATAAGAAAATACAAAATGAAACATATAGAAAATAATGCAGTGATCAGAATTCAGTTGAACATTTCTAAACTATTTTTCAAGCATATATGAATATGATAACTTCCAATCCTGCTTTTGAAAAGGATAGAGAAAAGTAACAGAGAAAATTAATTTCAAGTACTCAACTTGTTATATTTTAATTACTTCTTCATTAGCCAAGTCAGAACATTCCTTCATCTTCTAAATATAAAGGTAGTCCTTGAATTATGACAGGTCACTTAACAGCTGTTTGAAATTACAACAGCCCTCCGTCCAAAACCTACATATGATCCCATTTCAAAGTTAAGGTGACTGCAGCACCTCTGCAGTCATTCACCTTTATGACCAATCATAGCAATGCTGCAGCACATTTCTCCCCACATCCTGTCCTTGCAGGACTCCATAGCACATGGCCCTGCTCAACATTACTCCTGAAAGCAGCCATCATTTTATGCATTTTGACAATTCCCTGCAGAAATGGCAACTGCTTCGAGCTTTCTGCCCTGGTCAGCTGACTGTCAAGAGCCTGCAAACCACTCCTGGCTCTTGCTAGCTTTTGGAGAAGCCAGCCACCTAGAGGCAAAGGCAGCAACTTCAGGAGTTTCTCAAAACCTTTCCCTTGCTTCATACCCTCCCTCCCCCAGAAATCCACATTTCTTCAATAAATAAAGAAAGGGGAAAAAACGGGGAAGGAGACAGACCTGTTGATTTTTCCCCTCCCATTAGAAGCTAATGATTAGATGCTGAAACTGAATTCTCTGCCTCTGCCCTCCAATTTTGAAAGAAAGAAAAGAATTTTTTTCTGCAGCTTGTTTGCATTAAGGAGCTGAGGAAAAAATTCAGCTCAAAATGTTCAGCCAGCTAGAGTACAACATGTGCTGCAAATGGTAAGGGCAAAAGCTAGAAAGTTTTGGAAAGTTTTTTGCTATGTGTCAGACCGCCTTTAGGACCCAAATAGGATTGGAAATTAGAGACTAGAATGGTTTTTTGTTTCAGGGCAGTATAAATGTAATCTGATTTTAGAGGACATTAATATTAGTTTCTTGCTATGGTCAGATTACTTTCTGACCACTTTTTAGCTCACTGGTGTCACCCTACCTCACAGTGAGATCATGTTACCAGGTAATAAGACTGGTACCATGCCTGATAAATGATAGATATGGCTGGATTCCAGAAAAGGCTTGAAGTTTTCCACAGACTCTGTGGAGTGACTTACCTGAGGCCTTAGTTGCTGCCTGGAATGAGCAAGTGGCAGAGGGAATGGAATGGAACACTTCTTTATATTATATGTCAAGTTCACCAACAAAAATGCCAGCAGAAGAGGCACTGAAGCCATTAAAATAAACAGGAGACTATTGAGCTGTGATGACTTTATTACTGACTTCCTTTTGAACAATTTGCATCCATCCATCAGTCTATTCCAGTCATGGGTTTCATCCCACCAGGTTTCTGTAATGTCATACGCATCCTTGTGTACTATTGCTTCTGGTTCACCCTGCTTGTTCTCCAAGCTTTGAGCATTAGTATATAAACATTTAAGGGATGCGGTGGCTCAGTGGGTTAAGACGCTGAGCTTGTCGATCAGAAGGTCAGCAGTTTGGCGGGTTGAATCCCGAATGCCGCGTAGCAGAGTGAGCGCCTGTTACTCGTCCCAGCTTCTGCCCACCTAGCAGTTCGAAAGCACGTAAAAATGCAAGTAGAAAAATAGGGACCACTACAGTGGGAAGGTAACAGCGTTCCGTGCGCCTTTGGCGTCTAGTCATGCTGGCCACATGACCACAGAGAAGTCCTCGAACAAGCGCTGGCTCTTCGGCTTTGAAACGGAGATGAGCACCGGCCCCTAGAGTCGGAAACGACTAGCACGCATGTGCGGGGGAACCTTTACCTTATATAAACATTTAAGATTTTTATGTCTGTCCATGGGTATGTTTACTGGATCTCCTAATTGTTTGATTTTTTTTCTTTTTTCTCATCACTCCCTATGTCTTTGTTTGATTTGTTTTCTTGGAATTTATGATTGGTTTTATGTTCTAGAGATTCTAATGATTGGTCACCCTTCCCCCTCAATTTTTGTTTAAAGCTCTTCTAATGAGTTGGGCCAGTCTTTTTCCAAGTACATTTTTCCCTGTTTTTGTGAGGTGCAGCCCATCCCTTGCCAAGAATCCTTCACACAGGAAATGAAGTCCATGGTCCAGGAAACCAAAGTTTTCTTGGCAACACCAAGCCTTTAGCCTGTGGTTTATTTCTAGAATTCTTTTTTCACTCAATGAGTGTTGTCTTTTGTTGGGAGTACTGATGAGATGTTTTACTTTCTGGGGTGTGATCTGTTTTAAGGTTGGTGATATCTCTAATTATCTTTAATTGCTTTTTTATTAGATGTTATTGTGTAAACTAAACTATGCCCTTATATTTCGGTTCCAATTTAGGCATTTTGAGCCATAGATCCCAACATTGTGGACATTAATATTTAAGCCATAATTTGTGATCTTTCCTCTACCTTTCATCTATACATATGTGGTTATATATGTATCTCTCTATTAAATGGGATTTAAAATTTTGTTTTTTTGTTTTTTTAATAAAATTGATTTATTAAACAGTTTTTCTTTTGCAATTGAAAAAGGATGTATGCTTGTACCTGTTTTCCTCTAGTCACATATGCACAGGTTATTAGAGTCAGGAAGTAGCTACAGAGATAATGATACCTATATCCAGATATTCCTTACCACCTGTGTTATGATAGGAATGATTAAATGACTAAATATCCATTTATAAATTAATCATACTGACATAAATCATCTGTGAAGTGTTTATGAATGCAATCTGACTTTAGTAGCATATGTAGGTAGCAGTATGAGAAAAATAATAAACAAAGCAACAAATAAATGTATCCAGACCAATGACAGATTCAGTTTGAAACTAGACCAGATCAGAAGCTGGCTGTTTCTTGAAAACTTCACATTGGAAGTTGTCAATAGGGTTCAAGTCAGGGCTCTGGCTGGGCCACTCTAGGACATTCACAGAATTGTCCCTAAATCACTCCTTTGTTGTCTTGGCTGTGTGCCAATGTGAACCTTCAGCCCTGTTTGACGTCCTGAGCACTGTGGAACACGTTTTCACTGAGAATATCCTTATACTTTGCTCCATTTAGCTTTCCCTCAACCCCTGACCAGTCTCCCAGTCCCTGCTACTGAAAAATACCCCACCAGTATGATGTTGCCACCACGCTTCACTGTTGGAATGATACTGGGCAAGTGATGAGCTGTGCCGTGTTTCCTCCAGACATAACATTTAGAATTGAAGCCGAACAGTTCAATCTTGGTTTCGCCAGAACAGAGAATCTTATTCCTCACAGTCTGAGAGTCCTTTAGGTGCTTTTTTAAAATACCAAGCATATGTTTTGCACTGAGGAGAGGTTTCTGACTAACAACTTTTCCATAAAGCCCAGATTGGTGGAGGGGTGCAGTGAAGGTTGTACTTTTGGAACTCTTTCCTATCTCTATACAGGATCTGTGGAGCTCAGTCAGAGTGACCATGGAGTTCTTGATCATCTCTCTTACTGTGTTTCCCCTAAAATAAGACCCAGTCTTATACATACATACATACATACATACATACATACATACATACATTCGAGCTCTCTGCCCCAGGCTGAGAATTTTTAATTTTAATTTAGTCCAATTGGGTTTTTTAATTAATACAGGGATTATTATAATTTATTTTAATTTGTTTGTAACTTTTATATCTGTGTTTTTAATTACCCTGTAAACCGCCCTGAGTCCTTCGGGAAAGGGCGGTATATAAATGTAATAAAATAAATAAATAAAATAAATACATACATACATACATATATATATATATATATGTATGGTAAAGTAAAGGTAAAGGTTCCCCCGCACATGCATGCTAGTCGTTTCCGACTCTAGGGGCCGGTGCTCATCTCCGTTTCAAAGCCGAAGAGCCAGCGCTTGTCCGAGGACGTCTCCGTGGTCATGTGGCCGGCATGACTAGACGCCAAAGGCACACAGAACGCTGTTACCTTCCCACCGTAGCGGTCCCTATTTTCCTACTTGCATTTTTACGTGCTTTCGAACTGCTAGGTTGGCAGAAGATATATATATATACACAGTTTAAAATTAAAAAAATTTTAAATTTAAAACTAAAACCCCAATCCCTCAGTCCAGGCTGGCAAGTTCAAATAGCCAGGTCTTCAGGTCACGGCAAAACGAGCAAAGGTCAGGAGCCATCCGGAGTTCAACTGAAAGCTGATTCCAGAGGGCAGGCGCTCCCACAGAGAATGCTCTCCCCCTGGGGGCCGCCAGGAATGTCTTATTTGGAAGGGTGGAGGTGCTCCATGCACCCCTTATCTGTTTGCCTCAGGGGCCCAGCACCAGGCCATTCCCTGCTCAGTGTACTCCTCCCAGAGAAGGGAAATGCGGGAAAATACAGGGTGGCAAGAAAGTGTGGACCAATGACCACTGAGTGGAGGAAGGAAGGAAGGAAGGAAGGAAGGAAGGAAGGAAGGAAGGAAGG
>JAKJMR010016759.1:119263-165374 GCA_024449315.1 Daboia siamensis
TCCAAGTCTATGGCCCAACCACCAGTGCTGAAGAGGATGAAATTGACCAGTTCTATGAAGCCCTACAGCAGCTTATAGTACTAACACCAAAAAATGATGTTCTTATCATCATGGGGGATTGGAATGCTAAAGTAGGAAGCCAAAAGATAACTGGAATAACAGGCAAGTTTGGCCTTGGAGTGCAAAATGAAGCAGGGCACAGGCTGATAGAATTCTGTCAAGAGAATACGATGGTGATAGCAAACACTCTTTTCCAACAACCCAAGAGACGGCTCTACACATGGACATCACCAGATGGTCAACACAGAAATCAGATTGACTATATGCTCTGCAGCCAAAGATGGAGAAGCTCTATACAGTCAGTAAAAACAAGACCAGAAGCTGACTGTGGCTCAGACCATCAGCTTCTCCTTGCAAAGTTTAGGCTTAAACTGAAGAAAGTAGGGAAAAGCACTAGGCCAGTCAGGTATGAATTAAATCATATCCCTGTTGAATATACAGTAGAGGTGACAAATAGATTTAAGGAATTAGATCTGATAGACAGAGTGCCTGAAGAACTATGGACAGAGGTTCACAACATTGTACAAGAGGTAGCAACCAAAACCATCCCAAAGAAAAAGAAATGCAAATGGCTGTCTGAGGAAGCTTTGCAAATAGCTGAGGAAAGGAGGGAAGCAAAAGGCAAGGGAGAAAAAGAAAGATACGCCCAACTGAATGCAGAATTCCAGAGAATAGCTAGAAGAGATAAGAATGCCTTCTTAAATGAACAGTGCAAAGAAATAGAAGAAAACAATAGAATAGGGAGGACCAGAGATCTTTTCAATAAAATTAGAGAAATGAAGGGAACGTTTCATGCAAAACTGGGCATGATAAAGGACCAAAATGGCCGGGACCTAACAGAGGCAGAAGAGATCAAGAAGAGGTGGCAAGATTACACAGAAGAACTATACAAGAATGAGCTTAACGTCCCTAATAATCACAGTGAGGTGGTCACTGACCTCGAGCCAGACATCCTAGAATGTGAAGTGAAGTGGGCCTTAGAAAAACTGAGCAACAACAAAGCTAGTGAAGGTGACAGTATTCCAGCTGAGCTATTCAAAATCTTAAAAGACAATGCAGTAAAAGTGCTACACTCAATTTGCCAGCAAATTTGGAAAACTCAACAGTGGCCACAGGATTGGAAAAGATCAGTTTACATTCCAATTCCAAAGAAAGGCAGTGCCAAAGAATGTTCAAACTATCGCACCATTGCACTCATTTCTCATGCTAATAAAGTCATGCTTAAAATCCTACAAGCTAGACTTCAGCAGTATGTGGATCGAGAACTACCAGAAGTACAGGCAGGATTTCGAAGAGGTAGAGGAACTAGAGATCAAATTGCCAACATACGCTGGATCATGGAGAAAGCTAGGGAGTTCCAGGAAAACATCTACTTCTGCTTCATTGACTATGCTAAAGCCTTTGATTGTGTGGATCATAACAAACTGTGGCAAGTTCTTAAAGAGATGGGAGTACCAGACCATCTTATTTGTCTCTTGAGAAACCTTTATGCGGGTCAAGAAGCAACAGTGAGAACTGGACACGGAACCACTGATTGGTTCAAAATTGGGAAAGGAGTCCGGCAAGGCTGTATACTGTCGCTCTGCCTATTCAACCTATATGCAGAGCACATCATGAGAAAGGCAGGGCTAGATGAATCAAAAGTTGGAATTAAGATTGCCGGAAGAAATATCAACAACCTTAGATATGCAGATGATACCATTCTAAGGGCAGAAAGTGAAGAAGAACTAAAGAGCCTCTTGTTGCGGGTGAAGAAGGAGAGTGCAAAATTTGGGTTGAAACTTAACATTAAGAAAACCAAGATCATGGCATCTGGCCCTCTCAATTCCTGGCAAATAGATGGGGAAGAAATGGAGGTAGTGACAGATTTTATTTTCCTGGGCTCCAAGATCACTGCAGATGGGGACTGTAGCCAAGAAATTAAAAGACGCTTGCTCCTCGGGAGGAAAGCCATGGCAAATCTAGACAGCACACTAAAAAGCAGAGACATCACCCTGTCAACAAAAATACGTATAGTCAAGGCTATGGTCTTCCCAGTTGCAATGTATGGCAGTGAAAGTTGGACCATAAAAAAGGCTGAGCGCCAAAGAATTGAGGCCTTTGAACTATGGTGCTGGAGAAGACTCCTGCGAGTCCCTTGGACTGCAAGGCGATCAAACCGGTCAGTCCTAAAGGAGATCAATCCTGACTGCTCTTTAGAAGGCCAGATCCTGAAGCTAAAACTCAAATACTTTGGCCACCTAATGAGAAAGAAGGACTCACTGGAGAAGAGCCTAATGCTGGGAAAGATCGAGGGCAATAGAAGAAGGGGACGACAGAGAATGAGGTGGCTGGATGGAGTCACTGAAGCAGTAGGCGTGAGCTTGGATGGACTCCAGAGGATGGTGGAGGACAGGAAGGCCTGGAGGAATGTTGTCCACAGGGTCGCGATGGGTCGGACACGACTTCGCAGCTAACAACAACAACAACAACAACAGCAAACCCACAAACCACAATAATCAGCAAGTAACAGCAAACGTAACAGAGAGAATAACAGAAAGAAGCTATGTCTCTAACTCCCTCCTATGGCCACTGGAAAAATAGCGTTGGCCAATCATCACACATTTAAAGTGCTACAATACAGTTTCTATTACAATAATACAATCATAGTTTGTATATATTGCCAACCCAACCAGGTAGGCCATAGTCACCTAGCTAATAGGAGCCCTCTTTTTATCAGCCTGTTTTTATAGGTCTTGGAAGTCTTTTTTAATGCCATTTTCATTTTTCTCGAAACTTCTTCCCACCCCCCTCACCCATTGATAAAGTGTCTGGGAAGCGGAGAGCACCTGTGGGTATTCAGATATTGGGCTGAACTCTTTTCCTGTGCTACTCTGAAAGACATGTTGCCAGTGCTACTGTGAACAGAAATATTGTAAGCCAACAGGGCGAAAGGGAGGAGGTTACTCCAGTTTTTCTGTTGGTAGAAAACATAGCATCTGAGATATTGCTCCACCATTTTGTTAGCGTATTCTGCAGCCCCATTGGTCACTGAATGAAAAGCAGATGATAACCCAATTAATTTAAGAAAACTCCTCCAAAAGTTTTCTGTGAACTGCATTCCTCTATCTGAAATTATTTGCTTAGGGGTGGCATGCAGTTGGTAGATATGTTTCAGGAACAATTTAGTCGGTCATTGGGCAGATGGGAGTCCTTTGCAGGTGATAAAATGAGCCTGCTTCAAGAACAGGTCTATCACAGTCCAGATGACAGTATTCTCTCTACTTTCGGGTAGGTCTACAATCAAGTCCATAGCTATTTCTTCCCATGTTGGGAATGGTCTGCCACAGGCTGCAGTAACCCTGGAATTCTTTTCATGGTCATGGCACATATGGCACAACTCTTGACATAGTTTTCCACATCTCGTTTTAGCCCCAGCCACCAACATTGCCAGTGGATGAGATGTAGAGTTTTTAAATATCTGAAATGTCCAGCCTGTTTTACATCATGGCTGTGTTTGAGAGCATTGAGACAGAAGGCTTCTGGCAAATATAGTTCCCCCTTGTATGCCAAACCATCCCTGCATGTTAAGAAGGTTTGATTATCTTTGAACCATTGATCAGTGAGGAGTTCTCATTTTATCTTCTTCACTCCTGGGTCATCAGGATTAGGGATTCTGTCAGGTGTGAGTTGTGCCACAGGTTGTGAACTGGGGATAACTGCCTTGTTGACCTGTTCATGTTCGCTTATGTACTGGGGCAATTGGGATAGTACATCCACTAAAAGGTTTTTTCCTCCTGGTATGTACTTTAGAGTGAAGTTGAAATGATTAAAGCACTGTTTCCACCACACTTGTTTTGGAGACAGTGTGCGGGAGAGGGGTCTTCAGTGCCTCTAGGTTTCTGTGATCTGTCCATACTTCAAATGGTACCTTGCTCCCCTCTAAATAGTGTCGCCAGTTTAACAGACTCCACCTAATGGCGAAGGCCTCCTTTTCCCAGATTGTCCATTTCCTCTTGCCTTCAGTGAATTTTTTGGAGGTATAGGTGCAGAGTTGTAGGACTCCACTTTTGTACTTTTGCAGTAAAACAGCTCTAACAGCAACATCACTAGTGTCAGCTTGGATTACGAAGGGCTCCCCTAGGCATGAATACTTTAGGACCAGTTCAGCAGCAAATAGTCTTTTTAAATTCTCAAAAGCTGATTGACAGCTCATCGTCCAAGCAAGTGGTTGGCCTGGTCACGGCTTCCCTCCTCCTTTCCCTGTTTTGAGTAGTTCTGTTATGGTTAGGGCAATCTCAGCAAAGAAGAGGATGAATTGGCGATAAAAGTTAGCAAAACCTAAAAAGCTCTGAAGTTGTTTGCAAATCTTTGGGGGCTGCCATTCAATTATAGTTTTCACTTTGGCTGGGTCCATTTCTACGCCTTCATTGGAAATTCTGTAGCCAAGATAATCTAATCAGGTATGGTGAAATTCACATTTCGACAATTTGGCATGTAGCTTGGCCTTCAAGAGTTTTTTTTAACACTTCTCTCACTAGCTTTATATGATCAGCCATATTTGTGCTGTATATCAAGATGTCATCAAGATACACCAGAACACCTTTGTGTAAGTGATCATGTATGACCTCATTAATTAGCTGCATGAATACGGATGGGGGCCCCTGCAGTCCAAATGGCATGACTTTGAATTGGTAGCTTCCCAAGAGACAATTAAAGGCAGTTTTCCACTTGTCTCCCTCTTTTATTCTCACCCAGTAGTATGCCTCTCTCAGGTCCAATTTCGTGAAAATGTTCCCCTTAGCTATGTGGGTTAACAAGTCTTTCAGAAGGGGAAGGGGGTATTTGTTCTCCACACTCACCATGTTAAGCCCTTTATAGTCTACGCAGTGACAAAGAGACCCATCTTTTTTTCCTTGAACAACACAGGGGCTCCCACAGTAGATTTGCTCATTCAATGAACCCCTCACTAGTTTTTTATCCATGTATCGTTGCATCTCCTCCAATTTGAGGGAGGACATGGTGTACATTCTCGGTCGTGGGAGTTTTGCTGCCAGCAACAGTTCAATAGAACAATCATTGGATCTGTGAGGGGGCAGAGTGTTGCATTCTTTCTCACTAAATGCCCCCGCCAGGTCTCGGTACTCACTGGGGATGGTTGGTTCACCTGGTGAGGCAGCCATGTGTGCTTGTTCAGTTGGTGGCCTAAATTGTCCTGCCACATCTGTTGAATCAGTGGGAGATTTAGGCCCTATAGGTAGTCTCGCAGTTCTCATTCCTTTCTCCCACAAGATAAACGACTTCCATTTGTCCAACCAGGCTAATCCTAGGATCACAGCCTCAGTCATTTTTGGGGCCACCAGGAAGTGAATAAACTCCCAGTGCTCACCTAATTCTAGGTGTAGGGGGCTCCATTAATTGCATGACTAAAGTCCCTTCCATCAGGGAGCCATTGGCTTGCTCAAGCCTCACAGGTTTGGAGAGCAGTTTTGGTTGTATGCCCAGTTTCATGGCAAATGGCAAGCTAATGATGTATTGGGAGCATCCAGAATCAACTAGCACCTTTAAATCTACCTGTGTACCCAACTTAGGGATTATGAGCTTGGCAGGTAGTGAGAAAGGTGGGACTTGTTGGCTCACCATTGGGTCATTCTCTCCTTTGTTATCACTGTCAAAAGAGGGTAGAATAGGGGCAGATCCAGCCCGGCGTTCTCCCGTGTGGGGGATGTGACCTGGGCAACAGGTTCCTGCATGATCCAGTTGGATTTCTCTCTTGTTAGCCACTGTGCAGGTTTCTTGCTGCTGGTCATGGTCTATTCTGCAATTGGGGGTACGGGACTGGGCAATTCGCTGCTTGATGTCCTTGATGTCCACATTGGAAACACTTAATTTATGGGCCTGCAGGTGGCCTGGGTCTTTCAGCCATCACAATAGTTGGAGGTTTTCATGGGCATGATTGCCATTTGGGTTGTTCTGGCCTTGGCTTGGCTTCAGGTAAAAGAGGCTTCTTATAGTGGGCAAGCTGAACATCTAATCTTACTGCTGCTCAGTACCATTCTTGCAGCTGGTCAGGTATGGCTCAGTAGATGCAGGCCTGAGAAAGGTGGTTGTCCAACCTTTCCCTGAAATGATGGATTATGGATTGCTCAGGCCATCTCTCTATCTGACCGGCTATCTTGCAAAACCCTCACATGTACTCCAGGGCAGGCCGGCCAGCTTGTTTTATCTTGTGGATTTGTTCTTCTGCTTTGAGGGCAATGGATGGGTCCTTAAATCTTTCTCTCAGCCCTAGGAGGAAGAGGTGGGGGTTTGCTCATTATATAAATTGATTAACCATTCAGATGTTTCTCCCTCTAGGCTGGATGCAATCACATCAACCATAACACCTGGATCCGGATAGAGATAGGCCCTGCAATTCAAATGAGAGCATATTTGGTTGAGAAAAAAAATCAGTTTCTCTGGGTCTCCATCGAAGGTTGCTCTGAAAGGTGGGGCCATCATTGGTTGCTGGGGCCCCCACAGTGGCTGTTGGAACCCCAGTTGCTGCTGGGCCCATCCTGGTTGTTGATTTAACAGCTGCCGGGGGCCCCACTGCAGCTGTTGAACCCCCAGTTGCTGGCAATCCCATTGGTGCTGCTGTATGCCCAGGGGTTGCATGTTCAAGCCTGCTGCTGCCCCCCTTGTTGTGGTTGTCTGAGGGGAGGCTGCTGGTTCTCCCTCATTTGTGGGCCCCTCAGCAGTTGCTGTACGTTTGGGGGCAGTGACCAATCTCCTAGCTGTGGTCATCCTCCCTACCAGTTTCTGATCTCCAGGCTTCTGCACCACCCCAAGCTGTTGCAAGGCCTCTATTAACTGAGGCAAACTCAGAGGTTGTTGGCCTTCCACTTGCGTGGGTTCCCAAACCTCCCATTGCTGTAGGGGCTGCAGGCTGGGGTTCTCTGTCTCTGTGGAGCTGGAGGGCCTGGCAGGTGACTCCTGGGGCTGGAGGGCTGTCTGGTTTGCAGACAGGATTTTCTGCTCACCCAAATTCTCAGTGGCAGACAATCTGATAGCTCTCCACCATTCTGCTTTTGAAGTCCTTGAGGGCGGGAAGGCAGTCTCAAGGCATCTGGAGTCTCTGCTGGAGTGGTTCCAGCCTGACAACCAGATAAGCTCTTCTAACTACTTGGGTTATGCCCCCAACTGGGAATCCTGCAAAAACTCATCTTCCCACAGCATGCTGTCTGTTGCTTCCTCCTCTGGGATATCATTAGCAGCCAAGTCACCCTCTTTGAGCAGTTTCTCTTTTCCCATGATGAAGATTTTTCCCTGAATCTTTGCCAGCTTCTCTCAAGGCTAGAGATAGGGCTGGGGCTTAGGACTCCAGGTTGTTTGAAAAGAAAGGTGATTCTGGCATGATGTCATGGTTCCAACTAATGAAACACTTCAAATGATCTTCAGGCATTGTTTATTGTAAAAAGTCTATAATAATGAGAACAAGATGTCAGCATGGCATGGATAGATGCCAGAATCTGAATTCTGCTCCCCTGAACACATCATATCAAACACAATTCCCTTGCTTAATTTAAATGTCATAAATCACATTCTCCAATTAGTTTAACATGTAAAGCTTCGCTTCCATTCTATAGCATGCCATTCCTTATCTTATTAAAAACAACCGGAATAGCATTCTCCTCCCCTCCAGCTTCATTTAATTCAAAAGCAAAACAGTTTAAAGGAAAAAGCTGCCTCTTACATTGTCAAACAAAAACATCCAATGTTTGCAGCATTGACAGAAGGAAGGAAGGAAGGAAGGAAGGAAGGAAGGAAGGAAGGAAGGAAGGAAGGAAGGAAGGAAGGAAGGAAGGAAGGAAGGAAGGAAGGAAGGAAGAATTAAGGACACCTGGGTAGGCAAGGGAAGCTACCATAAGCTGCTTTTCTCCCTTTCTCCCTTTCGCAGCTGGGATGGAGGCAGCCAACATGGGTTGCTGCTTCATGCAAGCAGGTGCGACCCTGGTGACTGAGGCTCCTTAGGGCTGCTTGAGCAGTTTTGTTCCTGGGTGGTGGTGAGTGAAACTGACCACCTTGCAGCAGTTTTCCAGCTCTGCCTCTCCCTCAAGCAGCTTACTCTGCCCACCCCCTTACTTTTAGCATTCAGGGAAGCTAAAACATGTCCTTAAGTCGCTCTTCAGGCTCTATCCTAACCCCTGGAGACCCACATTTGTCTGGCATAAAAACCTCGGTCAGTCCCACAGCAAAAACTGCTGTCCCCTCCCCATTCTCCATTCTCTGCAGTGATGGCAATGGAGAGCTAGTGGAGGGATGCCAGGGCTGGTGGAGGGAGGCAGAGGAGAGGCTTACGCCCCCAGTCATGGCTCAAGCCACAGGAGAGTTGGCAAAGGAGAAGGAGGAGGCAGCTACCACTAGACAGGTAATCTGCAGGGCAAAGTGGGGACAGTGGGGACTGAATAAAGCCCCTCCAGAAGCAAACATGGCTGTTGCACAACAGCAGCTTTCGCCATCCCTTCCCACTGGCTCCAAAATGGCAGAGGGAGACTAGGTAAGACCCATACTCTGTAGGATGGCAGTTCGGCTTGGGAGGGGAGTGAAAGGAAAGAGGTGGGCAGGCATCTGGGTCATTGAACTGGTGGTGGGGAGAGGTCATTGAGTGAGAAGTGGCCTGTGTGCAAGGACCCTGAGGTAGGCAGGTGCGGGGCACATGGGGCAGCTCTATCCCTCACTTCCTCCCTAGCTTGATTTTTACATCTGCATCTTGCCTCACCTCTTGCCATCAGAGGGCAGGGTCTTAATTAGGGCTTATTTGGGGGGTAGGGCTTATATTAGGTCACACATGAAAATCAGACTAGGGCTTATTTTTGGAATAGGTCTTATTTTAGGGAAAACGCAGTACAAAATCCCATCTCCCCCAATTACTTAGTTTGACCGGGCAAACAGCTCTTGGTTGCCTGGTTGTGCAAAACCTCCTCCATTTGAGGATTATGGCGGTCACGGAGCTCTTAGGAACCTTCAGTGCAGCAGAAATTTTATTGTAGCCTTCCTCAGATCTGTGCCTTGTACTAATCTTGTCTCTGAGTACTGAAGGCAGTTGCTTTGACCTTATGGCTTTTACTCTGATGCAGTATGCTTTGTCAGCTGTGAGGCCTTCTATAGAGAGATGTGTGCCTTTCCAAATCATGTCCAATCTATTTAATTTACCACAGGTGAACACCAGTCAAAGTGTAGAAAGATGTCAGCAATGACCAAGAGAAATGGGAGGCACCTGAGCTAAATTTCAAATGTTGTTGCAAAGGGTCTGAATACCAATGTGATATTTCAGTTTTTTTCTTTTTAATAAATTTACAGACATTTCTAAAATTATGTTTTCACTTTGTCATTATGGAGTATGAGTGGAATTAATGAGGAAAAAAATGAATTTCAACAACTGTAGGATCAAGCTGCAATATAACAAAATTGACAAAAATGAAGGAGGTTTGAATACTTTCCGAATGCACTGTATCTAAATAATTAGTTTGTGTGTCTTAACAAAGCCTAGATATATTGAAATAAATAAAGCTATGAGGTTAACATAGAATATAAACTGTGTACTATTTACTGTAAGTCAGGGCTTTTCAACCTTTTCACCCATTGTACCACTTTTAGAATATGGCAACATCCAAGTACCACCAGTCGCCTAGCAAGGTGTCATAAACTTGATGACCAAAAAAAAGCAAAATAAAGTTGAAGTACAGGTAGTCCTTGACTTACAAAAGTTTGCTTAGTGACTGTTTGAAGTCACAATGGCACTGAAAAAGTGCCCCACAAGCCACAGCCATGCAAGACACCTGCCTGCCTGCCCAGCTGTGTTCTTCCTCCTGTCCGAGGTTTCCATTGTTGTGAGCATTTCTGTTGAGGATTGGCAGTGGGGGTGGGGTGAGGGGGGTGTTTGGTTTTTATTCCCCCCATCTGCTGGGTGGTTGCAGCAGGTTTTGGTCACTTCACATGACCCTGGGACACTGTGATCATCATAAATATTAATCAGATGCCAAGCATCTGAATGTAAATCACAAGACCCTGCAGATGCTGCAACATTCCAGCTGATTGGTGCTTTTTCTGGGCTCAGCAGAAGTGCCATGATCAGCGCCGAGCTCCAGCTGGAACCTGGCGCTGATCCTGGTAGTTCCACTGATCCCTGACAGCCCCGAAGAAGTGCTGATCCTGGCACTTCTGCTGAGCCCTGTCAGCCCTGCAGCTCCAGCCATCTCTCGCTCAGGCTTGTGTGATGCTGCCACCGGTTCAGCTCATTCCCCTCTCCCACTACCACTTATCTAGGATGGTTACGTACCACCTGCCAGGTGCCAATGTACCACAGGTGGTTACCTGTACCACTGGTTGAAAAGCCCTGATGTAAGTCATTCACCTATCTAAGATCTCAGAGGGGCAGATATTTCTGAATGTGTTCTCTTTATAAAATCCCAATCTCTGAGCAAGGCTGCATTTCTAGCAACCTCATAATAACTGTTTATTACTGTTCCAGAGCAAATGGAGAGAACTGATTTTGTGTGCCTCAATGAATGGCACAAGAAAGGCTTGATGACAGTTAAGTGAGATATAATGGGAGTCATGTCTATGATGTTAAATTTCTCAATAGCTAGGTGGTTAGGATATCATTATAGGTAACAATGTAATGAATTCTACCTTTTTTAAAAAAAACTGATTTATTTTCATTCTTAAATATTTTGTATTTGCTGTTTACAATTTGTAACAATCTCTTCCTAGGAAGCTCGGTTTGAATCATATATATTTGAATTACAGGCCAAGACTATGTAGATCAAATATCTAATACTGCTAAGGCATATTTATAGCATAATCATATTTCAGTAAAAGTCATATTTCATCTGTATACATCTAAAACAATTGTTTGTTCCTATTAAAATGAATCTTCATTTGTCAGACCTCTCATATTATGTCTCACAAAGTCATTGCTCTCATTTATTTTTTATTTTTTGGAATGTAAAAGGGAATACATCATGAGGTTAACTGTGATCCTTGGCCCCATAATTAAATAACCCTTTCCGCCCCAGGTATCTATTATATTTACTACATATTCATTTTATAGTGTATATAGATAACTCTGACTTTTTTCTGTGTCCATCTTATGTGCAAACTTCCTCAAGTATTCAAAACTTACAAGTCTTTATGCTAAAGTGAACCACTTTCCAAGTTGTACTTGAATATCTTGTGGAAGAAGAAATGTTTAACAAGGAATTCATTCAGTTTCACATCAACTGAGAATTAAGGAGAAATTTCCTGACAGTGAGAATAATTAATCAACTTGCCTCCAGAAGTTGTGGTACTCCAGCACTGGAGCTTTTCAAGAAGAGATTGGACAACCATTTGTCCAAAACGGTATAGACTAAAGACTCCTGTTCAAGCAGGGGGCCTGACTAAAAGACCTCCAAGGTCCTTTCCAATGCTATTACTGTTATTCTACTCTATGTTCAATGCATATCTTCTACTATAAATTGTCAAAGAGGGCACTGTCTCCACAGCATTACATGGCTTAAGACTAAGTTCTTACCAAATGCAGAAAAAATCTTCAATGAGGATTTGGCTATAAAGATAGGCATAGGCAGTGGTGGGATTCAAATATATGAACAGCTGGTTCTCTGTGTGGATGCTGCTTCTGGAAGTCAATTCTGGGCCCGGGCAACAAAATATTAGCTACCATTTCTGACGAAGTGGTGCAAACTGGCTGAATCCCACCACTAGGCAAAGGCAGTACTTTTTTTGTCATAGAAGCACGGAACAGTGTTCTGGCACCTTTTTTTGAAGGGAAGAACTGGCTTTTTCTAAGCTGCCAGCATAAGTAAAGCTCTGGCTCAGTGAAAGGTAAGCTGCCTGGGGAAATTGGGGGCATCGAAAATCAACCCAGAAACACTCTTCTCTGCCTTGGTTCATGAAGCTCCCCCCACCGCTGCCACCTATCCTCACCCCCTGTGTTGGCCACCAGGGACCAGGACTGATTCTTAATCCCATTTCTTAATCCCATTTATATCCCGCCCTTCTCCGAAGACTCAGGGTGGCTTACAATCTAAAGCCCAATGTGCTTATCAATAGCCTTCATTCTATGTATATACCTGCTTATCAGGGCTTTTGGGGGGCCCCCAGCAGCATTTTTACAAAGTCATTGCCCCCAACAATCTGGGTCCTCATTTTACCTACCTTGGAAAGATGGAAGGCAGAGTCAACCTTGAGCATGGTGGGATGCGAACCTGCACTAATTACAGGCAGCTGGTGTTACTTAAGGAGGCATTAGCCCACTGCTCCACCAAGGCTCTTGATTCCTGGAGTGAATCTCTTCAAGGGACCAGGAGTGCTCCAAAAGCAGCAGCACCGCTGCTGCCTTGGTCACTCTGGCTCCGGAGGAGGCAGAGGAGGACAAAGTGGCAGAAGACATGCTGACTCTGAACAAGCACCCTCTCAAAAGCTGCAGCAATAGCATCCATCAGCTGATGCTGTTCATGTGATATGCACCTTGGAAGCTCCCTCAAGCAGTCCCCCCGCCCCCTCCGTAAGGGCTTTTGACTGGAGCCGGAGCTGTGTGTAAGTTCCGGCACCTTTTTTTTTTTTTTACAAAAAAAGCACTGGGCATAGTTATAATTAAACTAGAATTTATCTATTTGAGACTACATCCCTCCTCAGAACTCTTTATCTTGGATGGAAAACCATTTTGATTAGTGTAATTAATGTAATCTCCTTCTAGAAAGAGCACTCACTTTGTGGCTGCCCATCATAGGACACCATTTTTCATACAGATGATGCAGAGGATGATGTGACCTTCTACATATTAGAAGGTTAGGAGTGCTCTTTCTAAAAGCAGATGTACAACATGGACATTAGATTAAGCATATGGAATTCAAGCACTATGTGAGTGATCTTTTAACAAGAATGATATATGGGGCCATTCTGTCTGAAGATGGAATGGGGCTAGTGGTTGAATAAATTTTAGTGATATCATTTTATTCTTGTTCTTCTGATTCTGATTAGAATGTATGTTATTGATTTGAAGCAGCAGTAGTAAAGAAATTTACCTGAACATCTGTGTCCACATGAAATACAAATGTATGAGGTAAAAAATTTTCTTTGGCTTTAGGTGGATTTGGTATGACTTTTACTGGACTTGTCCATCCTGAAAAAATAGTTGAACATTTTTCAGTAAATAGTATTCATAGCACTGAGATTACATCTTAATATAAAAGTGGACTTTATATTATATGACAATAACAATATGCCATGTATAACATTTATGAATTATTTGTTTAATGACATAAAAGTCAGAAGATTAGTAATTACAGTTGGCTGCTTTAGCAGTGGATTTGCATATTGTACCAAGCTACCGACAATAGAATTAAAGAAGTGGGGGAAAGAAAATAACTGAAAAGTTGCTTATTCTGAAAAACTATTGCCCAGTTATACAGATTAAAAAGTGCTGCTGAATGCAAGGGATCTATTTTGAAAGTTGTGGAAGATTGATTGACAGCTTTTTACTGAATAAGCTATGAAAAATGTAAAAAAATTCAGAGCAGTAAATAGGAAAAGACATCCCTAACAAATCCTAAGTCAACATATAGCTAAACTGAGAAAGAATGTGAATAAATGTAAGCTTTCTGTTGATGTTACATGAACACAACAGTCAGCAGACATCTTCTGTAGAGGTTCCAGTAGCCATGTCCATGAGTGGGATAAGGGCCACTCTCTTCCCTCTCCATCAAGTGAGTACTCAGAGGAATTTAACTGGGTCAGACATGTCAAACACAAGGCCCGGGGGCTGGATCCGGCCCATGAAGTGGTTTCATATAGCCTGCGAAGCCATCCTGGAAACAGTGAGGGAATGGCCCCCAATGCTTTGGCCCTGGCACAGGCCGGCCAGGAGCCAATGTACAATTTCGTGGTGGTCATCTATGCTGAAACACATTCAGTCTTAGCACCACAAGGCCATTGGAAACAGTGAGGGATCGGCCCCTGCTGCATCGGCACTGCCCCTTGGGCGCAACCTTTGTGAGGAATGAAGAAATGCACTATCGCCTGGAAGTGGCCAGCACATGGTCCTGCCTACTTCGGGCAGGCTAGGGGCTGGGCAGCATTGCGCTTCTCTAAAGATTCGTTCCCCGCCCCCCCGCCCAGCCTCTTGGCACTGTGAGGAGAACACCCTGCTGCCTGCCAAAACTGGGCAGGCTGGGGGCTGGGCTGCATTGCACAGGTAACATTAACTCCTGCTTCTCATGGCATCCCCTCCCCCAGAGCCCACCAAGCCAGATATGTGAAGTAGGCAAGGGCCATGTGCTGGCCACTTCCAGGCAATGGTGCATTTCTTCATTCTTCATGAAGGATGACACTTCCCCAGCTGCGTTTCTTGCCTGTTTTTCTCCCTCCCTCATCTCAGATGTTTTCCCATCACTAGAAGGAAGGAAGGAGGGAGGGAGAGGGAGAGAGGGAGGGTCTGAAGGAAGTCCTGCCTTAATCCTTCCTTGCTGCCCTTTCACCATCCCCTTGCCCCCTTCTCCTGGCCTATCCTGGGGGGTCTCAAATCCTATTGCTAAGGAAGCTTTGGATACAAAGCCAGGTCTCCTCACATGGAGAGGGAGTGGGCCTCCCTCTTGACTTTGCCCTCATACCCATCATGAGCAACCTGGCTAAGGAGACTAAGCACAGCAGCAGCAGTCTTGAGGAGGAGGTAAGTGCAGCTGGGTGCTTAGTGCTGCAGATGCTTGATGGATGGGCTGGGCATTTGACCTTTGCACCACTGTCCAGGACCCCCTCCCCACATGCCCTGAGAGGAACAGTGAGGCTCCTCAAGTGAACCATGCCTTGGGACTTGCCCCAGTCCCATCTCCTGCCAGAGACCCTCAGATCTGTTGCACTCCTGACCAGGCCCCCATAGGCAACCTTGACATGAACAATGTACAGCTGGCCATGCCCACCCAGTAGGCCACATGCACTCATCACGCCTACCCAGTAGACTGCACCCACCCTGGCCACACCCATCTCCCCCCCCCCCAAGGGCAACCGCAATGCTGATGCAGCCCTCAATGAATTTGAGTTTGACACTCCTGGGTGAACTATAGAAATGGAGTTCTTTCTTTGGGAAAAGAAAGGGAGGCCTAGCCAAAAATTGGCTTTACAGAGTCTCAGGGAACCTCTTGTGATT
Organism: Daboia siamensis; assembly: GCA_024449315.1. Taxonomy (NCBI): domain Eukaryota; kingdom Metazoa; phylum Chordata; class Lepidosauria; order Squamata; family Viperidae; genus Daboia; species Daboia siamensis. The sequence goes on from JAKJMR010016759.1 coordinate 134,490, forward strand.
GAGGAAATAAATGATTTATATAAGAAAGAGAAAGAAACCTCAGTAATTGAAGCTATATTATAAACACATATTTATGTATTGGCTTATAACACCCTTGAATTTGTTACATTTATTGTAATAGTGTAATCCTACATTGGGCCTGACAGAATTACAAATTTAAATTCTTTCTTACAACCCAAAACCAATCACAAATCCCAATAAAACAAATCAAACAATAGGGTAGGCAGTGATCAGAAAAAAGAAAAACTCAAACAACAACCGATCCAGGAAACATATTGTCAGAACCCACTTCAATCCACATCTTAAGAAAGAAAGACTCTTGGAGACAAGGTTATCCAAGCAGAAACTTTTACTAATACATAGATGATAGTGGGTATAATAAACAGGATCTGAAGAATCCCCTCACAGATCAATATTTTTAAAGTGTCCCCAAACAAACTCTACCCCTCAGTTCATTTGGTCAGTCCCGGATCAGTCAAGTTCCAGGTGGTAAGCCCCTTATGGGAAAAGGAGAAACATCAGTCCATCCGGAGCAAAATCAATCCCACCCCTTCACATCCCATCAGGAGAAATAAATGAGATTCCCCCACCCCCTTTCTTATTTGCCCATAAGATGAGAGGAAGAATGCCTCTCATTGATCTTATTGTGATGAATAACAGGCAGGCAAAATAAACAAAAATTACATCTAAGGAAAGGAAGTGGAAGCAATAAACCCTGTTGTTTATTCCCTCTCTTCCTTGAGAATGGCAGAATCCAAGGGGGTGGGTGGGCTGAGATTTGGGGTTTGCACAGAAGAGACAGAAATGAGATATAAATGGATTCTGACACATATCCATGGACAGGCATAAAAGCTTATATACAAATTCTCAAAGCTTGGGGAACAAACAGGGTAAACTAGAAGCAATAGTACACAGGGAGGGTATGACATAGTTTGCATTACATAAACCTGGTGGGACAAAACCCATGAATGAAATGGACTGATGGATGAATACAAATTGTTCAAAAGAAACAATTCTAGAAAAAGAGGAGGGGGAGTTGCACTATATGTAAGAGCACACTACATATCTACAGAAATGAACATGATCAAAGATAAAATCTCTCCAGAATGTATATGGATCAATATATAAGAGAAAAAAGTGACATTGCCATAGGTGTATATTACAGGCCACCCAACCAATCAGAAGAAATAGATGAACTCTTTGTTAACCAGTTAACAAATGTATGTAGGAAGCATACCACAGTAGTAATGGATGACTTCAACTATCCAGATATCAACTAGGAGACAAACTTTGCAGCTAGCATGAGATCAAACAGATTCCTAACCACCTAGTCAACAACTTTGTCATTCAAAAGGTGGAGGAGGGAACCAGTCATAAAGCTATACTGGACATAATTCTTACAAATAGAGAAGAAGTGATAGAAGGAGAGAAGAAGTGATAGAGAAAGTTGAAGTTGCCAGAACCTGGAAATGACTATGTGATACTGGAATTCCATATAATGCAAACTTATAGAAAACAATGCAGCCAGGGTCTTAAACTTCAAAAGAGTTGACATTAACAAACTCAGAGAGAACCTAGGAAAGATCCCATGGATGAAAATCCTAAAGGGGAAAACAACCCAAGCAACATGGGAAATCCTGAAAAATGTGATCATAAAAGCCCAGTCTAGCACAATACCAGTGAAAACAAAAAACAAGAAAGTCAAGAAGAAACCAGCATGGCTGCACAAAGCTCTCTGACAAACTTAAAGACAGAAAGGACAAGTACAAAAAATGGAAACAGGGGCATATAACTAAGGCCTATTATCAGCAGAAAGCCAGAATATACAAAAATGAAGTCAAGAAAGCAAAGGCTCAGAACAAACAAAGATTTGCAACAAAAATCAAGGATAATAATAAAAAAAGTTTCTTCCAACATATTAACAACAAGAAAAAAGGAAAGGAAACTGTAGGTCCATTAAAGAGAGAAGATGGTAAGGAAATAGCAAGCAACAGGGAGAAACTACAGCTGCTCAATTCATTCTTTGCATCAGTCTTCACCAGGGCTTTTTTTCTCATACAGTAGAATGCTCAGAACAGCATTCCGGCACCTTTTTTTGCAAAAAAAAAAAAAAAAAACAGCTCCCTTATTGGCTTTCCTAAGCCTATTATAGGGCTAGGCAATCTTGGCTCTTTTTTATGACTCATGGACTTCAACTCCCAGAATTCCTGAGCCAGCCATGCTGAGGGGAAAGGGAGAGGTTTCCAAGTTGAGCCATGCTGGCTCAGGACTTCTGGGAGTTGAAGTCCACGAGTCATAAAAGAGCCAAGGTTGCCTACCCTGGAGGAGGACATTAAAATTATTTACAGGATTACTTCTTTAGGAACTAAACTTTAGAATCTAAAACAGCTAATTCAAAAAAGCCAACAGGAAAGAACCTCACATTTTTCATCTGCTTCTGTCTTTTGGAAGGTAAAATTAGATAACAAAATAATCTATTTCTTATGTTAACTTCTCTGCAATGAAATCAAAGGTAACAGGAAAGAAATGAGAAAGTTTTTTCTCAATGTAATATGTCTAGTTTAGCTGATTCTAGAAAAAAAGTATCTTTTGTACACTCTTGAAAACTATTTTGAATCCATAATCATCTATTACAACCAAACCACTTTAAATTAAACAATTCTTAAGAATGAAATATTCTTAATTTGGACTTTACTTTTACTGTATGGACTGTTGTGTGGTTTGAAAAATAGATTATTTAGAATCTAGTTATGTTGTACTTCAGTCTTTAAATAATTAACTTAGTATATATATAACAATATATGATGTTTTCCCTGGTGAGCTTAACATCAATAACAACATTTATTAAAAAGTCTAAAATAATTTCTGGTGGTATTATCTGTATATTAAAATTTTGGACAAGCAGTGATCATGTATCCTAGCAAAAGATGTTACATGTGTGCATAAGCGTAGTGAGTAGCATATGCCTTTTTAAAAATATCAAACATGCAAAGAAACAAAAACAAGTCCAAAATATCTGTATTACATCCAGAAATGCCAACTTTGCAACCAATATTTCTCAATCATAACTATGGCACCCTAAGGATACCTGCATACATGCAAATGCTTCTCTGGGATCAGTAATGCAGCAGGGATTGCTTTTTCCTTCCAGTAACATATACCTAAAACCAGTTTATTGCATTTGGCAATTGTACTAAAAAAAAAAAAATCTCATGGTTAACCAATATAATTCATTTAATTTGAAATCAAGTGAAAAATTGATTTAAATTATTTTATTAAAACAAATTAATGGCAATTCTTTTATAAGAAGTTGCCTCAAACAAAATGAGTTTGACATGCCTGCTCTAGATAGTTGAATGCTCCAAAATAAATTCTAGACCAGGCCTGTATGTGCAGCCTACCAAGCACCCTTGGACAGAGCACAGACTTTAAAAAAAAAAGTAATAATATCACCACCACCACTGCCCTGAAAGTCATGTTGCCTAGTGCCTCTATGGCTTACCATGCCCACGAGCTCTAACACTGTAGATGCTCCTTTAGTCACCAAATCATTGATTAGCCCACCAACATTCCTTTGCAGACCACAAAGATTTTTAATTTATCAGTGTGGGCCTTTCCCTTCTACAAGTTGCACATATCTCTTCTAGATTTTCCTCTTGCCTTTCCTAGTTAACTCCTTGGTCTGTCATTGAGCAAGAATTGACTTCGTAGGGAAGCATATTATCATTTGATGTATATTTAACATATGTTCTATCTTTATTTACCAATCGGAGGAATCGGACGATCTTGAGCATGTTATCTGGACTGAGTTCGATCCTGTTTCCCCTGATGATGTGGACAGGATGAGGAGGAGGCTGAGCTCCACCACCTGTTTGTTGGACCCGTGCCCCTCCTGGCTGGTTTATGCGGCTCGGGAGGAGACACGAGGCTGGTTCCAGGCAGTAATAATTGCTTCCTTGAAGGAGGGTGTCTTCCCCGCCTCCCTGAAGGAGCAGTGGTGAGACCCCTCCTCAAGAAGCCTGCCCTGGACCTGGCTATTTTAAATAACTATCGTCCGGTCTCCAACCTTCACTTTCTGGCGAAGGTTGTTGAGAGTGTGGTGGCGCATCAGCTTCCTCTGTTCCTGGATGAAACTGATTATCTGGACCCGTACCAATCAGGTTTCAGGCTGGGCACAGCACGGAAATGGCATTGGTCGCACTGGTGAATGATCTCTGGCGGGCTCGGGACAGGGGTTGTTCCTCTTTCCTAGTCCTATTAGATCTCTCAGCGGCTTTCAATACCATCAACCATGGTATCCTACTGCAGCGTCTCAGGGGGTTGGGAATGGGAGGCACTGTTCTGCGGTGGTTCTCCTCTTATCTCCTGGGCCGCTTGCAGTCAGTGTTGATGGGAGAGCAGAGGTCGCCCCGAGGCCTCTCGTTTGTGGAGTTCCTCAGGGGTCGGTTCTCTCGCCCCTCCTGTTCAACATCTATATGAAGCTGCTGGGCGAGATCATTCGTGGTTTTGGGGTGGGGTATGATGATACCCAACTTTTTATCTCCACCCCGAACCAACCCAGCGATGCCCTCACTGTGATGTCCCATTGCCTGCAAGCGGTCCAGGTCTGGATGGGGAGAAACAGGCTTCGTCTCAATCCTGCCAAGACTGAGTGGCTGTGCATACCGGCATCTCGGCTCAACCAGATTATTCCATCTCTAACGATGGGAGGTGAGGTGTTACCCTCCCCCCCCCATTGATAGGGCTCGCAACCTGGGCGTCCTCCTGGATTCACGGCTCAATTTTGAAGATCATATAGGAGCCGTGACCAGGGGGGCTTTTGCCCAGGTTCACCTGGTATGCCAGTTGCGACCCTACCTGGACCGAGATGCCCTACGCACAGTCACTCATGCACTCGTGACCTCCCGTTTAGACTACTGCAATGCTCTCTACATGGGGCTGCCCTTGAGGACCACCCAGAGGCTTCAGCTGGTGCAGAATGCAGCCGTGCAAGTTGTGATGGGGGTTTCCCGATACTCCCATGTAACATTTCTACTCCGTGAGCTGCATTGGCTTCCAGTTGCCCGGGTGAGATTCAAGTTGCTGGTGATGACCTATAAAGCCCTAAATGGTGAGGGTCCTGGATATCTGAGGGAACACCTGCTGCCAGCATCAAGTTCCCTTAGTCCAGTGCGCTCCCACAGGGAGGGTCTTCTCAGGGTGCTACCGGTTAAAGATTGCCGGCAGGTAACACCCAGGGGTAGGGCCTTCTCAGTGGGCACGTCTGCCCTTTGGAACCAGCTGCCCGCGGAGCTTAGGACTGCCCCTGACCTCCGTTCATTCCACCAGGACCTGAAGACCTGGCTCTGAGCTCTCTGGCCCAGGCTGAGAATTTTTTTTTAACTTTAACTGGGGTTTTTATTTTTCTCAGGGAATGATGTAATCTTTTTAAATTGTTTTTAGCTTTTGTATTGATTTTCTTTTAAATACCCTGTAAACCGCCCTGAGTCCTTCGGGAAAGGGCGGTATATAAATCTAAATAATAAATAAATAAATAAATAATATAATATAATATTTGTATGCAATCCACATGGTGAGGTTTGGGGCAACTTACAATAGAAAAAAATATATTTTTAAAATCATAAGATTAAAACATAAAAGCAAGACTTTTTTTCTCATAGAATGCTCAGAATGGTGTTCTGGCACTTTTTTTGCACACACACAAAAAGCTTTTGCACAAGCTATGCTACTCCCTCTATTGGCTTTCGAAAGCCAATAGGAATTGCTGCTGAATGCGCAAAAAGACCTGACATTGCACCGGCAAGTTGTTTGCAGTGAAAGCGAGTAGGCAGGAACTTTGCATCCCTCCCTGCTGCCCAACTACACCATCTCAACTAGGGAAGTAAGAGAGGCCAAGGAGTGGGAGGTGGGTTCTGCGGAGTCTATGTGTACTCCTTCCTTTGCTCACTGTGTCAGCCAGGCTGGTGGCCTACCTGGTGCTGGACCTGCACCACCGTCGTCTCGCCCTGTGTGCCTAAGTGGCCACCCTGCATTGCCTGGTCTGCACCGCCTCCGCTGCCCACACCACACAGCCCCTCTACATAGAGTGGGCCCTGCTGCTCCCACAGCACCAACCGTGTTGGCTCTGGCCCCAGGGGGGAGCCCGCCACCAACACCCCTCACACCTGTGACTGCAGCAGTGCTGCTTTCTCCCCCCCCCCGCCTCCTGCACCCACCAAGATGAGAATTCTGGCACTTTTTTTTTTTTTAGAAAAAAAGCACTGGTCTTCACACAAAAAGAAACTATAGCCCAGCACATAACAAAAAAAACCACTGCAAAAGACAAACTAGAAACTAAAATTAAAATAACCAAGAAAATTGTAAGAGAACATATATCTGACCTTGATGAATATAAATCTCTGGGACCCAACAGACTACGTCCCAAAGTTCTGATGGAGCTGGCAGATGTTATCTCAGAACCATTGAAACATATCTTTCATATATCCTGGACCACTGGGGAAGTACCTGAGGATTGGAAAAGAGCTGATGTGGTTCCCATCCTGAAGAATGGGGGTGGGGGAAACAGACCCAGGAAACTACAGACCAGTCAGTTTAACATCAATATCTGGGAAGATCCTAAAAAAGATAATCAAAAACCAGATCTGCAAACAATTATAATCAAACAAAGTTATAACTAGTAGCCAGCACAGGTTATGCCAAACCAATCTTATTTCATTCTTTGATAAAGTGACTAAACTAATAGACCAGCAAAATACTATGGATGTCATATACTTACACTTCAGTAAGGTATTTAGTAAAGTAGACCACAACCTACACATTGATAAGCTAGAAAAAGTTAGAATAGACCAGATGGATCTGCAGCTGGCAAGCAAACCATACTCAATAAATACTTTACAGGAGGAGATATATAGCATACTGCAACTAATTCAAAGAACAATGATTTTAAACCACAAAGAAATCCAAAATAACTTTGAAAATATAAATCAATCTATTTCCAAGTTAACTCTACAACAAAAATTCCCAGAAACCAACAACAGAGAAGGAGCAGACAAAACAGATAATTGGACATAGAATTGAGAATAGAGACTTAAAGATGGAACTTAACAAAACAAGGAAACATGATTTAATCCTAGTGGGGAAAAATTCACAAGAATTGGAAAAAACAACTTATCCCTTAAGACTACAAAATAAATATGAGGACAAGAAAACAGATTGGATAAAATGGATTGTAGAGATGTCAGGAACATCAGAGAGAAAGGAAATGATAAGAGATGCGAAGCGAAGAGAAAGAAAAAGAAAAAGATTTTCAACAAACATCGAAAGGCAGAAGCCCTGTACAAAGACACTTCATCTGATTTACTTTTTATATGTACAGCAACATTTATGAACATACAGAAAAACTTTTTGATTCAGCAAAATACATTGATTAAGAAAAATATTGGGCAAAGGAAAAGGACTAAAGTGAAAACCAAGAAAATAGATGATGGGACTTACCAGAAAGAATACTTTAAAAACAAATATTTGTTTAAATATGGTTAAAGAAATAGAAAAGTTTTGGAATATATATGTCATTCTCAGAGGAATGAATTCCCTAAATAATATAGTATGCTATTTTTCCTTTTTTCTTCTCTTTCTTGATATGAATAATATAAAAAAATTGAAATGACTTAGGTAAAGGAAATATTTTAGATATTTAAATGTGATTGAATTTAAGAAAATTATAATGGATAAAAATGTTTTGAATAAGAGTTAAAGGACTAGATGACTAGATGTATTAAATGGAATGTTTAAAGATTAAGCATATTTTTAATTATGGTTAAAAAGAATAAGAAATTACTGCTAAGGTTTTAGCTAGTAGACTGATGAGGGTATTGCAACAGGTAATTCATGGTGATCAAACTGGGTTTATAAGTGGTAGACAAATGAAAAATAATGTGAGGCATATAATTGATTTGTTGGAATTTCTGGAAAGGAATAACCAGATCCCTGCAGCATTGATCTTTTTGGATGCTGAAAAAGCCTTTGATCAATTGGATTGGAAATTTTTGTTGAAAGTATTAGACAAAATGAATTTTGGGGATGAATTTCTACAACCAATTAGGGCATTATATCAAAAGCAAACAGCTCGAATAATTGTGAATAATAGTTTGACTGAAATGTGTAATATTGAAAAGGGTACGAGGCAGGGTTGCCCGTTATCACCTTTATTATTTGTCTTAACGTTGGAGATATTATTGATTAAAATACGGAATTCGGAAACAATTAAGGGAATTCAAATAAGAGATCAGGATTATAGATTGAGGGCATTTGCGGATGATCTGGTTATTATGTTGACACACCCAGAAAATTCTGTTATGGAACTGATGGAGTTAATATCGCAATATGGGAAAGTTTCTGGATTTAAGGTTAATATACAAAAAACTAAAATGTTATCTAAAAATATGACAGTATTACAAAAGGTAGCTTTAGAAAGGTTAACTGGATTTGAAATTGTTGAAAGGGTTAAATATTTGGGGGTATACTTAACACCCTCAAATGTAAAATTATATAAAAATAATTATGAAAAGTTATGGAACAAAGTGCAAAAAGAATTGGATAGTTGGAAAAAATTACAATTATCATTATTGGGAAGAATTGCAGCAGTAAAAATGAATGTTCTGCCAAAATTTTTATTTTTGTTTCAAATAATACCCATTCTCAAAAAGGATTCAAATTTGGAGGAATGGCAGAAGGGTATTAATAAATTTGTTTGGGCAGGGAAAAAGCCACGGGTTAAATTTAAAATTATGCAGGATACGCGTGAAAGAGGTGGTCTAAAAATGCCCAATCTTAAATTATATTATGAAGCTGCTGCATTATCAGCTATAAGTGATTGGATTAATTTGACACAGGGGAGACTATTAAATCTTGAAGGGCATGATTTGTTATTTGGTTGGCATGCATATTTATTGTATGATAAGAAGGTAGACAATGTGTTTAAAATGCATATTTTGAGGTATGCTTTGTTGCGAGTTTGGAAAAAGCATAGACAAAAGTTAAATTACAAGATACCTTTATGGGCAATACCCAAACACGCAATAGAGAATATAAATGTTGGATTTAAACATGATGTGATTACATATAAGGAAATTTTGAGTTTGGAGAGGAATGTATGGTGTTTGAAGTCATATAATCTTTTACGAGAAAAAAAGATTGTTCAAACTTGGTTTCAATACGGGCAATTACAAGCCAGGTGGAAGGAGGACCAGAAAATTGGCTTTTTAATGGATGACGAAAATTTGGTAAAGCAAATTAGAAATCAGGGACCAGCACATATCAAACGGATATATCTTGCATTGATAGAGATTGACTCAGAAACAGAAATTGTTAAGGATTGTATGATAAAATGGGCACAGAATATACAGGAAGTCATCACAATGGACACTTGGGAAAAGATCTGGGTGAGAAATGTGAAATTTACGCAAGCTCAAAATTTAAGAGAGAATTTTTATAAAATGTTTTATAGGTGGCATTTAGATCCTAAAAAGTTAGCAAGTATGTATCCGAATTATCAGCCTAAATGTTGGAGATGCGGCGGTGAAGATGCAACGTACTTTCATATATGGTGGACTTGTTAAAAGATCAAAGCATTTTGGATTAAAATTTGGTGGAATATGCAGAAGATATTCAAGAAAAGGATAAAGTTTTGTCCGCAATTCTTTTTACTGGGCATTATTACTGATACTACTGTGCTGGTGTTGATGTTGAACTTAATTACAGCAGCGAGACTTTTAATAGGGCAATACTGGAAGAAGGAAGAACTGCCGACTATAGAGGAATGGACTTTAAAAGTTTCCAACCTGGCGGAAATGGCGAAGATTTCAGCATATTTGAAAGACCATTCGCAACAACGATATATTGCGGAGTGGAAGAAATGGATTGATTACATCCAGAATAAATATGGGACTAAAAAGTTCTATCTAGCATTTGAATAAGTATATTGCTTGTAGTCAAATTATAAGAGCTAAAGTGCGAGAGATTTAATAGTTTATTGTTATTAGTATATGGGAGTTTTTGATTGTTTACTTTATTTTTATACCTTGTATCTAGCTCTGGGAAGTCGGGGAGGGGGGAGGGGGGAAGGGGAGGGTGAGAGGGTGGGATAGGGTTGGGAAGGGAGGGAAGGGTTGGGGGATGGGATGTAATAAATAAAATGTATTGAAAAACTTTTCAATTAAAAAAAGAATAAGAAATTAGGAAATAAATATATATTAGCTAAAGAGGGATATATATTTTAAGTAGTATGTTATTTTTTATATTTCTTTACTCTTGCTCTCCTTTCTTTTTTTTCATTGTTTTATATATTCCTTAAGAAATGTAAAAGTGTGAGATGGTTCATATGGAAAAATAAATTGTTAAATGTAATTAATTTTTAAGAAAATCTTAAGCAGTAAGAATACCTAGAATTTGGTGAGAGAAACAAACTAAAATAAGGACTGTAACAGTATCTATGATAAGATAACCAGAATGATTGGATAGAAAAGAAATATTATATTGATGTGATTATTATTTTTAGAAATATTGGGAAAATATATTTAATTGTTATCTATCAACCAATAAGAATTGTATTAACTCAATGTTTGCAAAAGAGGATATTTTGGGGAAAGGGGAAATCAACTAAAACTATTATGTGGATTACGTATGGATTACAGAAATCAAATGTTAGTGAATGTTTTACAAATGTAACCCAGACAACACACTGTTCACCAATTATTAAGGGATTTATGTTTTTTTAAAAAAATCAATAAAATATATTACAAATAAATAAATAAATTGCACAAAACAACCTATGAACATATGCAACATATTGAAGTTTGGGCAGAAAACCTTTGCAAACTATCCATACTGAGAATTGTAGAAAATAATATATAATTCCCCAAACATTACTGGCCTTGTTAAATGCAGTCTGTTATATTCCACAAAATGAAATAATGTACAACTAATAGAATAGATCTAACAGACATATTAAGACATATGGCATGTGTTGGTCACAAGAGCCTTAGTGGAGCAGTGGGCTAATGCCTCCTTAAGTAACACCAGCTGCCTGCAATTAGTGCAGGTTCGCGTCCCACCAGACTCAAGGTTGATTCAGCCTTCCATCCTTCCGAGGTAGGTAAAATGAGGGCCCAGATTGTTGGGGGCAATAAGCTGACTTTGTAATAATGCCACTTGGGGGGGTGGGGGTGAAAGCCCTAATAAGCAGGCATATACATAGAATGAAGGCTATTGCTAAGCACATTGATTTGTGCTTTAGATTGTAAGCCACCCTGAGTCTTCGGAAAAGGGTGGGATATAAATGGGATTAAAAAAAAATATGGGAGCAGGACTTGGAGAGCTGATAGAACAGAGACAATGCAGGTATAACTGACAACTCTCTGGAGTAAAAATCCTTATAAGAAGATAGGATATTACTGGAACATAAGGCTTTATTTTTAAAAGTGGACAAGAGGGGTCATTAGGGTTCAGGATGAAAAGGAAATTTTAAAATACTGTCAATTGTCACAGGTTGTCTCAGATGGTATAGGTTCTCCTGCATGAGCAGGGGGCTGGATTAGAAGACCTCCAAGGTCCCTTCCAGCTCGGTTCTGTTCTGTCCCGTCCCATCCCATCCCGTCCCGTCCCGTCCCGTTCCGTTCCGTTCTGTTCTGTTCTATCTCAGTGTCCTAGTGGACAATCACTTAAATATGAGCCAGCAGTGTGCTGCAGCTGCTAAAAAAGCCATCACAATGCTAGGCTGCATGAACAAATGGATAGAATCAAGATCACATGAAGTGTTAATACCACTTTATAACACTTTGGTAATGCCGCATTTGGAATACTGCATCCATTTTTTGTCACCATGATTTAAAAAAGATATTGAGACTCTAGAAAGAGTGCAGAAAAGAGCAACAATGATTATTAGGGGATGGGAGGCTAAAATATACAGTAAAAGAATGTTTGCTGGAATTGGGTATGTCTAGTTTAATGAAAAGGACTAGGGGTGATATGACAGCAATGTTCCAATATGTAAGGGGCTGCCAGAAAGAAGAGGGAGTCAAGCTATTCTTCAAAGCACCTGAAGGCAGGACAAGAAGCAATGGATGGAAACTAATCAGAAAGAGAAGCAACCTAGAACTAAGGAGAAATTTCCTGACAGTGAAAACAATTAACCAATGGAATAGCTTGCCTACAGAAGTTGTGAATGCTCCAATACTGGAGGTTTTTAAGAAGAGATTGGATAGCCATTTGTCTGAAATTGTATAGGGCTTCCTGCCTGAAGACCTCCAAGGTCCCTTCCAACTCTATTATTATTGTCGTCGTCATCATCATCATCATCATCATCATCATCATCATCATCATCATTGCAGGAAAAGGTAGAGTATTTATTTTTGTGACTACAAGCCAGGTTTTTTAGGATGGAGAGCCACATCTAGCCTGTAGACTGTAGTTTTCTGACCTTTGCATTAGGAAAGAGATGAGGCTGAATGGATGTGATTTTGCAATCATGAACTGAAGTCTTGTGGCATTTTTGTATGCCTTAAGACCTCCAAGGTCCCTTCCAACTCTATTATTATTGTTGTTGTTGTCATCATCATCATCATCATCATTGCAGGAAAAGGCAGAATATTTCTTTTTGTGACTACAAGCCAGGTTTTTTAGGATGGAGAGCCACATCTAGCCTGTAGGCTGTAGTTTTCTGACCTTTGCATTAGGAAAGAGGTGAGGCTGAATGGATGTGATTTTGCAATCATGAACTGAAGTCTTGTGGTGTTTTTGTATTCATACCCAAAAGAAACAAGGCATTCATTTGCAGAAAATGCATGTTTATAGTGATAATTGAAAGAAATAAAGTCAAAGATTTAAAGCAGTGAGTGGCCATATTTAAATAAACAAATAAACAGAAGTTGATAGAAGAAGTAATTATTGTAAACGATAGCATCCCTAAATTAAAACTAATCTTGGTAAACAGGAATGAAAACCTGAGGACTTCCGGTTTGCCAATGCGATCACTGTGCATGCTTGGAAGGTGAGCTCATCTTCCATGTCTATTCCCCATCTCTGGTGGGGGACCCTGGAAAGGGTTGAAAGTCACCCTATAGGGACAACCAGCAAGGAGGGGATCCCCACTGAATCACCCGAGAGTGGTAGCTCTTCCGCTCAATCCAGCACAGCCCTCCAAACCAGCAGACAAAAGATTGGCCATAGCAATATGGCTTGTCACTAGGCTGCAGACAGCTGAAGTCACATTTACCACCAGGTACCTTAAAAGCAGCAAGGAATAGACTGGGTGAGATCTGAACCTCTCTTTAATCCTAATTATTTTTTCTACCTGAATAAGCTGCCCAAAATATTTTTTTTCCCCTGTGGAGAGAGGGAAGGGAAACTCTATCTCACCCTCTAATAGCGGCGACTGTCTATCCAGGGGAGTTTAAAATATTAAAAGAATTACCTGGTTCTAACTGGACTTTTACTTTTCTAAAGCTTGAAGACTAAAAGATTCCTTATTTTTATTGAAGACTTGGATTTTTATCTACAAAAAAGAAGTAAAATCAGGAAAAGGATTACAAAATTTGGACTTAATAAAAAAAATCCTAAATGGTATGGGTAAACCTGCTATTACAACCTGTTATTGCCTAACAGACTTGGCATGCAGCCCAGACTATAGATAAGTTCTGTAACCTTAGCAGATATCAGCTGTGAGAAGCCCATCTGTGTTCCATACTCAGTGACAAAATTACTCATATTCTTTGATTGTAAAGCTTTTAATTTAACACACTATTAAGAAAATATGGCTGAAGATCAGGAAAAGATTCTTTTTATGATGAAAGCAATTCTTAAAACTATTATTACAGCTACTGATGAAATAAGAAGCTACAAAGAACAAGATGTCAGCCTAGACATACAAATGCAAACTTTGACTACAACTAAAGAATCAACTATACAGAATATAATAGAAGAAGTGGAACAATTAAATACTATTACAGAAGAGTTAATTGATCAACAAATAAAGTTAATGGAAAACCCAGGAAAGAGACTGATAATATTGAAAACGGAAAACACTTTCTACACAAACCAGAAGAAGCCTGAGGACCAAGAAGAACAACAAACTGAAGGGAAGATAAATATTTTAGGACAAGTACGTCGAGATGGAAAAAGAGAGAGATGATTTGTTAGTACTTCAAAAAAAAATGGTGATTGGATGCCATTTTTTATTTCAAATAATATGTATAATAACAGAGGGAGATCCACTTGATGATTTAAAAGCATGGAGAGGAAGGCGAGTTGGCAAAGAAATAAAGCTAGAATATGGCTGAAGAAAATTGGGGTTTTGAATTATCAGTGAAGATTAAAAGAGAATATGCTCAAATAGATAAGATGTGTACTTTGAATACTAAATTTTGTTATGAACTGAGATGAAGAAAATTTTGATTATTTAGAACTTGGAAGTATAAATATTAAAAGTTAAAATTGAATATTGATTTCTCTACAAAGATTGAATGTAAAAGTAATTAAGACATATATAAGCTAAAAATCTATGGATAATAGATTATCCATGTCTTATCTGATATAATAAGAATTTTACTAGCCTAAGTATGAGATAGTAGATATTAAGAGAAAAAGAGAAAAAGTATTTGATGTTGAAACAAGAGAAATTCTGATTACTAAGGTTAAGATACTTAGAAATTAATAGAAAATAAGAATGCTATATTATTGTATTGGGACTTCCGGGTGGCAAGGCGCCGCCGCCGACAGCTGCTTTTAGCTTGTCAGCTTCGCAGCTTTGTAGAACCGCCGAAAACAGCGCCGATCAGCTGTTTCGGCGGTTCGGAAGCCCCCTCCTCGGGAGAAGAGGAGGGGGTGAGTTTCCAAGTAGGGGAAGGGCTCTCTGGGGCCGCCAGGGCTTAAAGTTCTGGCGGCTGAAAGATTGAGCCCCCCCGAAGCTTGGATTTCTCCGGGCTGCGCAGCGTGTCTGCTCCGTTTTTCCTGGAGCAGAACAAGGCGAACGCAACCATCCCTGCCTACAAGAATGGACTTTGGAAGATAATAAAAGCAGGCAGAGCGATGCAAGAGAACAAGGAGTAAGTGAACTTTTGATCTTTGGCTCAATCCACATTGAAGACTTAGAAAGTGAAAGTGCGTAGTTGCAAAAGAGGGGAAAAATGGCCGCTAAATCTTCTAAACTTCCTAAAACTGCGGGGGCTTCCCCCCTGCCGCAACCATCAGCGCAAGTGTTAGTACCTCCTGCACCTCTACCTTCGCCTGTTTTAACTGTTAAAGTTTTGCAAGATGCCTTGGAAAAGCATTCACAGCATTTGGCTGAGATGATAGATGAAAAGATGGATGAGAAGTTGACAGAAAAGTTTACAGTAATAAGGGAGGACATCTTGCTTGCATTTCAAGGCATGGCGATATGTATTGAACGCCTTGACGAAAGAATGGAGGATCTCACTCAAAATAATACTAAATTGGATGCAAAAATACTAGAGACTGAGAATGTGGTGGATAAAATTGATTATGATTTGACATTGGTACAATATCATGAAATGGAGTTTGCTGTGCGGATTAGGGGCCTTAAGGAGAATTTGAAGGAAGATTTGAAAAAATTAGTTTCTGTTGCTCTCGAAGACGTGCTGGGAAGGCCAGCTGAAGGAATTGCAGAAGATATAGATAAAATTTTCCGTGTTAACTCCTGGATTGCGAGACAAAGGAAATTACCTAGAGATGTGGTTGTTTATTTTACAAAGAGAGCAATCAGGAATGAAGTTATTCAAGTCTCTTACAATACTAAGCTTGTGATTGAAGACCAAGAAGTTTTGGTTTTAAAAGAGATTCCTCCAAAAATTCTAAGGAAACGAAAGGAATTTGCATTTCTGGCACAGGAGCTTAAGCGACGTGATATCAGGTTCAGATGGGAGATCCCAGTGGGTATGGTGGTAATGTTTGAAGATACAAGATACCGTTTTGCTACAGTGCTGCAAGCACGTGATTTTTATAATAATAATTGTTAAGGACTGTATGATAAAATGGGCACAGAATATTCAGGAAGTTATCACAATGGACACTTGGGAAAAGATCTGGTTGAGAAATGTGAAATTTACGCAAGCTCAAAATTTAAGAGAGAACTTTTATAAAATGTTTTATAGGTGGCATTTAGATCCTAGAAAGCTAGCAAGTATGTATCCGAATTATCAGCCTAAATGTTGGAGATGTGGTGATCAAGATGCAACGTATTTTCATATATGGTGGACTTGTAAAAAGATCAAAGCATTTTGGATTAAGATTTGGTGGAATATGCAGAAGATATTCAAGAGAAGCATAAAGTTTTGTCCGCAGTTGTTTTTATTGGGCATTATTACTGACACTATTGTGCTGGACATTAATTTGATGTTGAATTTAATTACGGCAGCGAGACTTTTAATAGGGCAATACTGGAAGAAGGAAGAACTGCCGACCATAGAGGAATGGACTTTAAAAGTTTCCAACCTGGCGGAAATGGCGAAGATTTCAGCATATTTGAAAGACCATTCACAACAACGATATATTGTGGAGTGGAAGAAATGGATTGATTACATCCAGAATAAATATGGGACTAAAAAGTTTCATCTAGCATTTGTATAAGTATATTGCTTGTAGTCAATTTATAAGAGCTAAAGTGCGAGAGATTTAATAGTTTATTGTTGTTAGTTTATGGGAGTTTATGATTGGTTATTTTATTTTTATACCTTGTATCTAGCTCTGGGAAGTCTGGGGGGGGGAGGGAGGAAGGGGAGGGTGAGAGGGTGGGATAGGGTTGGGAAGGGTTGGGGGATGGGATGTAATAATTAAAATGTACTGAAAAACTTTTTAATAAAAAAAAAAAAAAGAATGCTATATTGTATTATAAATTAGATGATGTGGTTTGAATAGATAAGATGTGCATCCTATTAGACTTTGTGATGAATTTGATAACAAATGTTAAATTCAAATATTAATGGAAACTAAAAATTGGGGAAACTAATTAGGACATTGATTGTCTATAAAGACTGAATGTGCTGTTCCATTTTGATGAGTTTTTTGGATTTTTTATGCACAGGGTTGCAATATCCCTTCATCATTTTCTTGTAACAGTACAGACCATACTGCCACATCGCTTGCATCTGCATGTATTATAAAGGCCTTATCCATGTTTTGGTGTTTCAGAATAGGTTCTACAGAAAAGAGTCTCTTTAATCTCTCAAATGCTGCTTGGCATTCCATTGTCCATTTTAGTGGCTGGCTAGGTTTTACTGAGGATACCCCCTTCATTCTTAGTAAGTTTGTGAGGGGCAGGGCAATCTGGGCACATGAGGGGATGAATTGATGGTAAAATTTTGCGAAGCCCAGAAAACTTTGCAGTTGCTTTCTTGTGCAAGGTGGTGCCCATTCTAATACTGCTCTAACCTTCTCTAGGTCATTTCAATGCCCTGTGGGGATATGCAATAACCCAGATAGTCTATTCTTTCCTGGTGGAATTCGCATTTTCATAATTTTTCATAATTTGGCATATAGGTGAGCAGTATCTTTAAAACTGCTTTGACTAGGTTGACATGTTCCTCTTTTCTTTTGGTGAAGATAAGGATGTCATCTAGATAAACCAGGACCCCCTTAAATAGGTGCTCCCTTAGTACTTTGTTTATTAATTGCATAAATACTGTGGGGGGGCCTTGTAATCCAAATGGCAAAACTTTGAATTGGTAGCAGCCCATTGGGCAATTAAATGTGGTTTTCCATTCATCCCCTTCCTTAATTCTAATGCGGTAATACGCCTCCCTTAGATCTAGTTTAGTTTTAAAAAAAATCCTTTTGAGAGGTGTGATAACATGTCCTTCATGAGGGATAAGGGGCATAGGTTGCTTTCGCTTATTGTGTTCAATCCATGCACAAGTGTAAAGAGCCATCCTTCTCTCTAAAAAGAACTGGAGCGGCCACTTTAGGCTTGGCTGGCTCAATGAACCCCCTTTCTAAGTTTTTCTTTATGAATCCTTCCATTTCCTCCTTCTCCTTTGGGCTCATGGAGTATAATCTGGGTTTTGGGAGTTTTGCCCCAGGCTTGAACTCTATGGCACAGTCCGTGGGTTGGTGGGAGGGAAGCTCATCTGCCCTCTCCTCGCTGAACGCTTCAGCAAAATCTCTGTATTCCTCTGGTATTTCACGTAGCCCCTTTTCTTCTCCCATGGATGCTTTTTCCCTTCTTAATTTTGGTTGATCCCCATGAGATTTTAAGTCCATGGGGTCCCCCTTTGGGAAGTTGATTTCTGCTGTCCTCCAATTTACCCAGAGATTCCACTTCTTTAATCATTCCATCTCCAGCATCATCAGGCATTCCATGCCTGGGGTCACTATGAACGTTATGTCTTTCTCATGGTTCCACTGGGATAGGTGGACTGGTAAAGTGGCTAGGGTAGCTGGCACTGCCCCCCCACACACACACTATGGACCCATCTAACTGGCCAAATGAGATTGGTTGTTCTAGCCTCCTCAACGGAATGCCCAGATTTCCCACTAGGTAAAGGTAAAGGTTCCCCCGCACATGCGTGCTAGTCGTTTGCAACTCTAGGGGCCAGTGCTCATCTCCGTTTCAAAGCTGAAGAGGATGTGGCCGACATGACTAGATGGCAAAGGCGCACAGAATGCGGATACCTTCCCACCGTAGTGGTCCCTATTTTTCTACTTGCATTTTTACATGCTTTTGAACTGCTAGGTTGGCAGAAGCTGGGGTGAGTAACAGGTGCTCACTCTGTTACACGGCACTCGGGATTCGACCCGCCAAATTGCTGACCTTCTGATCGACAAGCTCAGTATCCTAACCCACTGAGCCACCACATCCCACTAGAGTCGGGCTAATGAGGCAGCAGGTGCAGCCAGTATCTATTAAGGCTTTCACCTTGACAGCTTCAGGCATGGAGGGAATTAATATAGTCACTGTCTTGAGGATGGCTGCAATGGGTCCACTTACCAGGGGTTCACCTTCCGACTGTGTGTGACGTCCACCGGACCTGCAGTGTAGGCAGGAGTTCCTTCCCTGCATTGAGCAGAGGTTGGGGATTCCATAGCCTATATCACTCCCATGGCTGATTCTTTTGGCTTCTCTGGGGACTTCCCAGATTTGATGGCTGGTGATCTGGCTGGGTTGTGCTGGGGGGGCTTTCAAGTGGCATTCTATGACCCAATGCCCCTCTGTCCCACATTTGAAACAACCCGTTGGTTTCTTGGCCATTGCCAGTGGCTTCACTGGCTCCATTGTTTTCCGCAGCAGTGTCCCTTCAGTAGATCGATCTCTGCTTCCTCTGCCAGAACGTACCATTCGTCGAGTTGTTGTGGGTCCCCCTGGGGCAGGCAGGCATTGTATAGATTGTAATTTAGGCCATCTTTGAAATGGCTAAGAAGGATGTCTTCTGGCCAATTCAGCTTACTGGCAATCGCCTGGAATTCTTGCATATATTTGGCTACCAGCTGTCTGCCTTGCCTTATCATTTTGATACTTTTGCGGGCTTTGCGTTCAGCCAGGGGATCCTCAAATTGCCTTCTCAGAGAGGACAGGTTGAAGTCGTTGAGCTCTGGGGCATCAGAGTCATGCAAATTCACCACCCAATCTGTGGCCAGTCCTTCCAGAGGAGATTGCACAATCCTAATATGGGCTTTGTCACTGGGGATGTACTGGCCATATTCTTCCATGTAGTTGAGGACTTGGGTTAGGAAAAACCCCAAACATGTCAGCTCCCCTTGAATTTTGCATCCAGCAGTGGAAGTCTTTGAATGGATCAGTGCCTTAGTCATCAGTGGTATTGTCTTCCATCCGGATCACCATCTGCGGTTCAGTGGGGAATGGGGGCTACTGAAATGGTTGCTACTGGATCAGCTGATGTCCCTGGGACTACAGGTTACACTCCCCCCTCAGCGTCTCTCGAACTGCCATTCTGGGTGCTGGTATGGCCATGGGGCTCAGAACTTTCCTCTCCCAGGGCGCTGAGGGTTCTTTTCATTAGGTCAATAGCTTTCTCGAGGATCCAGTTTGTGTGTTGTGCCCAATTTCCCTCTGGTTGGTTGGGCTCCCGTCTCAGGGTCACTTTTCTTGATTTCTTTTCCCACTCACTTTTCTTTCCAATGCCCATCGACCACCGAGGTTTGTGGTTACATGTCTCCCCCATCTCTTCTCCTGAGGAGTATAATACTTCAGATCCTGACAGCTGGCAGGGTTCCAGTTGGGGAACCGGCTCTTTCTCTGGGAGAGTTTCTCCCTTCCCTTCCTCATCTTCTGACATTTTAATTTTTGCAAAGTCCCCGGGCAAGGTTCTCCCTTCCAGGTTGACTATTATCCTAGATCCAGTCTAATGTAAGGACCCACTTCAATCTACATCTTAAGAAGGCAGAACTCTTGGAAATATTTTCTTCCAACAGGAATCCTTATTAAGATTGAAGACATGCTAGATTGGATCTGGGGAGTCCTCCCCATCATTCAATGTTTTAAAGTGTTCCCAAGCAGCTCCCCCCCCATCCCAACCTACAGTTCTTCTGGGCGATCCAAACTGGCATATTCTAGGTGTTTATTTCAGGAAAGATAATATCAGTCCAGCTCAGTTGGCATGATCATTCAATCCTTTTATTGCCCAGACACCAAGTGTTGTATCTTTCCCCCTCCCCTTTTCCCTCACTGTTGGTAAGGGAAGAGGGGCACAGGATGAAAGGCAGATGGCTACATTGTTATGTTTAGTATACCCAGAGTGAAGACAGGACATGAAAGTAATAAACGTCCCCATGCATTCCCCCTCCCCTTTTTTAGTATGACAGAATCCAGGAGAACGTAAGGGTTAGATTTTTAATCAGAGAAGATAGGTAGAAATGAAATTTAACTGGATTCTGACAGATAAACTAAAAATTATTGATAAATGTAAGAATGTTATTTTTATTTAATTGACATAATAAGAACTGTATTAGTTTAAAAATGAGACAGTAAATACAAGGGGAAAAGAGAGGAAATATTTAAAGTGATATTTTGAAATTTGTATTAAAGATATCTGTATGTCATTGAATTATCAATCAACCCAGCCGCCATGTTGCTTTTTAAATACTTAAATGTAAAATTAGAAACTCAATAAAACCTTTAAAAAAAAGAATGAAAACCTGAAATAAGATATAGTGAATATATCATCCACTGGTACAATTTGAAAAGATCTTGAGGCAATCATGGAAAAAAACATATTTGGGGGGTGGGAAGAGAGAAAGAAACACTCTTGAATATGTGTGTGGTTATTTGAAAAGCAGAGAGGATTCAGTTTTGACTGTAAAAAGAAAACAACAACAACAAAATCAAGATATTTGTTGTCTCACTTCCATGGAAACTAAAGAAACATATGCTAATTAGACTCATTAACTTGTGTAATGATATTAAAGAAACAAAAGCTGGCTATAACTGAATGCCTACTAAGGGTTAAATAAAAATAATAAAATTTTAGGATAGAATCCACAGCAGAATGAGGCTATGATGGATGAAAGTTCTTGGAAACAGAGATAATAAAATTACAATAGAACATAGCAGAGAAAAGAATAACTTAGTGAAATAACAACATATCATCCAAACACTGAAAAGAACATATATAAGAAAGTGAAAAAAGGACACATCACCAAAAAGGATACTTCATCACAAGAAGAGAGCTTAAAACTGTAAAGATTTTACAAGCCAAATAAGATCTTAGAATGAACTGAATTGGTAAAAGACACTAAGAATAAAAAAGTGAGGTATGTTCAAATGTATTAAAAAGAAAAGGAATAAGAAGAGGATATATTCATTGCTTAGTCAAGGTTGCAAAATGCTAATAGAAAGAAAGGAAAAGCAACTATTCAACTCTTATTTTGACTTGTTTTTTCAAAAGAGTATTGATAGAGCATTAGCAGAGATGAAGGGGCAGGACTGAAGTTTGAAACTGATAAAAACATAATTGAGGAATATGTATATACAGTGCTTTCAATTAGTTTATATGCAGAGGATAAATGAATTACATCATAAGCTTCTGAAGGAACTTGGTGAAACATATTGCCAGGTACCTTTGGAATGCTGCCATAAGAAAGAGGAGGGGGAGCACAAATGGGTGTCAATTGAAGATGTTTCTGTATTGCTAGCATTTGTTTTTACTTTTGCTTTGATGTATTCACATGGGAATTAGGGAAGGAGGAATTAGAGAAGAGGAAATGCCCTTAAGGCCATCTGTGCTCATTCCTGCTGACTGGCACCTGGGAAAACGGTCGCTTATCACCTTTTTGACTCGAAGTTCTCATAACATCTTTGCGCCAGTGGATTGGGTCCTGATGGACTGGGGCACTGAGGTGGGGCTGACAAAATGGGGCTTTTAGCTTAATGCTTTTATGCAAGAACCTCAGATTCCACCTTTGCAATTACTTTCTCTCAGTAAAAGATCCTCTTTGAAACAATACTTGTTTCTTGAGCTGTGCTTTCTTTGGGGAATAGGTGAAGCAGGTCCTTACATTAGGCAGAATTAGGCTTTGGCAACTTAGTTTCAGGGTCAATCTCAATGGTGCAGTTGAGGGGTTGGTTAGGGGGGAGTTCATCTGACCCACATTAGCTAAATACATCTTTTAAGTCCTGGCATTCTTTCGGTATTTCTGGCACTTGCTCTCCCCTCGCAGTCAGTGCCATTTCCCAGTGGGGTCTGCTTCAAGGAGGGGTGTGATGCTTAGTGCCCAGTGGGTTTTTTACTATCTAGGATATTGAATCTCCCACAAAGGTATCAAAATTGACCTAGAGAAGGTGCGGGTGTTAGTGGAATGGGCACCTGCCCAAACCAGGAAACAGCTACAAAGCTTCCTGGTATTGGCTAATTTTTACCAGCAGTTCATTGCTTCATTTGCTCAAATAACCCTCCCCATCACCAACTTGCTAAAAATAAAAGGAGGGGGTGGAACAAACCAAAATCCAGTTAACCTTTGAAATGGACTATGGAAAGATTGTTTTCTGCTGAGCCGGTGCTGAAACACCCAGACCCTTTTGTCATCCAAGTGGATGCCAGTGATGTAGCAGTGAGGACTGTGCTGTTGCAAGAGAATGAGGAAGGAAACCTACAACCATGTGCATACACATCATGGAAGCTGACCAAAACAGAGCAACAGTGGGCAGTGTAGGAAAAGGAGGCTTTTGCAGATAGATGGGCTCTCTTTACATGGAGGACTGATCACAAAAACTTGCAATCTCTGAAACAATCTTCACCCTCACCCCCAGAAAGCAACCACTGTGGGGTCAATGCTTCCACCATTTCAACTTCACCCTGTGCTACCTACCAGGGGGAAAAAACTTCTTGGCTGATACTCTATCAAGAATGTTACAATACAACAGCTCCACGGCAGAAATAATAAAGTCCCTTCTTCCTATAAATCAACTGGTGGCCCAGGTAACCACCAAAGCACAGCACAAATGGAAAACATCCATGGACAATGTTATTGCAGGCAAATTTTAAAAAGCCTTGGAAACAGACAAATGGCTCAGCCACAAACATCTTTGCTCTGTGCAGGATGGACTGGCATGGGTAAGTGGAAAACAATATGTTACAGCTAACCAAAGACTAAATATCATGCAAACATGCCACAATTTGAAAGTTGTGGGACATTTTGGGTTTGTGAATACCCTAAAAGGTAAAGGTAAAAGTTCCCCCACACATGCGTGCTAGTCGTTTCTGACTCTAGGGACCGGTGCTCATCTCCGTTTCAAAGCCGAAGAGCCAGCACTTGTCCAAGGACGTCTCCGTGGTCATGTGGCCGGAATGACTAGACGCCAAAGGCGCATGGAACGCTGTTACCTTCCCACCACACATCCTCAAAGGCAGTTCTGGTGGCCCTTGCTCAAAAAACACATTGAAAGTTATGTTCCAGCTGCCCCATCTGAGTTTCAGTAAAATGGAGGCAGGGAAAAACACATGGGCCACTTCAAACAGTAGCTGAACCTTCAGCACCCTGGAGAGAGATTTTCATGGATTTTATTGTGGAGATTCCAGAAAGTTTTTCAGGCAACACTGTAAATTGGGTTGTGATTGACTTATTCTCCAAGCAAGTCCACTTTATCTCTTGCCAGAAAATTCCCACAACTAAAGTATTGGCAAAGAAGTTCCTACATCACATCGACCACCTACATGGGGCACCACAATGTATTTTTTCAGACAGGGTGGTCCAATTCACATCTAAGTTCTGGAGAGCTTCTCTGGACCTCTTAGGAACTGACCAAGGCCTCAATTCTAGTCACCAATCTCAAACAAATGGCAAGACAGAATGATCCAACTCAGTACTGGAACAATACTTGTGCTGTTTTATTAACTATCAGCAAGATGATTGGACAGACCTCTTGCCATTTGCTGAAGTAGCTTATAATAATGCTGTACAGCAGCACAGGCTTCATACCATTTCAAGTGGCAACCAGGCAAGATTTTAACCCAATCCCTGAATTACCAGTCCAGAAACCCACAATCCCCTCTTTAAAAGAGTGGATTAATCAATTGAAAAACACATGGCCTGTAGTGTGTAATGCCTTGGCAGTTGCCCAGTCAGCTTTCAAGCTGACAAAAAAAGAATAGAACCTAAACCATTCCACATTGGGTACCATGTATACCTGTCCACCCAGTTCCTACAGTCCTTACAACTCTCAAAGAAGTTAAGCCCAAAATAAATAGGGCCTTTCCCTATAAAGTGAATTATTAACCCAGTCACCATAGAATTAGAATCGCCAAAATCATTAAGAAAGTTCCACCCAGTATTCCATTGCAGCTCCTTAAACCAGAAGTGATTTGGCTCTTAAGGCTGGCACCTCCTACAGTCCCTGAGCCTATTATGGTGGAGGGACTACAGTATTTTGAGATCAAGAAGATCCTAGACTAATGCACACACCAGGAAGTCACCCAGTACCTAGTAACATAGAAAGATCGCCCTGGGACCGCGCTGGAATGGGTGCAAAAGAAACATGTAAAATTCCCTAGACCATGGATGTCAAACTGCTGGCCTGCGGGCCAGTTGCATCATGCAGAGGCCATGCCCATCCCAGCTCCAACAATGTGAAAAAAGTCACAATACATTGCAACACATCACGTGACACAGTGAGTTGACATCTATGCCCTAGACTAATTAAATACTTTCATGACCACTCCCCAGTAAACCTAAATGAATACCTAACCACTGTTTTTTTTCTTCTTTGTTATTTTTCTCTTCTTCAGGTGGATCTTCCTTTCTTTTAGGGGACAGAATGTCAGGTCCCTTTGGAACACTACCATAAGAAAGGGGAAGGGGAGCATGAATGGGTGTGGACTGAAGATGTTTCTGTATTAGTAGCATTTGTTTCTACTTTTTCTTTGATGTATTCACATGGGAATTAGGAAGGGGAGAATTAAGGAAGAGGAAATGCCCTTGAGGCCATCTGTGTTCCCTCCTGCTAACCGGTGCCTGGAAAAATAGTCACTTATTACCTTTTCAACTTGAAGTTCTCATAACATCTTTGCATCTGCAAATTGGTTCCTGATAGACTGGGGCACTGGGGTCATGCTGACTTAGCTTAACTCTTTTGCATGGGAACTTCAGATTCCACCTTTTTACTCTGCAATCACTTTCTCTCAGTAAAAGATCCTCTTTGAAACAATGCTTGTTTCCTGAGTTGTACTGTCCTGGGGGAATAGCTAAGGCAGGTCCTTAAACATATATTTGAAATATCTTGGATGGTACATGTCAGACTTTCTTGCTACCAATCTAGACAGAAGACTGTTAATTGAAAGACCAAGTCTTTTTGAATTCTAATGAGTAATATGTATTAGAAGGAAAGTTAAGATAAAATGACAAGTATTCCAATGAGTAATGAGACAGCAATAAACAGATAATTTATGATGGAAACACCCTCTTTCATTTTCCTGCTTTCTTTTGATGGAAAAGGATGATTGAAAGTGGGGCATGGTACATTGGATAATTATTTTGATAATAGCTACTTGGCTTAGTATAAGAATCAGGTCTCATAGCAAATTATTGGAGGAAAACAAATAGTCTTACTTTCAAAAAGGACAGCAAAGACATTCTGGAAACTATTAATCAACTAATCTGGCATCAATAACTGGTAAAATTCAGAGGCAGATCATAATACAATCCTTATATACCTGAAAAAATGATTACCTGTCAAACACAAACACAAACTTGTAAAAACAGATTTTTGCCAAAATAATTTTGTTTTATTTTTTCCCTTGGGTAACTTCCTGGACACCTTCTGAAAATACTTGTATTTATTAGGAAACCTTTTAACAAAAGTATACTCTATACTCTATACTTATTAGCAAGGTAGTTAAGCATGGGCTGGATGGCATAACACAGGGGTCTCCAGGCTGCAGCATGCCAGAAACCAATCCATGCAAACAAGCAAAGCCCCATCCACAGGATGCAGGCAGTACATGAAACCACACCCTCTCTGGTTCACAGAAAAACCTCTCTCCGTGGAACTGGTCCCTGGTGCTCAAAAGGTTGGGGACCTCCAGCATAACAGATAAGTAGATAGACAGCTGGCTCAAAAAACATCAACTTATTAACTTCTTCTGGCCAAACTGGAGGGAGATATTGAGTGATGTGCCAAAAGTTTAAAATCCAGACCTTGTACTCTGTATATTTTTATTAGTGGAATAGCTAGGATATGAAGGAAGGCTTATCAAATCTGCAGATAATAATAAACCTTTATTGTCAAAGTACAACATGTGTACATTGAGATTAGCTGAGCCTCCCCCCGTGCTCTCTCCCCCCAACACACAGTGACAACAAACCCTCCATCCTACCACACCATGTGAACCAAGATGATACAAATATGAAGAAATGAATAACAAACGTCCTAGCATAAGAGTTGGGAAATTTTCTCTGTAAAGGGCCAGATTCTGACCCTGCTCTGCCTTCATGGGCATGGCTAGCAGAGTGTAAGTCAAGAAATGTAATAGTCATTGGACAGAGCCAGCCTGCTAGCAAGGAGGTCACAGAAACTCAACAAGAGCCCAAGTTGCCTTGGATCCACTTCTTTTTTTTTATTAAAGAGTTTTACAAAAACAAAATTTTACAATATATCCCCAAATCCCCCCCACTCCAAACCCACCCACTTTCCCCCCCACTTCCCAGAGCTAAATGCAGGATTATAGTTATAATAATCACATTCTAAATAAAAATTATGCATAATATACAATTAACCAAATTCATAATGTGCTTTAACTCCCCTTTAACATAGCTACATACAGAGTACCAATAACAATATCCCACTAAAATCTACTCATAAGCTAAATGGAACTTTTTGGTCCCATATTTGTTCTGAATATAATCTATCCATCTCCTCCAAACTGAAATATATCTTTCCTGTGAATGATCTTTCAAGTAAGCAGAAATCTTAGACATTTCTGCAAGATTCGAAACTTTAAACACCCATTCTTCTATAGTAGGGAAACTATCCTTCTTCCAATATTGTCCCATCAGTAACCGTGCTGCTGTTATCACATTCAACATCAAATTAGTTTCTTTAACATCACAATCTACAACAATACCCAATAAAAACAATTGTGGAGAAAACTTTATCTTTCTCTTAAAAATCTTTTGAATGTTCCACCAAATTTTAATCCAAAAAGCTTTTATATTTCTACAAGTCCACCACATATGAAAATAGGTGGCTTCTAAACTACCACATCTCCAACATTTAGACTGTACATTAGGATACATATTAGATAACTTCTTGGGATCCAGATGCCATCTATAAAACATTTTATAAAAATTTTCTCTTAAGTTTTGAGCCTGAGTAAATTTAACATTTCTAACCCAAATTATCTCCCAAGTGTCCAACAAAATTGGTTCCTGAATATTTTGTGCCCACTTTATCATACAATCTTTAACAAGTTCCGTTTCCGAATCCAATTCAATTAAAGCATTATATATCCTCTTTATATGTGCACAATTTAAATCTCTAATTTGTTTTACTAAATTTTGATCTGTAATTGTGATGCCAACCTTTTGGTCAAACTTCCACCTAGCTTTCAATTGGGTATTTTGAAACCAAGAGTAACTTATGTTTTCTTGTCTTAACTCATCTAATGATTTAAGTTGCCAATCATTCCCTTGCAATCTAAGTAGTTCCTTGTAAGAAACCATATCCAAACTCACTCCCATAGATACGCCCTCTATCGCATGGCCAGGAATTCCCCAAATCGGTATTTTATAATTTAACTTATAATAATACTTTTTCCAGACACGCAATAACGCACTTCTAATAATGTGGGATTTAAAAGCCCTGTCCACTTTCTTATCGTAAAGCAAATATGCATGCCATCCATATACCAAATCCCATCCCTCAAGATGGAGTATTCTCTTATTAGTTAAATTAAGCCAATCACTAACCCACGTCAAGGCAACCGCATCATAATACAATTTCAAATTTGGCGCCTTGAGTCCACCTCTTTCCCTAGCATCTTGTAAAATCTTAAATTTAACTCTTGGTTTTTTCCCAGCCCAAATAAATTTATTAATACCCTTCTGCCATTGATCAAGGTTGGCATCTTTTTTCAATATAGGTATCATTTGAAACAAAAAGAGAAACTTTGGCAGAACATTCATTTTAACAACTGCAATTCTTCCCAGTAATGATAATTGTAATTTTTTCCAATTATTTAAATCCCTTTGTACCTTCAACCATAATGTTTCATAATTATTCTTATACAATTTTACATTTGAAGCTGCAATATATACTCCTAAATATTTAACCTTTTTCACTATTTCAAAACCTGTTAATTTAGATAACACTCATAGATAAATTCTTAGATAATATCTTAGTCTTATTACTATTCACCTTGAACCCAGAAACCTTACCATACTGAGTTATAATTTCCATCAAGTCTATAACCGACTGTAACAGTTGAGATACTGTCACAAGCAAGTCATCAGCAAAAGCTCTCAATCTATAATCATTCTGTTTTATTTTAATTCCCTTTATCATAGAGGACTCTCGAATTTTAATTAATAAAATATCTAATGTTAAAACAAACAATAATGGTGATAGGGGGCATCCCTGTCTTGTACCTTTTTCAATTTTAAAGGTCTCTGTTAGCCCCCCATTAACTATAATTTGTGCAGTTTGTTGTTGATATATAACTTTAATAACATGTAAAAAACCTTTTCCAAAATTCATCTCCTCAACAACTCTCAATAAAAATTGCCAATTCAATTGGTCAAAGGCTTTCTCTGCATTAAAAAATATCAATGCTGCGGAGACTTGGTTGTGCTTATCCAAATATTCAAGCAAGTTTACAATTTGTCTTACATTATATTTCATATACCTCCCAGATATAAATCCTGATTGATCACCATGAATCATTTGTTTCAAAACTTGCATTAATCTATTAGCCAATACTTTAGCAAAAATCTTATAATCTGTATTTAAAAGCAATATAGGTCTATAATTTTTGGGTTGAGTAAGGTCTTGATCCTCCTTTGGAATCAATGATACAAAAGCTGTCCTCCATGATGGAGGAACTGCACCTCCAGTCTGAATTTCATTAAACAAAATCTTTAAGGGTTCAATCATTTTGAGCAACAACTTTTTGTAGTAAATTGCTGTTAATCCATCTGTTCCCGGAGCCTTGCCCAATTTCAATTGTTTAATAGCTAAAGAAATTTCTTCTGATGTAATTGGGCAATTCATCTCAAGTTGTTGTTCTTTTGAGAGTCTCAGAAAATAAGCTCCCTGTAAATACTTGTCTATATCTAAAGCTTGTATATTTTCTTTAGAATATAATTTCGAATAAAAATCTAAAAAATTCCTCTTAATCAAATTTTGTTGTTAGACTTCTTTTCCTTTATATTCTATTTTATCTATAGTACGTGATTTCTGTTTCTTCCTTAATTGATAAGCCAACCATCTAACAGGCTTATTAGCGTTACAAAAAGTATTGTGTTTAGCATAGTGCAAATTAGTTGCTACTTGATCAGCCACTATCATGTTAAATTGTTCTTTCAATAAATGTATTGAGATCCTTAAACTATTATCCAATGGATTCAAAATGAGCTTTTTCTCCTTAGATTTAATCTCTTCCTCAATATCTAAACGTTTTTGCATCTGCTTATGCCTATAAGCATTGTTCATATAAATCAAAACCCCTCTCATATAAGCTTTACTAGCATCCCAAACCATTTCCATCGGTGTACCTTTATGCATATTTGTAACAAAAAATTCTTTCATATGTTCTCTACATTTCTGCAAGAACAAGTCATTTGTACATAAATTCTCATTCAGCCTCCAGGATCTTCTACTACCATCTTCAGCAAAAAACTCCAACCAAACAGGACTATGGTCAGACATTGTCCTAGGAAAAATCTTGACAGTAGTAATCAAAATAAAGTCAATCCTAGAGAAAGATTTATGTCTATCCGAAAAAAAGGTAAAATCTCTGTCTCTCATATTCCTTTTCCGCCATACATCTCTTAATTCCAGATCTTCCTTCAAATCAAAAAAAGCTTTAGGCAATTTCGAATTAAAAAATTTTTTGGAGGAACCCTTCTTTTCTTCAGATGGCACCAAAACTCCATTCCAGTCCCCCATCATAATAACAGATTTATAATCCAATTCGATTAGTCTCTGATGTAAAAATTTGAAGAATTTTTGCTGTTGTTGATTTGGAGCATATAATCCAATAAGAAGAACTTTCTTTCCTTGTAGTATTAATTCAATACTAACATTGTTTATCCAATTCAATCAGTCTTGCCGAAAAGTCTTTTCTTAAATAAATGGCCACTCCAGCCTTCTTGTCTGGAGCAAAGGATGCAAAATGTGTTCCCAATCGGGAATTAATCAGATACTTTTGGTCT
>JAKJMR010016775.1:0-22973 GCA_024449315.1 Daboia siamensis
GAAGGGGTTGATGATCCTTACGATGGGGAAAGGTCCCAAGAATTTTGGTCCTAATTTCTTGCTGGGTAATTTGAGGCATAAATATTTAGTCAACAGATAAACCTTTTCCCCAACTTAGAATGTTCTTTGGGGAGACCTCTTTTTATCAGCCTGTTTTTTTATAGGTCTCAGAAGTCTTTTTTAACACCGTTTTCGTGTTTCTCCAAACTTCTTCCCATCCCTTCACCCATTGATCAAGTGTCTGGGAAGCAGAGGGCATCTGAGGGTATTCAGGTATTGGGCTGAACTCTTTTCCTGTGGCTACTCTGAAAGGTGTGTAGTCGGTGCTGCTGTGAACAGAATTATTGTAAGCCACCTCGGCAAAAGGGAGGAGGTCAGTGCAGTTTGTCTGTTGGTAGGAAACATAGCATCTGAGATATTGCTCCACCATTTTGTTAGCAGATTCTTCAGCCCCATTGGTAGCTGGATGAAAAGCAGATGATAAGCCTTGAGATGATCCAATTAATTTAAGAAAACTCCTCCAAAATTTCACTGTGAACTGCACTTTTCTATCTGAACTTATTTGCTTAGGGGCGCCATGCAGTCAGTATATATGTTTCAGGAACAATTTAGTCAGTCATTGGGCAGATGGGAGTCCTTTGCAGGCGATAAAATGAGCCTGCTTCAAGAACAGGTCTATCACAATCCAGATGACAGTATTTCCTCTACTTTTGGGTAGATCTACAATAAGGTCCATAGCTATTTCTTCCCATGGTTGAGAAGGGTCTGCCACCGGCTGCAGTAACCCAGGGGTTTTCCCTGGAATTCTTTTCATGGTGGCACATACAGTACAGCTCTTGACATAGTTTTCTACGTCTTGTTTTAGTCCCGGCCACCAAAATTGCTGGCAGATGAGGTGTAGAGTTTTTAAATATCTGAAGTGTCCAGCCTGTTTTACATCATGGCTGTGTTTGAGAGCATTGAGATGGAGGGCTTCAGGTAGATACAGTTCCCCCCCCCCCCTTGTATGCCAAACCATCCCTGCATGTTA
This sequence comes from Daboia siamensis, assembly GCA_024449315.1. NCBI lineage: Eukaryota > Metazoa > Chordata > Lepidosauria > Squamata > Viperidae > Daboia > Daboia siamensis. Next base: position 1,031 of record JAKJMR010016775.1, read on the forward strand.
AGGAGGTTTGATTAACTTTGAACCATTAATCGGTGAGGAGCTCTTGTTTTATCTTCTTTGCTCCCGGGTCATTGGGATTAGGGGTTCTGAGAGGTGTGAGATGTACCGTAGGTTGTGAAATGGGGATAATTGCATCGCTGACCTCTTCGTGTTCGCTTTTGTACTGGGGGAATCGGGATAGCGCATCAGCTAAGAAGTTTTTTCCTCCTGGTATGTAATTTAGAGTGAAGTTGAAATGATTAAAGTACTGTGCCCACCGCACTTGTTTTGGGGACAGTTTGCAGAGGGTCTTTAGTGCCTTTAGGTTTCTGTGATCTGTCCATACTTCAAATGGCACCTTGCTCCCCTCTAAATAGTGTCGCCAGTTTAACAGGCTCCACCTAATAGTGTAGGCCTCCTTCTCCCAGATTGTCTATCTCCTCTCACTTTCAATGAATTTTTTTGTAGGTATAGGCACAAGGTTGTAGGACTCCACTTTTGTTCTTTTGCTGTAATACAGCTCCAACTGCAACGTTGCTGGCGTCAGCTTGAATTACAAAGGGCTCCCCTGGGTAGGGGTGCTTTAGGACTGGTTCAGCAGCAAATAGTCTTTTTAAATTCTCAAAAGCTGTTTGGCAGCTCATAGTCCATGCTAGTGGTTGGCCCGGTCGTAGTTTCCCTCCTCCTTTGTCTCTTTTTAGTAGTTCTGTAAGGGGCAGGGCAATCTGGGCAAAGGAGGGGATGAACTGATGGTAGAATTTGACAAAATCTAGGAAGCTCTGGAGCTGTTTGTGAGCCTTTCGGGGTTGCCATTCAATTATAGCTTTCACTTTGGCTGGATCCATTTCAATGCCCTCATTGGAAATTGTATAGCCAAGATAATCTAATCGGGTTTGGTGAAATTCACATTTTGACAATTTGACATAAAGCTTGGCATTCAATAGTTTTTTTAACACTTCTCTCACCAGCCTTATATGGTCAGTCATATTTGTACTGTATATCAGGATGTCATCAAGATACACCAGAACCCCTTTGTATAAATGATCATGTAGGACCTCATTAATCAACTGCATAAATACGGCTGGGGCCCCCTGCAGTCAAAATGGCATGACTTTGAATTGGTAGCTTCCCAAGGGACAATTAAAGGCAGTTTTCCACTCGTATCCCTCCTTTAGTCTCACCCGGTAATATGCTTCTCTCAGGTCTAATTTAGTGAAGACACTCCCCTTTGCCAGGTGGGTCAATAAGTCCTTCAGGAGGGGGAGGGGGTATTTATTTTCCACACTCACCATGTTCAGACCTTTATAATCAACACATAAATGAAGAGACCCATCTTTCTTATCTTTGAACAACACAGGGGCTCCCACAGCAGACTTGGCCTGTTCAATGAATCCCCTCGCTAGGTTTGTATCCACATACCGCTGTATCTCCTCCATTGCAAGGGGGGACATAGCATACATTATTGGTCGTGGAAGTTTGAGCCCCAGCAACAGTTCAACGGAACGATCATTGGGCTGGTGAGGAGGCAAGGTATCGCATTCTTTCTCACTGAATGCCTCTGCTAGGTCCCGATCCTTGCTGGGGATGAGCGCCTCGCCTGGTGGCCGTGAAGCAGCCATGTGCGCTCGCTCATTGGGCGGGCTGAAATTCCCTGTAACATCTGTTGAATCAATGGGGGGCTTGGGCCTTATAGGTAGTCTCACAGTTCTCATTCCTTTCTCCCACCAGATAAATAGCTTTCCATTTGTCCAACCAGGCTAGTCCTAGGATCACAGCCTCAGTCATTTTTGGAGCCACCAGGAAACGAATGAACTCCCAGTGCTCACCTATTTCTAAACGTAGGGGCTCCGTTAATTGCATGACTAAAGTCCCTCCCATCAGGGAGCCATCGGCTTGCTCAAACCTCACAGGTTTGGAGACCATTTTTGCTCATATGCCCAATTTTATGGCAAATGGCAAACTAATGATGCATCAGGAGCATCCAGAATCAACTAGGACTTTTAAATCTAGTATGTATGTATATATATATATTGCTCAAAAAAATAAAGGGAACACAAAATAAGACATCCTACTATTAAATACAGTACATTGTGTTGTTTAAGTGTTCTCTTTATTTTTAATATTATATATATTTGTTTTCTGAGGTTTTCGCAGGTGTTTGTATGTAGATCTTTGGTCATTCGGGTTTTTTCCCACGTTTTTCCCCAAAGATATATATGTGTGTGTGTGTGTGTGTGTGTGTGTGTGTGTGTGTGTGTGTGTAATTTTTTTTTTTTGGCTTGCTTTGTTAGCAAGCCAAAAAAAAAAAATTTACACAAATATGAGCTGCCACTGCTGTGGCTACTGCCTGTAGATGGCCTTGGGCTAGGCCGAAACAGGAAATAAGATTTGTCCCGTGTATATATTTCTCTTTGTCTTCTCTCCCGACAAAAAGGGTGGGAATGGATAGTTAATGCCATGTACTGGCAAAATTTGAGAACTACATCCACCCCCCCACCCACCCCTGAACGGAGTTATCTATGCTTGAAATTTGGCTGTTTGCCCTGACATTCCTTTGAAGGTCCTTGGAGACTTTGTTTCAGAAAAAAAAGACTCCCTGTTGTCCTTTTGGCCTGCCTGGTGTGTTTCTACTTTTCTTAAGATAGACTATTGCCAAAACAAGTTTGTCTTTGAAGATATTTGACTCCCTTGGATTATAAATATAGAAAAGCTTGGAATTTTTATTATTTGGCTTTTGAATATAATTTCCTGGATTACAATTTTACTTATTTTTATTACATTTTATTTACTCCCACCACCTACTTCTATTATTTTTAGCTCGATTTTTTGTCTTTTATTTTTTCCTTTTACTCTTTTGTGTGCCTTCTTCATTTTTTTTCTTTTTCTTTTCTAATTTTTTATGCTTTTTGGGGTAATTTTTTTCTTTTGCCCTACTATTTTTCCAGATACCTCCTATTTTGCTCCTTTTACTTTTGGTCTCTCCTTTTTTTTTCTTTTAGCTCCCCTTCCATTTTTTTTGGGGGGGGGGATCTTTACTTCTGTGGATTCCCATATTTCTTACTATTTTTTTACTACTTTGATGGTTCTCCTCTCCTAATCAGTAGGAGCCTATTGAATTACTGTAGTGTATGCCCTTTAAGCATACACAGATTAGCAGCACAGCAGGGGGCTGGACATCTCCAGGCTATAACCGCTTTTGGTGGGAAGCCTGAATGGAGCAAGTCGTTGACAGCCCCAGGGCATGGTCAGCCTGGCGGGAAGCCAGGGTTTAAATCCATTGGCCACCTGCACTGGCGGGAAGCCCAGGTTTGAATCTATTGGTCGCGATTCACCTGGGCAGGTATAAAGAGACGCCCGGTAACCCCTTTTGCCCCAGCTTCATTCCCGATCCAATAAAGAAGTACTACCCAGCTCAAGTGTCCGTCTCTCTGTGCGACCACATGACTTTGCACTGGCGACGAGGATGGGATCCTGCACCGGACAACGCTAGCCGCAGACGGAATCCTATCGGCAGCCCTGGATCAAGACGCAGGATGACCGAGATGGCAGAATGGCACAACTGGGTCAGTATCCCCTTTTCAATAGCAACCGCCCTGAGGAGTGGGAAGCATTCGTGGGTCAGCTCGAGTGCTACCTGAGGGCGAACGGGGTGAAAGATGACCGGCAGAGAGCGGCGGCACTACTCTGCAGCTGCGGCACGGAAACGTACCAGCTGGCGGTCGGTCTCTGTGCACCCAACGACATCCACACCGTTGGGTACAGCGAGTTGATAGCCAAGCTGACCGAGCACTTCAAGCCCGAGACATCCGAGATCGCGTGGCAGTACCGATTCGAGAAGCGGGACCAGCGGCCGGGTGAGTCCGCCAAGTAATATATGGCTGCCCTACGGCAGGCAGCTTGGCTCTGCAACTTTGAAAATTTAGAGATCCGGCTGCGGGATCGGATTGCCTGCGGGTTGAGGAATCGCAAACTGCGACAAAAAATCTTTGCGAAGTAGAAGCTGACCTTAAGGGACGTCCAAGAGGAGTTCCTAGCCTGGGATGCGGCCGAGGAATCCGATGCAAGGGAAAGCAGAGCCATCCACCAGCTGACCGGCTACAGCAAAGCAGAAGGGGCAGAGTTCGAAGTGGACGCCATACACCGACAACAGCGACCCGTCACCTCCCACCGGGACCATGTGAGGGAGCCAAGACCAGCTGCAGCAGACCCAAGGTACCAGGAGTGCAGGTGCAGAGCGAATGGGCCCCAGTCTACCCAAGTCCCCGGCGACAGCGCGAACTGCCCCCGGTCTACCCAGCATTGCGGTTGCAACCCCCGGTCTACCCAGCACGGCGGCTGCGGACAGCCCTGGTCTACCCAGTGCTCAGGTTGCGGAACAAACAGCTCCTGGTCTACCTGTTGCACCAGCTGCGGAGGACAGCATCCCCGGTCTACCTGCCGCTTCAAGTCAGCCAAGTGTAGGGCGTGCGGGAAAACCGAGCACATTGCGGCTGTCTGCAGAAGCAAGCAACGGGATAGCCTGCACGAGGTGGAGGCGGAGTTCCAGTTTGCTACAGGTACCGGGGAGCGGTTGCCAAGGCTGACGGTCAGCCACACGGAGGGACGGCCAGCTGTTTGTTTAATGGGGGGCCTTTCGTCACTAACCCCCAAAATAAAATTGAGGGTGAAGCTACAAGGGGTTCCCTGCACAATGGAACTAGACTCAGGGTCAGCCGTGTCAATTATCTCCGCCCGAACGTTCAAAAAAATTTGCAAGCGGAGCGGCCAATGGGTTCCCTTGAGGCCATCCAGACTGACCCTCTCCGACTTCCAGAACTCACCCATTAACGTCCGGAGGGAGGCGTTGGTGATGGTCCAGTACAAGGGGTTTGCGGGAAAACTAAGTGTATTAGTCGTCGAGGGGCAGCGGACCAGCCTCATGGGGTTAGGGTGGTTCAAAGCGCTGGGCATTGGAATCACAGGGATTCACCAGACGCGGAGTTATTTGTCGCTGGAAGGCATCTGCAAGGATTTTGCAGACGTCTTTGACAGGCAGCTAGGGAGATACACCGGTTCCCTAATTTCTTTTAAATTAAACCCTCAGGTTCAGCCCGTTAGAATGAAGGCTAGGAGAGTCCCGTTTGCGCTAAAACATAAAATAGAGCAGGAATTGGATAAATTGGTAGACCAGGGGGTGTTGACGCCGGTCGAGGGAGCAGAATGGGAAACCCCCATCGTGACGCCGCTCAAGGCGAACGGTAAAATTAGAATTTGCACCGACTATAAGGGGACCATTAACCGGGCTTTGAGCACCCATTCCTACCCAGTTCCCGCAGTAAGCAGAATCCTGGCGTCCCTGCAAGGCGGGGCGGTGTTCGCTAAACTGGATCTTGCCCAAGCTTACCAGCAGCTGCCGGTAGACCCAGAGGCTGCTAAAGCACAAACAATAATCACCCACAAGTGGGCGTTCCGGGTAGACCGGTTGCAGTTCGTGGTCAGCGTAGCTCCTGGAATTTTCCAGGAGGTGATGGAAAGGACCCTCAAGGGAATACCAGGGGTTTGTCCGTACTTCGACGACGTCCTAATAGCAGCCAGCTCAGAAGACGTCTTGGCAACCCGTTTAAAAGCAGTACTAGAGAGGTTCAGGGATGCTTGGCTAAAACTCAAAAGGGAAACATGCAAGATTGGGGTAAGTGAAACAGAGTTCCTGGGGTTCAGGATTGATGCTCAAGGCATCCACCCAGCTGCATCCAAAGTCAGGGCAATCAAGAAAGCCCCGACTCCCTTATGGGATGCTAGTAAGGCATATATGAGAGGTGTGTTGATATATCTTAATAATAAATATAGACGTAACTTGGAATTTAGGAGGAAAGAATTAGAGATAGAGATTAAGGAAAAAGAAAAGGCTTTAATTTTGAATCCATCGGATGTGAAGATTAAAGAGGCTATTAAGTTATTAAGAGGACAATTTGACAAGTTAATGGCTGATCAGGTGGCAACTAATCTACGGTTTGCAAGGCATAATACTTTTTGCAATGCCAATAAACCAGGTAGATGGCTAGCTTATATGTTAAGGAAGAAACAAAGGGTTTCTAATATAGATAAAATAGAACATAAGGGAAAGGTTGTGTATCAACAGAATCTTATCAAGGAAACCTTTGTTGATTTTTATTCTAAATTATATGCTAGAGATAAGATTAACGAAATAGACATTGATTTATATTTAAAAAACGTTAACATCCCGGTTCTTACGCAAGAGCAAAAAGAAGAGATGAATCAGTTGATAACTGAGGAAGAAATATTTTTGGCAATCAAACAGTTAAAAGCAGGCAAAGCGCCAGGCACGGATGGTTTGACTGCCGTGTATTATAAAAATCTCCAGTTTGAGATGATAAAGCCATTAAAGGAACTGTTTCAGACAATTCAAAAAGGGGGAGGAGTGCCTCCGTCTTGGAAAACTGCTTTTATTTCTTTAATTCCGAAAGAAGATCAGGACGTTACTCAAGCAAGAAATTATAGGCCAATATCACTTTTGAATACGGACTACAAGATATTTGCTAAGGTTTTAGCTAGTAGACTGATGAGGGTATTGCAACAGGTAATTCATGGTGATCAAACTGGGTTTATAAGTGGTAGACAAATGAAAAATAATGTGAGACATATAGTTGATTTGTGACTGAAATGTGTAATATTGAAAAGGGTACGAGGCAGGGTTGCCCGTTATCACCTTTATTATTTGTCTTAACGTTGGAGATATTACTGATTAAAATACGGAATTCGGAAATAATTAAGGGAATTCAAATAAGAGATCAGGATTATAGATTGAGGGCATTTGCGGATGATCTGGTTATTACGTTGACACACCCAGAAAATTCTGTTATGGAACTGATGGAGTTAATATCGCAATATGGGAAAGTTTCTGGATTTAAGGTTAATATACAAAAAACTAAAATGTTATCTAAAAATATGACAGTATTACAAAAGGTAGCTTTAGAAAGGTTAACTGGATTTGAAATTGTTGAAAGGGTTAAATATTTGGGGGTATACTTAACACCCTCAAATGTAAAATTATATAAAAATAATTATGAAAAGTTATGGAACAAAGTGCAAAAAGAATTGGATAGTTGGAAAAAATTACAATTATCATTATTGGGAAGAATTGCAGCAGTAAAAATGAATGTTCTGCCAAAATTTTTATTTTTGTTTCAAATGATACCCATTCTCAAAAAGGATTCAAATTTGGAGGAATGGCAGAAGGGTATTAATAAATTTGTTTGGGCAGGGAAAAAGCCACGGGTTAAATTTAAAATTATGCATGATACGCGTGAAAGAGGTGGACTAAAAATGCACAATCTTAAATTATATTATGAAGCTGCTGCATTATCAGCTATAAGTGATTGGATTAATTTGACACAGGGGAGACTATTAAATCTTGAAGGGCATGATTTGTTATTTGGTTGGCATGCATATTTATTGTATGATAAGAAGGTAGACAATGTGTTTAAAATGCATATTTTGAGGTATGCTTTGTTGCGAGTTTGGAAAAAGCATAGACAAAAGTTAAATTACAAGATACCTTTATGGGCAATACCCAAACACGCAATAGAGAATATAAATGTTGGATTTAAACATGATGTGATTACATATAAGGAAATTTTGAGTTTGGAGAGGAATGTATGGTGTTTGAAGTCATATAATCTTTTACGAGAAAAAAAGATTGTTCAAACTTGGTTTCAGTACGGGCAATTACAAGCCAGGTGGAAAGAGGACCAGAAAATTGGTTTTTTAATGGATGACGAAAATTTGGTAAAGCAAATTAGAAATCAGGGACCAGCACATATCAAACGGATATATCTTGCATTGATAGAGATTGATTCAGAAACAGAAATTGTTAAGGATTGTATGATAAAATGGGCACAGAATATACAGGAAGTTATCACAATGGACACTTGGGAAAAGATCTGGGTGAGAAATGTGAAATTTACGCAAGCTCAAAATTTAAGAGAGAATTTTTATAAAATGTTTTATAGGTGGCATTTAGATCCTAAAAAGTTAGCAAGTATGTATCCGAATTATCAGCCTAAATGTTGGAGATGTGGCAGTGAAGATGCAACGTACTTTCATATATGGTGGACTTGTAAAAAGATTAAAGCATTTTGGATTAAAATTTGGTGGAATATGCAGAAGATATTCAAGAAAAGGATAAAGTTTTGTCCGCAATTGTTTTTACTGGGCATTATTACTGATACTACTGTGCTGGACATTAATCTGATGTTGAACTTAATTACGGCAGCGAGACTTTTAATAGGGCAATACTGGAAGAAGGAAGAACTGCCGACTATAGAGGAATGGACTTTAAAAGTTTCCAACCTGGCGGAAATGGCGAAGATTTCAGCATATTTGAAAGACCATTCGCAACAACGATATATTGTGGAGTGGAAGAAATGGATTGATTACATCCAGAATAAATACGGGACTAAAAAGTTTCATCTAGCATTTGAATAAGTATATTGCTTGTAGTCAAATTATAAGAGCTAAAGTGCGAGAGATTTAATAGTTTATTGTTATTAGTGTATGGGAGTTTTTGATTGTTTACTTTATTTTTATACCTTGTATCTAGCTCTGGGAAGTCGGGGAGGGGGGAGGGGGGAAGGGGAGGGTGAGAGGGTGGGTTAGGGTTGGGAAGGGAGGGAAGGGTTGGGGGATGGGATGTAATAAATAAAATGTATTGAAAAACTTTTCAATAAAAAAAAAAAAAAGAAAGCCCCGACTCCCAAAAACAAATCTGAACTGCAAGCATTCCTGGGTCTCCTCAATTTTTATCACACATTCCTGCCACACAAAGCAACAATTGCAGAACCATTACACAGGTTGCTTGACAAGCAAGCATCCTGGGACTGGACTGACGCACACACAAACGCGTTCAAGACACTGAAGAACCTGTTAGCAGGCAATGCCACAGTCACGCATTTCAGAGAAGACCAGCCAATCTGCCTTGCATGCGATGCATCCCCTTATGGGATTGTGGCAGTCCTCAGCCACTTAAGGGAGGATGGAACTCAGGCCCCCATCGCCTACTACTCTAGAACCCTGTCAGCTGCCGAAAGGAACTATGCACAGATAGACAAGGAGGCACTGGCAGTGGTTGCAGGAGTAAAGAAATTTCATGACTACCTATACGGTAGGGAATTCCTGATATACACTGATCACAAGCCCTTGCTCGGGTTATTCACAACAGAAAAACAGACACCACAAATCCTTTCACCCAGGATGCTACACTGGTCTATCTTCCTGTCAGCATATTCCTGCAAGCTGGTCCACAGACCAGGTAAAGAAATGGGGCACGCAGATGGCCTCAGCAGACTCCCCTTAAGGGAGACTGAGCCAGACCCCACCCCTGCTACTCAAATATTGGCAATACAGGAGCTGACAGAATGCCCCATTGACGCAAGGGACATTGCCTCAGAGACCCCCAAGGACAAGGTTCTCAGCAGGATACATTCATGGGTGAGCAGTGGGTGGCAGGACAAATCACCAGGGCAAGAGTTCACTGCATACTTCTCCAGAAGGCATGAACTATCCATGCACAAAGGGTGTTTGTTGTGGGGCAGTAGGGTCATCATTCCCACAAAGCTCAGAGAACGAGTCCTCCAGTCACTTCACGAGGGCCACCCAGGAGTAGTAAGAATGAAGGCACTGGCAAGGAGCTACCTGTGGTGGCCAGGGTTGGACAAGGAGATAGAAGGGCTAGTAGCTGGGTGCTACACATGCCAGAGGTCACGACCAGAACAGCCACATGCACCAGTTCACAAGTGGGAGGAAACACACACCCCATGGTCCAGGGTACACATAGACTATGCGGGACCATTCCAAGGACACACATTTCTGGTTGCAGTAGACAGCCATTCTAAATGGCTGGAGGTGGTGCCCGTGGGCAACATGACCTCAGCAGGAACCATTCAAGCATTGAGGGGGATGTTTGCTACTCATGGGCTGCCTGATGTAATCGTGTCAGATAATGGAACACAATTTACCTCCTCGGATTTCCAGGTGTTCCTGAGGACCTTGGGGATTAGGCACGCCACCTCAGCTCCTTTCCACCCTGCCAGTAATGGATTGGCAGAGCGATTCGTGCAGACAACAAAGGACGCCCTAAAGCGCATAGTGCAGGGGAATTGGAAGCAAAGACTGGCCACCTTCCTCCTACACCAACATGCAACACCCTGCACCGCCACAGGCAAAAGCCCAGCAGAACTCAGATGGGGCAGACGTCTCATAACAACACTGGACAGGCTGCACCCAGACAGAGTAGCAGCAGACGTCGGGACCCCAAACATCAAAACAATTTTCAATACGGGGGACCCCATCTGGGCCAGGAATTATAGCTCAGGTCACCCATGGGTGCCAGGGGAGATACTAGAACAAACAGGACCCCTCTCCTACAAGGTAAGGGTGGAGGGGGGACTCCTTTGGAAGAGGCACCTGGACCAGCTGAGGAAAAGAGCTCCTGAAAGGGTTGTTGAGGACACTCTAGGGGCTGAGGAGGAAGACCCAACACAAACACAAACACAATCACCCAGGAGAGTTACCGGAAGGGCCCAGTGGCAACCCCACCACAGGCAGGAGTCTGACAGGGAAACCAGGCAGGCATCTGATCCCAGCAGAGCACAAAACACAGGCACCACAACACACGCACACACACAACAATCCACCACAACAATCACAGCAAGGAAGAGAGCCAAGAAACAGAACCACACCACCTGGAGAACCAGTCCTAAGAAGATCCAGCAGGCCGCACAAGGCCCCAAGTTACCTCACTGATTATGTACGTTCTTAGGGGGGGGGGGGTGAGAAGCAACCAAGGAGTAACAAATGTAAATATTGTGTATAGTGTAAATAAGTGTATATAGTTATAGGAGACAGAATGACAGAGGGTAATCCCTCACTATGGGGGAAGGGGTGTAGTGTATGCCCTTTAAGCATACACGGATTAGCAGCACAGCAGGGGGGCTGGACAGCTCCAGGCTATAACCGCTTTTGGTGGGAAGCCTGAATGGAGCAAGTCGTTGACAGCCCCAGGGCATGGTCAGCCTGGCGGGAAGCCAGGGTTTAAATCCATTGGCCACCTGCACTGGCGGGAAGCCCAGGTTTGAATCTATTGGTCGCGATTCACCTGGGCAGGTATAAAGAGACGCCCGGTAACCCCTTTTGCCCCAGCTTCATTCCCGATCCAATAAAGAAGTACTACCCAGCTCAAGTGTCTGTCTCTCTGTGCGACCACGCGACTTTGCAATTACAAAACTTGGCCATTTGGCAGAGACACCACATGACTTGAAGACAAAGATGAGTACCTCTAACTTATCCAAACTTGGAAAAAAAGGCTCTTCTGCCCCTGCTTCAACCTCTGCAAGCCCAGTCTATCAAAAACCAATTACTACAATGTTACAACAGGAGAAGAGTGATACCCAACAGAAGGACACCCAAGCAATTCTACAAGCAATCTATGACACTAATGATGCCCAGTCTGCTACAGCAACCAAAAATCATGAAGAGTTGAAAAGTGACTTAGACAAAATGAACCAAAAAATTCATAATATAGACTCCTAATTGGAAAACTTCAAAAAGATGATTGCAGAAAATCAACAAAGAATCCAAAAAATGGAACATAAGTCAACGGAGGTTGACCAGAAACTGAAAGACCTGAAAGATGAAAACCAAAAACTGATGCAAATAAATGGAGAACTTGAAGATTCTTTGGCGATCATAGAAATGGAGTGGGCATCATACTTTTTAAGATTCCAAAACATACAAGAAGACAAGGAAGAAGATCTCTTAAAATTGATAACAGAGTTGCTGGCAGACGTATTAGGATTTGGGAAGTCACAAATTGAAGGAGAGGTTGATCAGGTGTTTTGCATTAACTCCAACTATGCTAGAACAAACAAGGTGCCCAGAGAAGTCCATGTCAGATTTTTAAAAAGAGCTACAAGGGTCAAGATCCTGTGAAAAGTAAGAGATGAACCACTGAAATATAAAGAAAAAGAAACTGGTTCTTAAGCAAATTCCCAGAAGGATAAGAGAGGCTCGAAGAGACTACCAATTTCTAACTAAGAAACTTGTTGAAAAAGGAGTGAACTTTAGATGGTTGATTCCAGAAGGGATTTTTTTTGTAGAAATTTTATTGGAATTTTTTTAACATAACATAAACCATTATAAAACAGAATGTTGTCTGGGTAACATTTATAAGACAGTCCTTAACAATTAATTTCTATAATCTATATTCCATATGTTAATTTCATTTAATTTCCCCTTTCCCCAAAGTATCTTTCTTTGCAAAACATTAGATTAGGACAGGTTTTTTTTTTGCTTAACAACAGTTAAATATATAGTAATAATATAATATAATAAAATTCCAGGAAAGAGACGGAATTTATCAGAAAGAATACTTCAAAAAGAGACATTTTTTTGAATATGGCTAAGAAATGGAAAATTTTTGAAATATATTACTTTTAGAGGGATTTTTTTTCTATTTTTTTCTCTTCCTTTTAATTAATAGAATTGTCTTTTTTTTCTTTTCTTGTTCTATTCTTCTAAGATGAAACGATTGAAACAAAAGTAAAATATAAAAAAATGTGTTTTGAATGAGTTTTAAAAGATTAGATGATTAGAACCATTGAAGGGAATGCTTAAAGTTTAAAGAAATTGAGGGAATAAATATATATTAAATTAGGAAATATATATCTTCATATGTTATTTTTTGTAGTTTAGTATTTTTGTCTTTTTTTTCTTTCTCTTTTCTCTTCTTTTTTGTTTCTCTTCCTCTTTTCTCTCTACTTATATAGTTGAATGTTGAAATAATTGTTATTTGTAAGAACATTTAGAATTTGGAGGGAGAAATAAGCTGTTCTTTTTTGTTTCTTTTTACTTTTTTACTTTTTTTTTTTAAAAGCATGAGAGGGTTTGTATGGAAAAAAACAGAATGAAATTCACCAATGTAAATATAGTTAAGTGTTAAAAAAGATTGTCACTTGTAAAAATATTTAGAATTTGGGGGGAGAAATAAGCTGAAATAAATATGGTGTCCAAGAGGTTCCATCTTTGGTTATGGGAGGAGAGGTGTTGCCTCCCGTTGATAGGGCACGCAATTTAGGCGTCCTCCTGGACTCACGACTCAGTTTTGAAGATCATATTGGAGTCGTGGCCAGGGGGGCATTTGCCCAGGTTCGCCTGGTGCGCCAGTTGCGCCCCTATCTGGACCGAGATGCCCTACGTACGGTCACTCATGCACTCGTTACCTCTCGGATAGATGACTGCAATGCTCTCTACATGGGGCTGCCCTTGAAGACCACCCGGAGGCTTCAGCTGGTGCAGAATGCAGCCGCGCGGGTAGTGATGGGAGCATCCCGATACTCCCATATTACACGTCTCCTGCGTGAGCTGCATTGGCTACCAGTTGCCTTCTGGGCGAGATTTAAGGTGCTGGTACTTACCTTTAAAGCCCTACATGGCTTAGGCCCAGGATATTTGCAGGACCATCTGCTGCCGGGGACGACTTCCCATCGCCCAGTGCGCTCACACAGAGAGGGCCTCCTCAGGGTGCCGTCGGCCAAAATATGTCGGCTGGCGACCCCCAGGGGGAGGGCCTTCTCTGTGGGGGCACCTGCCCTGTGGAATCAGCTTCCCCTGGAGCTCCGGATTACCCCAGACCTCCGGTCCTTTCGCCGCGACCTCAAAACCTTCCTTTTCCATCAGGCTGACCTGGATTGACGATGGGTTTTTAAAACGTTTTAATTTTTAACTGTGTAGTTAATTTATTTTGGGGCTGTTATTTAATTCTTTTTTAATTTTTGTATTGTTGTTTTTATTGTTGTTAGCCGCCCTGAGTCCTTCGGGAGATAGGGCGGCATATAAGTCCTAAAAATAAATAAATAAATAAATAAATACCATGGTCGATGGTATCAAAAGCCGCTGAGAGATCTTATAAAATTAGGACAGAGGAGCAACCCCTGTCCCGAGCCCGCCAGAGATCATTCATCAGCGTGACCAATGCCGTCTCCATGCTGTACCCGGGCCTGAAACCCGATTGGTACGGGTCAAGATAATCAGTTTCCTCCAGGAACAGAGGAAGCTGATGCGCCACCACACTCTCAACAACCTTCGCTAAAAAGCGAAGGTTGGAGACCGGACGATAGTTATTCAAAATAGCTGGATCCAGGGCAGGCTTCTTGAGAAGGGGTCTCACCACCGCCTCCTTCAAGGAGGCGGGAAAGACACCCTCACTCAAAGAAGCAGATATCACTGCCTGGAACCAGCCTCGTGTCTCCTCCCAAGCTGAATAAACCAACCAGGAGGGACACGGGTCCAATAAACAGATGGTAGAGCTCAGCTTCCCCATAATCCTGTCCACCTCCTCGGGAGTCACAGGATCAAACTCAGTCCAGATAGTACTACTCTCAAGACCGCTCGATTCCTCCCCGTCAGACTCTGCCCAGTCAGAGTCCAAACCGGTCCGAATCTGAGCAATTTTGTCCGCCAGATGATGGCTAAATTCCTCGGTCCGCCCCTGCAAGGGCTCCTCCCTCACCTCCTGAAAAAGGAGGGAAGGAGTTACCCTAAACAGGGCGGCCGGGCGATTATCTGTGGACGCGATGAGGGCGGCAAGATAATTAGACTTCGCCATCCTCATCACCGCGAGATAAGACCTAGTAAAAGATCTTATTCGCAATCGGTCAGATTCAGACCGGCTGGATCTCCAACAGCTCTCCAGACTCCATCTCCGACGCTTCATCTCCCGTAGCTCCACAGAAAACCATGGAGCCCATCAGGATCTGCGCCGGGTCAGGGGTCGCATGGGTACAACCCAGTCAAGTGCCTCAGTGGCGGCCCTCTCCCAAGCCTCCACCAAGGCATCGGCCGGGCTGTGAGTGAGGGAGATAGTTATAGACCCAAGCGCCGTCTGGAACCGTTCTGGATCCATTAGGCGCCTGGGGCGGAACCACCTGGTCAGCTCCGCAGCCCAGCAGTGTGCGGTAGCGTATCGGAAGACCAGCCATAGGAGGTGATGATCGGACCATGACAGGGGGACAATATTTGGTGTACCCACTCCCAGATCATCAAACCACTGCCCAGATAGGAAAACCAGGTCGAGAGTGTGATCCCCTCCATGGGTCGGGCCCTGAATTATCTGGGTCAGGTCCATGGCCATCATGGAGGCCATGAACTCTCAAGCTAACTCTGACGACCCGCCCAGGGATGGAAGATTGAAATTGCCCAGAACCATAAGTCTGGGAAATTCAACCACCAGCCCTGAAAGGGTGTCGAGAAGCCCGGGCAGAGCCGTTGCAACACAGCTGGGCACCAGGTATGTCAGCAACATGCCCAACTGAACCCCAGAGCCAAACCTCAGGAGGAGTGACTCACTCCTGCCAATCTGTACGACAGTGGTCTCCCGTGGGTATAAGGTCTCGCGTATAACCACCGCCACACCCCCGCCCCTACCCTGAGCCCGCAGCTGGTGCAGCACACAGAAACCCGGAGGGCAGAGCTCAGTCAGAGGGACACTTCCCTCTGAGCCCAACCAGGTTTCCGTAATGCATGCCAGATCCGGGCGTTCCTCCTCGATCAAATCTCAGATGAGGGGAGCTTTGTTGACCATGGATCTGGCATTAAAATACACCAGCCTAAGCTCAGGGGCCCGATCTCCCTCACCCCTGGGTAAATGGGTATCAACTGGAGAGTCGGAGCACGCCACCGCTTGGAGAAAGCGTGGGCGTGATCCCTGATGTTGATATGGCCCTCCGTGCAACCACCTGCTACCATTCCCAATCGTCGTGGGGATTTGAAACCCCTCCCCACAGCCGGAAGAACCAGAAATCCCTAACCCCAAGCTCGTCTCGCCAGGAACCGTCTCCGGCCTGGACTGACAGCCGGTTGATAAAATACCCTTATCTCTCCCACCCCTATCATTCACCCCCCGCCCTAACCCCCTAAAACAACCGGCTAAAAAACATAGTAGGGGCTTATTAATCCTCTTCAACCAACAGCCCCTATCTATGCCCAACCACCTCTCAGGGTCCCAACAATTGGGCCCATCCTCAAGGGAGATAGAACACAAGGCAATAGGTCGTGGCCAGGTGGCAGGAGCTCTCCTGAGGGCATATAAGTCCACAATAGAATAATATATGGATTTTGTTAGACTTGAAACTGATGATCCAAGAGGCAGAAATTGAAACCAATGACTGGGTAGACCACAATCCAATAAAAATGATCTGGAAAGGAATTAAGAAAAAACCTAGATGGTCTCCAAACAAATCGATATTGAAGAACAAGGAATTCCTACAACTAGCAATAAAGGAAATGGAATTTTTCTTTAAAATAAACAAGAAGGAAGAAACATCACTTCAAAGTGTTTGGGACACTGCCAAAGCATATTTTAGAGGCCTGGCCATAACTTCTATTGCTAAGAAGAACAAAGAAAAGAAACAGCTACAACTAAAGTTGAGGGAGGAACTTAGAAAACTAGAATTAGAATTACAAATAGATCCAGATAAAGTAATACTCAAGAAACAAATCGATATAATAAAGCACAAATTAAACTTAGCTGAGATGGAATTAATGGCTCAACAGGTTAAATGGGTTAAACAGAATTTTTTTGAAAATGCTAACAAGCCGGGAAGATGGTTAGCATATAGATTGAGAAAGGAAAAAGAAAAGAAAATAATAAAGAAACTCCAGGATACAAAAGGAGAAATACAGTTTCAAAACGAGGCAATGAAAACAATTGTGAAAGAATATTACGAGACACTTTATAAGGCAAAGGAAGTCTCTAAGGAAAAAATAGAGCAGTATTTAATAAAAGGAAATTTACCGAAAATTCCCCAGAATATCTGAAATATATTGAACGAACCAATATCAATGATGGAGACTATACATAGAAGCTACCCCCTTCATGGATTACTGCCTTGTTGTGGCGAAGGGGCTTGCGTAATTCAATGAAGCTATGAGCTATGCCGTGCAGGGCCACCCAAGACGGACAGGTCATAGCCGAGAGTTCTGACAAAATGTGATCCACTGGAGAAGGAAATGGCAACCCACTCCAGTATCTTTGCCATGAAAACCCTATGGACAGTAAAAAAAGGCAAAATGATATGACGCTGGAAGATGAGCCCCGCAGGTCGGAAGGCGTCCAATATGCTACTGGGGAAGAGCAGAGGGCTAGTACTAGTAGCGCCAGAAAGAATGAAGCGACTGGGCCAAAGCCGAAAGGTCGCTCAGCTGTGGATGTGTCTGGTGGTGAAAGGAAAGTCCGATGCTGTAAAGACTTTTTCTCCATAGGAACCTGGAATGTAAGATCCATGAATCAAGGAAAGCTGGACGTGGTCAAACAAGAGATGACAAGACTGAACATCGACATCTTAGGTATCAGCGAACTAAAATGGACAGGAATGGGTGAATTTAATTCAGATGACCATCAGGTATATTATTGCTTCTCCCTCAGAAGAAATGGAGTAGCCTTCATAGTCAATAAAAGAATAGGAAAAGCAATACTGGGATACAATCCTCAAAATGACAGAATGATCTCAGTTCGAATCCAAGGCAAACTATTCAATATCACAGTAGTCCAAGTCTATGCCCCAACTACCGGTGCTGAAGAGGATGAAATTGACCAGGTCGATGAAGCCCTACAGCACCTTATAGAACTAACACCCAAAAATGATGTCCTTATCATCAGGGGGGATTGGAATGCTAAAGTAGGAAGCCAAAAGATAACCGGAATAACAGGCAAGTTTGGCCTTGGAGTACAAAATGAAGCAGGGCACAGGCTGATAGAAATTTGTCAAGAGAATACGATGGTCATAGCAAACACTCTTTTCCAACAACCCAAGAGACGGCTCTACACATGGACATCACCAGACGGTCAAAACAGAAATCAGATTGACTATGTGCTCTGTAGCCAAAGATGGAGAAGCTCTATACAGTCAGTAAAAACAAGACCAGGAGCTGACTGTGGCTCAGACCATGAGCTTCTCCTTGCAAAGTTTAGACTTAAACTGAAGAAAGTAGGGAAAAGCACTAGGCCACTCAGGTATGAATTAAATCATATCCCTGTTGAATATACAGTACAGGTGACAAATAGATTTAAGGAATTAGATCTGATAGACAGAGTGCCTGAAGAACTATGGACGGAGGTTCGCAACATTGTACAAGAGGTAGCAACCAAAACCATCCGAAAGAAAAAGAAATGCAAGAAAGCAAAGTGGCTGTCTGAGGAAGCTTTGCAAATAGCTGGGGAAAGGAGGGAAGCGAAAGGCAAGGGAGAAAAAGAAACGTACGCCCAATTGAATGCAGAATTCCAGAGAATAGCTAGAAGAGATAAGAATGCCTTCTTAAATGAACAGTGCAAAGAAATAGAAGAAAACAATAGAATAGGGAGGACCAGAGATCTTTTCAAGAAAATTGGAGAGATGAAGGGAACGTTTCATGCAAAAATGGGCATGATAAAGGACCAAAATGGCAGGGACCTAACAGAGGCAGAAGAGATTAAGAAGAGGTGGCAAAATTACACAGAAGAACTATACAAGAATGAGCTTAACGTCCCTGATAATCACAATGAGGTGGTCACTGACCTCGAGCCAGACATCCTAGAATGTGAAGTGAAGTGGGCCTTAGAAAAGCTGAGCAACAAAAAAGCTAGTGCAGGTGACAGTATTCCAGCTGAGTTATTCCAAATCTTAAAAGATGATGCAGTAAAAGTGCTACACTCAATTTGCCAGCAAATTTGGAAAACTCAACAGTGGCCACAGGATTGGAAAAGATCAGTTTACATTCCAATTCCAAAGAAAGGCAGTGCCAAAGAATGTTCAAACTATCGCACCATTGCACTCATTTCTCATGCTAGTAAAGTTATGCTTAAAATCCTACAAGCTAAACTCCAACAGTATGTGGATCGTGAACTAACAGAAGTACAGGCAGGATTTCGAAGAGGCAGAAGAACTAGAGATCAAATTGCCAACATACGTTGGATCATGGAGAAAGCTAGAGAGTTCCAGAAAAACATCTACTTCTGCTTCATTGACTATGCTAAAGCCTTTGATTGTGTGGATCATAACAAACTGTGGCAAGTTCTTAAAGAGATGGGCATACCAGACCATCTTATTTGTCTCTTGAGAAACCTATATGTGGGCCAAGAAGCAACAGTGAGAACTGGACACGGAACCACTGATTGGTTCAAATTGGGAAAGGAGTCCGGCAAGGCTGTATACTGTCACCCTGCCTATTTAACTTATATGCAGAGCACATCATGAGAAAGGCAGGGCTAGATGAATCAAAAGTTGGAATTAAGATTGCCGGAAGAAATATCAACAACCTTAGATATGAAGATGATACCACTCTAATGGCAGAAAGTGAAGAAGAACTAAAGAGCCTCTTGTTGCGGGTAAAGAAGGAGAATGCAAAACTTGGGTTGCAACTTAACATTAAGAAAACCAAGATCATGGCATCCGGCCCTCTCAGTTCTTGGCAAATAGATGGGGAAGAAATGGAGGTAGTGACAGATTTTATTTTCCTGGGCTCCAAGATCACCGCAGATGGGGACTATAGCCAAGACATTAAAAGACGCTTGCTCCTTGGGAGGAGAGCCATGGCAAATCTAGACAGCACACTAAAAAGCAGAGATATCACCCTGTCAACAAAAGTGCGTATAGTCAAGGCTATGGTCTTCCCAGTTGCAATGTATGGCAGTGAAAGTTGGACCAAAAAAAGGCTGAGCGCCAAAGAATTGAGTCCTTTGAACTGTGGTGCTGGAGAAGACTCCTTCGAGTCCCTTGGAGTGCAAGCCGGTGAGTCCTAGAGGAGATCAACCCTGACTGCTCTTTAGAAGGCCAGAACCTGAAGCTAAAACTCAAATACTTTGGCCACCTAATGAGAAGGAAGGACTCACTGGAGAAGAGCCTAATGCTGGGAAAGATTGAGGGCAATAGAGGAAGGGGACGACAGAGAATGAGGTGGCTGGATGGAGTCACTGAAGCAGTAGGCGTGAGTTTAAATGGACTCCAGAAGATGGTAGAGGACAGGAAGGCCTGGAGGAACGTTGTCCATAGGGTCGCGATGGGTCAGACATGACTTCGCAGCTAACAACAACATAGAAGCTATAAAAAGGCAAAAAAAGGACAAGACTCCGGGGCCAGATGGACTACCTGCAGAATACTACACTGCGTTACAAGACGTGCTTACTCCGATCCTAAAAGAACTTTGTAATGAAATTCTCCTGAAAACCAAAATACCAAAGACATGGACTGAAGCTAATATCACTTTAATACCTAAAGAAGATACCGATTTTACACATATAAAAAAATTACAGACCAATTTCATTATTAAATGTAGATTATAATATTTTTGCCTCAATAATGGCAGAAAGAATTAAGAAATTCTTGATTGAATTTATACACAGAGATCAAAATGTCTTTCTGCCTTAAAGACAGATAAAAAATAATTTAAGAAGAATCTTGGATGTTCTAGAGTACTATGAAGCTCATCCAGGCAAACAGATGGCTTTGATATTTCTTGATGTACAAAAGGCGTTTGATAACTTAAATTAGCAATTTATGTTTCAGCAACTTGTGGAAATGGATTTTGGGGAAAACTTTATGAATGCAATTCATGCAATTTATGATAAACAGACTGCTAGAATAATTGTAAATGGAGATTACACAGAAACTTTAATATTAAAAGGGGCACAAGACAAGGATGTCTCTTAACCCCATTGCTATTTATATTAACCTTGGAAGTATTGAACAGAAATATTAGACAAGACTCCAAGATTAAAGGACTGGAGATCAAGGGTGAAAAATATAAATTGCAGGCATTCACGGATTACTTGGTCTTTATATTAGAAGAACCTATGGAAAAAAGCACAAAATTGTTGGCCACAATAGAACAATATGGTGAGGTAGCAGTCCTGATAATAAATAGAGAAAAGACTAAAGTTTTGACAAAGAACTTAACAGAAAAACAGAAAACGCAACTTGCAAGAAAAACAAATCTTTAAATAGTTAAAAAACTTGGGAATTTACTTAACAGCAAAATGTATAACAGTAAAAGAGGATAACTATACAAAATTATTCAAACAAATAAAACTGGACTTAGACAAGTGGAAAAATCTCCAATTGTCAATAATGGGGAGAATAGCTACAATTATAGCAGAATTTAATATGTGGCTAAAGGAGTGGTGTAAAGGAGAAGGCTTTGGTTATATTAGTCACAATGTCTGTAGCTGGTCCAATGAAAAAATGTACAAAAGAGATGGTCTGCATCCATCCAAGAAAGGGACTGAGTTACTTGGCAATAAATTCACAGCTTTTCTGAAGGAATATTTAAACTAAACAATGGGAACAGTGAGTTAATTGATACAGAACATCACTGTCCCTGGCAATCTAAGAAAATAGGGGAACTTAGGCAGCACACAACTTATGTAGCAAGTAAACACAGGGTCAGTCATAAAGGACTCAATTGTCTGTACACCAATGCGCAGAGGATGAACAGTAAGCAGGGTGAACTAGAAATTCAGGTAAATGAGAGCGGATATGATATTGTTGCCATTACAGAAACATGGTGGGACGAAACCCACAAATGGAACACACAGCTAGAAGGATTTAAATTATTTAAAAGAAATAGACTAAACAAAAGAGGAGGTGGAGTTGCTCTCTATATAAGAAATAACTTTATCTCTACAGAAATAGAGCACAACAATGATGAAAACTGTAAACTTGAATGTATTTGGGTCAATATAAAAGGGGGAAAAAATGACATTGCCATAGGTGTATACTATAGGCCGCCCAACCAAACAGAGGAAATAGATGAACTTTTTGCTAGTCAGTTAACTAAGGTATGTAGGAAGCGCATCACAATAGTAATGGGGGACTTTAATTACCCTGATATCAACTGGGAGACAAACTCTGCACCAAGTGGAAGATCAAACAGATTCCTG
>JAKJMR010016780.1:0-45930 GCA_024449315.1 Daboia siamensis
CCCCCCCCCAAACTGGGATAAGAATACTTGATAAAAGCAAATTTTGGCATTATTTTACTCCAGTGGCCAATCAGATGCAGAGGGAAACTAAACTGGCAAGAAACCTACAATAACTCTCCATTCTCTGTATAGAATAGAAGGTGTAATTTTGTATAAGGAGAAGAAAGATAAAATAAATAACACATGCTGGATAAACCAGTACTGTAAACTCCAACTGTACTTGCAGTGTGACAGCAGTTACAGTAAATCAGTGGTGCCACATTTCAAAGTTACAATTAGAGTGCTCCAATTGCAGCTGTTTTCTTGTTGGTATGTGGAATGGCATGGGACCCACAGGTTTTACAAAGTGAAGAGAGGAAGTTGGTTACAGCTTATTAGGAAAGATAAAATAGACAACCAAGAATGATTTATTAACCATTCTTCATCCAGATTTTATCAGTTGCATCTGTTAATACAGGTGTTCTGAGACACTTTTCTGTTTTAACTTTTTTCCTTGTTGCTTTTTGGAGTTTTCATCCTGCTTTTTTGAGAGGGCAGCATTTGGGAGGGGGTATAGCTGCCCCCTTCCCCTCCAAGACATCAGCTGAGCAAGATGCCTGTCTGCCCACGCTCTTCCCCCTGTCTGAGGCTTTCATTGTCATGAGCATTTCTGTTGAGGATTGGTGGGGGAGCTGTTTGGTTTTTATTCCCTCCCCCCATCTGCTGGGTAGTTGCATCAGGTTTTGGTCTCTTCTTTCATGCTGCAAGGTTACCCATGAAGCATGTTTGTTTTTTGGAGGGATCCCCACTCTGGTTGCTAAGGTTGCTTAAACCCTCTTCCTCCACCTCCTCCTCCTCCTCACCAGAGCCCCCATTTGTCTGCAATGGTGGGGCAGGAAGAACCCTGCTTGGCCAGGATGATGGGGATCTGCCCTCTGCGAGTAGGGACAGGGTTACTATGCTCTCTGTCAATCAGGTTTGATTTCCTTTCTTTGCCCCTGCCTCCCTACCTGCCTCTTCTGCTTGTAGCTGCCTCTGAGCCTCTCATTCTTGGGAGTTAGCATTGCCAGCACTCTTTCTCCTGAGCCCCTCATGCTGAGTTACTGTTGCCACCCAAGAGCTGTTTTAAAGTTAGGGAATATTTGGGGGATAACCAACTTGCCTCCTTTGTGCTGGGCAGGCCAGGAGGTGGCAGCGACAACCTAATGGACCTGCACGAGCTGCTGGTGGCGGCCCAAAGCAGGGCTAAGATGCATTGGGGAACAGGTCCACATGTGGGCCAAAGGAAAGATCTGCGAGGGGGTCAAGGAGATGACCAGCAGCGACCTGCTCTCCAACTGCAAGCAAAAACAGATGGGATGGAATAGTTCTGCACCATATGCCTCCCCCCTCCCCTACTCCACCTGCTGCTGGAGGGCTGGCTCAGTATTTGTAGCAGGCTACGGAGCCCCAGAGTGTGCGGGTTGAGGGGTCGGCAGGCTGTGGCTGCTGACGGACACTGTTGGCCCCCATGCACTCACTGATCTCTATGTGCGGGGGCTGATGGTGTTAGACAGCAGCTGCCTCAGCCCCTGCCTCATCTTGCCTTGCCCCTCATCCCGCAGGATGAGCCTCCTGCCCATCACCCCACCCACCAGAAACCCCATGGATCTCCCCAACCCAGCCCAGCCCCCACAAGCGTTCCTTCCCATAAGCAACATTGAGGTGGCCATGCCCACCCTGGCCACACCCACCCAGTCTGCCATGACTACCGCAGCCATGCCCACCCAGTGGGCCATGCTCACCTAGTGATACATAAGTGGGTTTGGGGTTGCAGTTTGGGTACTCATTCTCTAAAAGATTCGCCATCACTGCCTTAGAGCAATTATTGATATAGGATGTATACAATAGAGACTAGAACTTCTGATAATAAGTAAAGTGGTTTTTAAGTGAATCATACTTGATTTTTTATAATTTTTTTGTCATGGTTGTTAAATGACTCTGGCTTCCCTGACTTCAACCCTCTTGAATACAGGCCAGTTGCCAAGCACCCAAATTTATATCACATGACCATGAGGATACTATGACAGTCATAAGTGCAAGGACCAGTCATAAGTCATTTTTACTGCTATTGTAACTTTGAATGATCATTAAACAGAAAGCTGTGAGTCAAGGATTACCCGTATTTCTAGTAGTATAGATTATACATCTATAATATCCATTTCTTGCTCAGAATAGCAGAATTCATTTAGGAAAAAAACTATTATTTAAAATGTTTGATTGTTTCTAATCAAACCATCTATTGTTCGATGCTAGCTTTTCCATTTAACATCTGTATCTGTTTTTACAACCAGCATCTATATAATATTATGTATGTTATTCTAAAACAGCCCAGAATGGTGGTGCTTTGCTATGTATTATAATTCTAATTCAGGAAAAATTGCCATTATTCACGTAAAAGAAAAACCTGCAATTAAGCACATTTTTAAATAGTATAAGTCTAAATAATTGATTACAATAGGATGAGATTCACCCTTATCAGATCTTTTATGTGATTACTCCTGTGTATTCTATTGTGTAGTGGGTTCTGGGAAGGACGCCGAGATGATGAGTACAGCATTGGTACATCTTTATTCGGTGGTAGTGACTGTACTGGGGGATAGGGGTTACCTGCCCTCCTTTTATACCTGGCCAGGTGAGCAGCCAACCAATCGGTTTGAACCTCTGTTTCCTGCCGAAACTGGGTTCCCACCAAAAGTCCAATGCCCCCTGGTGGTGACTGCTATGAATGTGTGTCTGTGTTCCCTTTACCTGGATACATAACACCCCTTCCCCCTTAAAAGACAAAACAATCCCCTCAACAACTGTCCCTATTGATGCACATAGTCTGACAGGTACGCAGGTGGCCGATGAACCTGGGATGAACGTCTTAGGGGAACTTCCCTCATGTCTTGGACAGCAGAGTCAGTGTTTGCATCTTGGTTGACCATTTCTGGTTGACCCACCCCAGAGTCTGGCCTTGTGGCAGGGTTGTCGCTGCGGCTCTGGTCATGTTGTTGTTCCGGTCGAACAGGGCTTACTGGCAACAGTACTGGGTCAGAGAGGTCTTCCTCGGGCTCAGGTTCTGTTGTTTGTCAGTGGGGTTGGTAGTGATGATTTGAGCTTGATGATGGGTAGTTTTCCGGGTGATCACTCTGTGTCCATTCAGGAATCCGTTTCCTGACCTGGTCTATGTGCCGTCTGATCTGGCGACCCCCCTCCACCCCTACTACATAGGATAAAGGCCCGGTTTTGTCAACCACCACCCCCAGAATCCACAAATGTCCGGACCCATAGTTCGTGGCCCAGACCAAGTCACCAGGTTGTAATTCCCTGGGGAGGGTGTTGGGTTGCTCAGTCTCCGAAGCCACTCTGTCGGGGTGCAGTCTGTCCAATTTGGTGATGAGGCGTCTGCCCCAACGGAGTTCCGCCGGGCTCTTCCCTGTTGCTGTGCATGGTGAGAATGACCAAGGACATACTGGCATTATAGGTTGGCGGACTTCCTATTATCCCAACACACCACACCCTGCACAGCAACAGGGAAGAGCCCGGCGGAACTCCGTTGGGGCAGACGCCTCATCACCAAATTGGACAGACTGCACCCCGACAGAGTGGCTTTGGAGACTGAGCAACACAAACCCCCTAGGCAGTTACACCCTGGTGACTTGGTCTGGGCCAGGAACTATGGGTTCGGACATTTGTTGATTCCGGGGGTGGTGGCTGACAAAACCGGGCCTTTATCCTACGTAGTAAGGGTGGAGGGGGTTCACCAGGTCAGACAGCACATAGACCAGGTCAGGAAACGGGTTCCTGAACGGTCACAGAGTGATTACCCGGAAAACTACCCATCATCAAGCTCAAATCATCACTACCAACCCCACCAACAAACAACAGAACCTGAGCCCAAGGAAGACCTCTCTGACCTAGTACTGTTGCCAGTAAGCCCTGTTCGACCGGGACAACAACATGACCAGGACCACAGCGACAACCCTGCCACAAGGTCAGACTCTGGGGTGGGTCAACCAGAAACGGTCAACCAGGACTCAAACACTGACTCTGCCGTCCAAGACATGGGGGAAGTTCCCCTAAGACGTTCATCCCGGGTTCATCGGCCACCTGCTTACCTGTCGGACTATGTGCGTCAATAGGGACCGTTGTTGAGGGGATTGTTTTGTCTTTTAAGGGGGAAGGGGTGTTATGTATCCAAGTGAAGGGAACACAGACACACGTTCATAGCAGTCATCACCAGGGGGCGCTGGACTTTTGGCAGGAACCCAGTTTTGGCGGGAAACAGAGGTTCAAACCAATTGGCCAGCTGCTCACCTGGCCAGGTATAAAAGGAGGGCAGGTAACCCCTATTCCCCAGTACAGTCACTACCACCGAATAAAGATCTGCCATGTTGTACTCATCGTCTCGGCGTCTTTCCTGCTGCTCAGAACCCACTACACAATAGTCTTGACTTGCCCCATGATGTAGAAAGGTTAGCATCTCCTTTATTAAGCCCTTCTGAGGGATCCATGTTATTATTAAATGGTGGCTAGGCTTTAAACGGCTGAAATTCACAACCGCCTACTCCTTTTATCAGACCGTGAAAACCAGGACACACCTGAGACAAGCCCAAACATGCACTGAGCACGCCTGTCACATATGTGGCTACACGCTTCATGAGCATGCATGCTAACACACCTCTACAGCACTTGCTCAGAATGCTATCCTGGGGCAGGTCCAAACATGACCTGTGCACAGTTGTGATAAACACACATGCGCATAAGTCCCACAGCCCTGCTCTGACACGTATTTATGTCATTTTACGTTTAGCTCCTAGCACCTCAAACACCTCCCAATAGTCTTTTTTTCTTGTTAAGGGCCTTTTTGGCTGCAGCTGTTTTACTGTGAGCTAGTGTAACAGCACAGTCACATTCCCTCCCCCCCTCCCACCTCCCCCACTTTAATTTATTTTCCTGCCTTTTAATGCTACACCTGAAGCCTTCTGGAAAAGCAAAACACAAAAAGGCTTTTTGCAAAATAGGATTTATTTTTACATCTATTCACTGTAAAACACCCTAGAAAAGAAGAGGAGACAAGGCTCAAATTCCTTGCATTACAACAGCAAACAAGGGCCAGGGTTGTTTAGTTTGTTTTGGTATTGCTTAAAAACCTTCCTGGTCTGTATAAACAAGCCGGCAGTTTTGGGTCACATATGGCTCCTGCCAGCTGCTGCTCAATCAAAAACACTTCTGGGTTTTGTATTGGGGGACATGTGCTCAGGCTGTCATTCATTTTGATTTAGCCAATGGGAAGCCCTTCTGAGGCAGAGCAATAGCTGCTGTCAATCATCGCCCCTGCAGATATGGGCCAATGAGAAGTACTTCAGGTGAATAATCAATATGTGGCAATACTTCTGGGTAAAAGGGCTTGTGGGACAGGGAGGGGTGGAGTGGAATGATGTCACAGTACTTCCAGTGAAAGGGCTTGTGGGACAGGGAGGCTGGAGGGGAGTGACATCACAGTGAAGAGATCTTCTTGTGCTTATGATTTTATTATGCTTAAGCTTGACACTAATAGTGTTATTTTGTAGCCATCTTATATAAAGTAATCATTTTATATTGATATTAGTAGTGTTAGTTTGTAGCTATTTTATATAAATTTTCTTACATGCAAGCAGCCTTACAGGTGAAACTTGAAAAATTAGAATATTGTGCAAAAGTTTGCTGGCCAATCAAGCACAGTAATCCCACGGTCATTGAACCAGGTATTGGTGCTTTTGGCAGTGTGGGCCAGTTTGCTGGCCAATCAAGCACAGTAATCCCACGGTCATTGAACCAGGTTTTGGTGCTTTTGGCAGTGTGGGCAGGTGCCAAGTCCTGCTGGAAAATGAAGTCAGCATCCCCATAAAGCTCGTCTGCGGAAGGAAGCATGAAGTGCTCCAAAATCTCCTGGTAGACAGCTGCATTGACCCTGGACTTAATGAAGCACAGTGGACCAACACCAGCAGATGACATGGCTCTCCAAATCAACACACACTGTGGAAACTTCACACTGGACTTCAAGCACCTTGCAGTGTGTGCCTCTCCATTCTTCCTCCAGACTCTGGGTCCTTGGTTTCCAAATGAGATGCAAAAGTTGCTCTCATCAGAAAAGAGGACTTTGGACCACTGAGCAACAGACCAGCTCTGTTGTTCTTTAGCCCAGGTAAGATGCTTCTGACGTTGTTTGTTGTTCAGGAGTGGCTTGACAAGAGGAATACGACATTTGAAGACCATGTCCAGGATCCGTCTGTGTGTGGTGGCTCTTGATGCACTGACTCCAGCCTCAGTCCACTTCTTGTGAAAGTCCCCAACACTTTTGAATGGCCTTTTCCTGACAATCCTTTCCAGGCTGCGGTCATCCCTGCTGCTTGTGCACCTTTTTCTTCCACACTTTTCCCTTCCACATAACTTTCTATTAATGTGCTTTGATACAGCACTTGGGGAACATCCAACTTCTTTTGCAATTACCTTTTGAGGCTTTCCCTCCTTATGGAGGGTGTCAATGATGGTTTTCTGCACAACTGTCAGGTCAGCAGTCTTCCCCAAGATTGTGATTCCTACTGAACCAGACTGAGAGACATTTAAAGGCTCAGGAACCCTTTGCAGGTGTTATGGCTTAATTAGCTGATTAGAGTGGGACACTTTGAGCCTAGAATATTGCACCTTTTCACAATATTCTAATTTACTGAGATTGTGGATTTGGGGTTTTCATGAGCTGTACGCCATAATCATCACAATTATGACAAATCACGGCTTGAACTATCTTGCTTTGCATGTAATGAGTCTATCTCATATATTAGTTTCCCCTTTTAAGTTGCATTACTGAAATAAATGAACTTTTGCACGATATTTTAATTTTTTGAGTTTCACCCGTATACAAGAACGAGCTTAATGTCCCTGATAACCACAATGAGGTGTTCACTGACCTCGAGCCAGACATCCTAGAATGTGAAGTGAAGTGGGCCTTAGAAAAGCTGAGCAACAACAAAGCTAGTGGAGGTGACAGTATTCCAGCTGAGCTATTCAAAATCTTAAAAGACAATGCAGTAAAAGTGCTACACTCAATTTGCCAGCAAATTTGGAAAACTCAACAGTGGCCACAGGATTGGAAAAGATCAGTTTACATTCCAATTCCAAAGAAAGGCAGTGCCAAAGAATGTTCAAACTATCGCACCATTGCACTCATTTCACATGCTGGTAAAGTTATGCTTAAAGTCCTACAAGCTAGACTCCAGCAGTATGTGGATCGAGAAGTACCAGAAGTACAGGCAGGATTTCGAAGAGGCAGAGGAACTAGGGATCAAATTGCCAACATACGCTGGAACATGGAGAAAGCTAGGGAGTTCCAGAAAAATATCTACTTCTGCTTCATTGACTATGCTAAAGCATTTGATTGTTTGGATCACAACAAACTGTGGCAAGTTCTTAAAGAGATGGGAGTACCAGACCATCTTATTTGTCTCTTGAGAAACCTATATGCGGGTCAAGAAGCAACAGTGAGAACAGGACACAGAACAACTGATTGGTTCAAAATTGGGAAAGGAGTCCAGCAAGGCTGTATACTGTCGCCCTGCCTGCTTAACTTATATGCAGAGCACATCATGAGAAAGGCAGGGCTAGATGAATCAAAAGTTGGAATTAAGATTGCCGGGAGAAATATCAACAACCTAAGATATGCAGATGATACCACTCTAATGGCAGAAAGTGAAGAGGAACTAAAGAGCCTCTTGTTGCGAGTGAAGAAGGAGAGTGCAAAAGTTGGGTTGAAACTAAACATTAAGAAAACCAAGATAATGGCATCTGGCCCTCTCAATTCCTGGCAAATAGATGGAGAAGAAATGGAGGTAGTGACAGATTTTATTTTCCTGGGCTCCAAGATCACCGCAGACGGGGACTGCAGCCAAGAAATTAAAAGACCCTTGCTCCTGGGGAGGAAAGCCATGGCAAATCTAGACAGCACACTAAAAAGCAGAGACATCACCCTGTCAACAAAAGTGCGTATAGTCAAGGCTATGGTCTTCCCAGTTGCAATGTATAGCTGTGAAAGTTGGACCAGAAGAAAGGCTGAGCACCAAAGAATTGAGGCCTTTCAACTATGGACTGCAAGGCGATCAAACCGGTCAGTCCTAGAGGAGATCAATCCTGACTGCTCTTTAGAAGGCCAGATCCTGAAGTTGGCCACCTAATGAGAAGGAAGGACTCACTGGAGAAGAGCCTAATGCTGGGAAAGGTTGAGGGCAAGAGAAGAAGGGGACGACAGAGAATGAGGTGGCTGGATGGAGTCACTGAAGCAGTAGGCATGAGCTTAAATGGACTGCAGAAGATGGTAGAGGACAGGAAGGCCTGGAGGAACTTTGTCCATGGGGTCACAATGGGTAGGACACAACTTCGCAACTAATAACAAAAACATTCTCTTTTGTCTTCTATTCTTTTGGGGCCTGCCATTCTGTTGGGGGGAGGGGGTACATTGGGGATTATGTTAGTAACTTTTGCTTTCCTCTTTCTTTGTCTGGCCTCCTCCCTTTGAGTATGGAATGCGTCTCCTTATCTAGGAGACAGTCACAAGGAAATGAAAGCTGGAGAAAACCTTGAGATGTGCACTTACCATACCAGTCAGCCCGTCATCAAGCCACCTGTGGATTGGCTGGAGTTCAAACGGACATTATGACTTTGGTGGGAGGGGGCATATTGCTTGCTTTAATTATATCATTCACGCGGGCATTTCTTCAGATCTCGCCTTACACTCCCTACTGTCACTAGTCCCTAATAAAAGTTCCTTTTGAGACAATGCCTGTTTCAAGAGTTCTGCTTTCTTGGGTGATTAGTTTAAGTGGGTCCTGACAGAAGGCGAGATCTGCATAGTACTCAACCTGGACAAGTAAACTGCTCTACCGGGGGAGTCGCGACCGAATCTGTGATGGAGTTCCAGGCAGCGCAATGAGCCGAATACCTCCTCAGCCTTGAAGCCATCGAAAGCCTCTCCAGGGACCTGGAAGTGACTGGACCATCTGGTGAAGAAGATTGAGCCAGATGGTCACTCGGAGTTGGAAAAAAGGAAGGCTGGGAGGAGAAAGCCCCAAAAGTCACCTTAACCTGAGGGGCATGTAAGAAAAAAGCCAGGAAGAAGAATCCAGAGCCTGCCCCACCCCACCCCCGACAAAGATGCAGAGAAAGAAGAACCCAAACCGGGATCTATGGAAGCTATAATGGAGTATGTGAAGAAAACCCTCGATGACTTTAAAATGCAAATGAAAGGGGGCCACGAATCCGAAGAAGAGTCAGAGGAGGAGGAATCCGAAGAGGGAGAGGGAGAGACTTGAGAGGCAGCAGCTGCCAAAGCCCAAGGTGCAGCACAATCCCAAGGGCGCCCACTAGAAACTGCCATGAAGTCCGTGGAGGCTGTGGAGCTCCCTTGGGACAGCAGTCCGGTAGGTCGAGTCCTGGCCCTATGAGTCAGTGACCCTGGAGAGACAGAGGATGACAGTGAGGACAACCCACTGGTGAGTGGGCCAATTAACCCCATAACAGTGCCCCTAGAACTGTCCATTCCTGGCACTGAAAAGACAGTAAAACTAGCTGCCCTTATGGACTGAGGGTGTACCCGATGCATGGTGAGCCCAGAACTGGTGGGGAAGATGGGAATACCCCTCAGGAGATTAAAGACTTCCCATTACGTTTTGCCAACTGGATGGATCCGTTGTGGGAGGGGTGCCTGCTAGTTTTGCCACCAGACCCTTATGCACTGACCTAGGGAACCACATAGAGACTTTGGCTTTCATTGTGGCTCTTGGAATGGAGTGGCCGTTAGTCCTGGGGCTGGCGTGGCTAAAGAAATGGAATCCTGCAGTTAATTGGAAGGAGGGGCAACTCAAATTTTCAGATGAGGACGCCTTTCCCATTGTTAAAGAAACTGGTGGGAAATGGGGATTACGTCGTGAATTTGCCTCCGCCCTTAATGAGTCAGAGCTGCAAAGCCTTCCAATGGAATACCGAGATTTAGCTGAGGCGTTCAGTGGGCAGAAGGTAGATGAACTCCCCACTCACCACCCCACAGACTGTGCTATTGAAATCATCCCAGAAGCAAAGCTACCAAAACCAAAAATGTACTCAATGTCTCCTAGAGTACTGAATGAACTGGAAAAGTTTATAAGGAAAAATTTACTAAGGGGTTTTATTGAACCAGTTAAACCTCAAGTAGCTGCCCCAGTCCTGTTTAGGGAAAAGAAAGGTGGATCTATTCATCTCTGCATAGACTACAGAAGTCTCAACACTGTGTGTGTGGAGAACATGTACCCCCTACCTTTAATGAAGGACATGTTAGCACACCTATCAAAAGGGAAAGTTTTCTCAAAACTGGATCTGAGGGAAGCTTACTACTGCATAACGATTAGAAAGGGAGATGAATGGCAAATGGCTTTTAACTGCCCATTAGGATGATTCCAATTCAAAGTACTCCCATTTGGACTGCAGGAGGCACCTGCTGTCTTTATGCAGTTGATAAATGATGTGTTGAGGGAACACTTTGATAAGGATGTGCAGAGTACCTCTTGAGCTAACAAGAGCTTGCACAGAAAAAGAGGATACTGAGAGTAGTCAAGTTTACGCAGCAACCACACAGATACACTGAGGTGTGTAAAAAAGTTTTACTTGTGGAATAATACAATAGCACAGTCCAAGAAAATATCAGTCCAGGTCATACACGAGTAAAGAGATGATAGCAAATAACAATAGTCCAAGGATTATCCAGTACAGAGTCTTCTTACCAGTCTGTAAGTCAAAACACAGTTCTTCAGGTTCAGCAAATAGTAGCAAATCCACAAACCACAATAATCAGCAAGTAACAGCAAATGTAACAGAGAGAATAACAGAGAGAAAGAAGCTATGTCTCTAGCTCCCTCTTATGGTCATTGGAAAAACAGTGTTGGCCAATCATCACACATTTAAAGTGATACAATACAGTTTCTATTACAACAATACAATCATAGTTTATATATATTGCCAACCCAACCAGTTAGGCCATAATCACCTACCTAACACACTTGTATAAAGGGTTTCTGGTCTACCTGGATGATATCCTCATCTACACTGAAACAAAAGATGAACACATTAAATTGGTCAGAACTGTTTTGAAAAAGTTACGCTCTGGAAAACTGTTCACCAAGTTATCTAAGTGTGAATTCCACAAAGAGCATATTGATTACCTGGGGTATCACATATCCCATGAGGGGATAGAGATGGATCCAGGAAAGGTGAAGGCAGTGCTGGATTGGGCTATCCCAAGAACCAGGAAACAACTCCAAAGTTTTCTGGGGTTTGCCAATTTCTATAGACCAGACATGTCAAACACAAGGCCCGGGGGCTGGATGCGGCCCGCAAAGTAGTTTCATGCGGCCCACGAAGCCATCCTGGAAACAGTGAAGGAACGGCCCCCACTGCCTTGGCCCTGGCCCAGAGACCCTCCTTCTGCCAGAGACCCTCAGATCTGTCCCACTCCTGCCCAGGCCCCTATAGGCACCCTTGATGCGAACGATGTAGAGCTGGCCACGCCCACCCAGTAGGCTATATGTACTCTAGCCACGCCCACCCAGTAGGCCACGCCCACCCAGGCCACACCCACCCGGCCCCCTGAGGGCAACCGCAATGCTGATGCGGCCCTCAATGAAATTGAGTTTGACACCCCTGCAAAAGAAGGAGCAAGACCAAGAAATCAGATACAGATAAGATCAACTAGAAGATTAAGACCTAGATATAACTGAAAGAGATGGAGGAAAATGGGATTTTGTCAATGAATATAAATGGACTAAATTCTCCTTCAAAAAGGAGAAAAATCTTTACACGATTACAAAAATTAAAAATGGATATAATTTGTGTTCAAGAAACACACATTAAGAGACATTATAAATTGTTAGAACAACCGAAAATAGGTAAACTTTACTTTGCATTAGTACTTCAAAAGAAAAGAAGAATGAAGTGGGGAGAATATTAATGGTGGAAATGGGGCACTGTCTTACCTGAACGCCTTTTCTCAGCATGACGATGGAGAATCCACAACAGAATGGGTTAATCCTTGTCTTCCTGCCCTGAGACCAAGTCAATCAAACTTTTGCCCCTTCTCTTCCCCTGGGCTAGAATCCCAGTCTTGACGAAGGCAGAGTCAATGACCTTACAATATGGTGGCTCAAGAAAAAAACACAAGTCCCTGAACACAGAACCCGACGGACCTAACGGGGGGGGGGGAGTGGATTCTCCATCATCAAGCTGAGAAAAGGCATTCAGGTAAGACAATGCCCCTTCTCCAGCATGATCGATGGAGAATCCACAACAGAATGGGACATACCAAAGCCTCACTGTCCCTACGGGTGGGAAGCAGTCTGGGCCTGTGTTCCACTATCTGGCACTGCTCCTTGGAGAACTCTCCTACCAAACAAGGCATCTGCTGAGGCAATTCGATCTAGCTTATAATGCCTCACAAAAGGAGAAGGCAACAACCACGTCGCTGCCCTACAAATCTCCTCGATCGACGCTTGCATCGCCCATGCTGCTGAGGTTGCCGCACTGCGAGTGGAGTGCGCGGTGATCTGACTAGGAACTGGTGAGGAGTGCGCCTTATACGCCTCCACTATACATGCCCTAATCCACCTGCCAATGGTAGAGGCAGACACTTTCTGGCCCATTGAAGAGGTTTGGAATGAAACAAAGAGGGCCTCAGATTTGCAGAAGGAAGCCATTCTCTTAATGTAATGACATAAGGTTCTGCGGACGTCCAGGGTGTGCCATTTACGTTCCTGAGTTTGCTCCGGACTCCGGGACGCCTCTGCTCCAAGGCTTTGAAGCAGAGCAGGATGCTGCAACCATCCCTGCCATCGATAATAAATTGTGGATTACTTGGATGCAGGCAGAGCTGTGCAGGAGAATGCTGTAATAGCAAGTATTTGAACTTTAACTATGAATACTTTGAGAGAAGAAGTTGCAAGCGGTGCGGAAAGTGAAACTGCGTAATAGAAATTAACTGGTGTTAAGATGGCTTCTAAATCAACCAAAGTTCCTAAAAGTGCTGGTGCTTCGCCAGTTCAGCATTCTTCATTACAGGCTTTGATGCCTCCTCCTGTAGCACCCGCACCCGCACCAGCATTAACAATAAAAGATTTGCACGATGCTTTGCAAGAGGCTTTGAAAACACAATCTCAACAAATAGCTGAACTTATTGAGGAGAAGAATACTGAAATAAGAGCAGACATTTTGGCTGCATTTCAAGGGCTTGCAGTTTGTATTGAGCGTCTGGATGAGCGTGTGGAAGAGCTCAGTCAAAACAATGTGAGATTAGATGCTAAAATGCCGGATGCTGAAAATGTGATGGAAAAGATTGATGATGATGTAGGATGTTACAATATAGGGATATGGAATTTGCTGTGAGGATCAGAGGTTTGAAAGAAGATCCTAAGGAAGATTTGAAAGAATTACTGGCACAGGCCCTTGAACAGGTTTTGGAGCATCCAGCAGAAGATATTATGGGGGATATAGATAAAATATTTCGTGTTAACTCTTGGATTGCAAGACAAAGAAAGTTACCTAGAGATGTGGTGGTTTACTTTTCAAAGAGAGCAATCAGAAATGTGGTTATTCAAGCCTTCTATAAAAATAGATTTACAGTTGCTGACCAAGAAGTTTTAATTCTGAAAGAGATTCCTCTAAGAATTTTAAGGAAAAGAAAAGAATTTGCTTTTTTGGCAGATGAATTAAGGAAACAGCAGATTCAGTTTAGATGGGAGATTCCAACAGGCATGACGGTGATGTACGCAGGCACGAGATATCGTCTCAATACAGCTTTGCAGGCACGAGATTTTTATTCTAATATCTTGAAGGCAGGCTCTCCACCATCTTCAGAATGGTGAAGGAGAGAGTCAGTCGCGAATGGGGAGTATACAAGGAGCTGAAGGAGTTACTCTGCAGAAGGATAAAGAATCCTAGCAAACTACAGGAGTGGATCAGACCCAGGTGCCAACAGAGGAGGTTAGAGAACAAAGAATGACACGGGCTGCAATTAGACGAATGAGACAAGAACAAGAACAACAGAAAGCTGCAATTATATCTCAAAAACCTACTTACAGTGAAGCAGTGGGAGGAGCGAAACCAAAGAGAGTGCAGGTGGTTTTGGAAGAGGTGCTCTGAAAGCTTCAGGTCGCAAAAGATGGCGACAAAGTTTCTAACTTGGAATGTTAATGGATTAAACTCCCCGCACAAGAGAAAGTATTCCAGTATTTAAAACAATTTAGAAATGATGTTGTCTACAGGAAATGCATATTCGAGAAGCTGATCAAAAATATTTGATAAATTTTAGGCTGGGGACACAGTTTATTGCATCTGCTCCTGACAAGGAAAATGGAGTAGTTATTTATGTTAAGAATAACTTAACAGCTAATGTAATGGAAACAGATAAACAAGGAAGATATGTTATAATTGAACTATTAATAGAAGTCAAGAAAATACTTTTGGTTGGATTATATGCTCCTAATCAACAGCAAGGAGAATTTTATAAACTATTACACAGCAAGATAACTCAATGGGATTATAAATCTTGTATTTTTATGGGAGACTGGAATGGTGTTTTAGATGTACAAATGGACAAAAAAGGCCTTTTTAGAAGTATACCAAGTCATGCCAGATTGCCTAAATCTTTTTTTGAGATGAAAGACGATTTGGAATTGAGAAATGTTTGGAGAGAAAGAAATTTGCAAGAAAAAGACTTTACCTTTTTTTCCGATAGGCATCAATCTTTTTCTAGGATTGATTTTGTATTAATTACTAATGATCTTTTTTCTAGGATTAAGAAGATTAAGATATGTCCAAGAACTATATCAGATCATAGTCCAGTATGGTTGGAAATAGAAAAAGACAATGGAGACAGGCGGTCTTGGAGACTTAATGAAAATTTGTTTAGATATCAAGAAAATGTGGAAGAGTGTAAAAACAGATGAAAGAATTTTTTAATATGAATATGAACAAGGGTACTTCTATTGAAATGGTTTGGGATGCAAGTAAAGCTTATATGAGAGGAGTGTTAATATATTTGAATAATAAGTACAGACGCAAACTGGAATATAGGCGAAAAGAATTAGAGGAGGAAATTAAGAGGAAAGAGAAGGCTTTAATTTTGAATCCATCTGATGGGAAGATTAAAGAGGTAATTACTTTATTAAGAGGCCAGTTCGATATGTTGATGGCAGATCAAGTGGCAACCAATTTACGGTATGCTAAACATAATACTTTTTGCAATGCTAATAAGCCGGGTAGGTGATTAGCTTATTTGTTAAGGAAGAAACAAAGGTTATGTAATATAGATATTATAAGGGTTTATAAGGGTTTATAAGGTGTTATAAGGGTAAGGTGGTGTTTCAGCAGAATCTTATTAAAAAGGCCTTTGTTGATTTTTATTCTAAGTCAGGGATGTCAAACTCAATTTCATTGAGGGCCGCATCAGCATTGCAGTTGCCCTCAGGGGGCCAGGTGGGTGTGGCCAGGGTGGGTGTGGCCTACTGGGTGGGCGTGGCTAGAGTGTGTATGGCCTACTGGGTGGGCATGGCCAGCTCTACATCGTTCACATCAAGGGTGCCTATGGGGACCTGGGTAGGAGTGGGACAGATCTGAGGGTCTCTGGCAGAAGGAGGGTCTCTTGGGCCAGGGCCAAGGCAGTGGGGGCCGTTCCCTTACTGTTTCCAGGATGGCTTCGCGGGCCACATGAAACCACTTCGCGGGCCGGATCCGGCCCCCGGGCCTTGTGTTTGACATGTCTGTTCTAAGTTGTATGCTAGAGACAAGATTCAAGATGTAGATATAGATAGATATTTACGAGAAGTTAATATTCCTGTTCTTACACAAGAGCAAAGGGAAGGGATGAATCAACTGATAAATGAAGAAATTATTTTAGCAATTAAGCAATTGAAGGTGGGGAAAGCACCAGGAACAGATGGTTTGACTGCCGTCTATTATAAAGATTTACAGTCAGAAATGGTGGAACATTTAAGAGAATTGTTTAGGACAATTCAACTGGGAGGAGAAGTGCCTCCATCATGGAAAACAGCCTTAATATCGCTGATTCTGAAGGAAGATCAAGATATTACCCAAGCCAAAAACTACAGGCCAATATCGCTTTTAAATACTGATTACAAGATATTTGCAAAGATTTTAGCAAATAGATTAATGAAGGTAATGCAGCAAATGATTCATAGTGACCAAACTGGATTTATAAGTGGTAGACAAATGAAGAATAATGTGAGACATATTGTAGATTTATTGGAATTTTTGGATAGAAATAACCAGGTTCCCGCAGCGCTGATTTTTTTGGATGCTGAAAAAGCCTTTGATCTATTGGACTGGCAATTTTTATTTAAGGCATTGGAGAAAATGGAGTTTTGGAAAAAAAATTTACAATCTATTAGAGCAATATATCAGAAGCAAACAGCTCAAATAGTAGTTAACGGTAGTTTGACAGAAACATGTAATATTGAAAAGGGTACAAGACAGGGGTGTCGGTTGTCACCTTTGCTGTTTGTTTTAACATTGGAAATATTATTGATTAAAATACGAAATTCAAATAAAATTAAGGGAATTAAAATAAGAGACCAAGATTATAGATTGAGAGCGTTTGCGGATGACCTGGTTATTACAGTAAGTCAACCGATTTGTTCAGTTGTAGAACTGATGGAGATAATAACGTCATATGGGAAAGTTTCTGGATGTAAGATAAACACGCAAAAAACTAAAATATTGTCTAAAAATATGACTATAGAACAAAAGGTTGTTTTAGAAGAGTTAACGGGATTTGAAATAGTTAAAAAGATTAAATATTTGGGGGTATATCTTACGGCTTCAAATGTAAAATTATAGAAAAATTATTATGAATTGTTATGGTTAAAAATACAAAAAGAGCTAGATGGTTGGGAAAAATTACAATTATCCTTATTGGGAAGAATTGCAGCAGTAAAAATGAATGTTTTGCCAAAATTTTTATTTTTGTTTCAAATGATACCTATACTTAAAAAGGACTCAAATTTGGAGGAATGGCAGAAAGGTATTAATAAATTTGTTTGGGCAGGGAAAAAACCACGAGTTAAATTTAAAATAATGCAAGACATACGTGAAAGAGGTGGTCTTAAAATGCCTAATCTTAAGTTATATTATGAGACTGCTGCTTTATCATCAATTAGTGATTGGTTTAATTTAACACAAGGGAGATTATTAAATCTTGAGGGTTATGATTTGTTATTTGGTTGGCATGCATATTTATTGTATGATAAGAAGGTGGATAATGTTTTTAAGATACATATATTAAGGTATGCTCTGTTGCGAGTATGGAAAAAATATAGACATAAGTTAAATTATAAAATACCAATTTGGGCAATACCTAAACATGCAATAGAAAATATAAATGTTGGATTTAAACATGATGTGATTACATACAAAGAAATTTTAAGGATAGAAAGGAATTTATGGCAATTAAAGCCATATAATATTTTAAAAGAAGAAAGGATTGTACAAACTTGGTTTCAGTATGGGCAGTTACAAGCAAGATGGAAAGAAGATCAGAAAGTTGGTATTTCAATAACTGATGGAAATTTGGTAAAACAAATTAGAGATCAAGGCCAAGCACATATAAAAAGGATATATAATGCACTGATAGAAATTGACTCAGAAACGGAACTTGTTAAAGATTGTATGACAAAGTGGGCCCAGAACTTTCAGGAGGTTATAACAATGGATACTTGGGAAAAGATTTGGGTTAGAAACGTAAAATTTACACAGGCTCAAAATTTAAGAGAGAATTTTTATAAAATGTTTTATAGGTGGCACTTAGACCCTAAAAAGCTAGCAAGTATGTACCCGAACTGCCAGCCTAAATGCTGGAGGTGTGGTTGTGAGGATGCAACGTACTTTCATATATGGTGGACTTGTAAAAAAGTCAAAGCTTTTTGGATTAAAATTTGGTGGAACATGCAGAAGATATTTAAGAAAAAGATAAGTTTTTCTCCACAGTTGTTTTTGTTGGGTATTGTTACAGATCTTACTGTCATAGATACTAAATTGATGTTGAATCTAATTACGGCAGCAAGACTTTTAGTAGCGCAATATTGGAAGAAGGAGGAACTGCCTACTATAGAAGAATGGACTTTGAAAGTTTCTAACTTGGCAGAAATGTCAAAGATTTCAGCATATTTGAAAGAACAATCGCAACAGAGATATATTGTGGAATGGAGAAGATGGATCGAATATATTCAGAATAAATATGGGACTAAAAAGTTTCATTTAGCATTTGAATAAGTATTGGTTTTATATGATGTATTATTAGTTATGTTATTTGTTAGTAATATAGTTGTTTAAGGGGAGTTAAAGTGCGATAGAATTTAATGTTTTATTTTAGCTCATTAGCATATTTTAGCTTAAGTTTGTAAAGTTTATACCTTGTATTCAGCTCTGGGAAGTCAGGGGGAGGAGGGGAGGGTAAGGGAGGGTAAGGGGGAGGGGAGGGGGAGGGAGGGAGTTTTTCTTTTAAAAAAATGTACTGTAAAACTTTTCAATAAAAAAAAAGAAGAAATACGCCTAGCTGATGTGACAGCCACTAGGAAGGCCACCTTAAGCGTAAGGAACCGCAGGGAACAGGTTCTGATGGGCTCAAAGGGAAGAGAAGTAAGAGCCCGGCGTAGGACCTTGGACAGATTCCAAGAGGGATATCTGTGAACCATGGGCAGCTTGATGTTAGTCGCTCCCTTAACAAAGGAACGCACCATGGGATGCTGAGCCAAGGATGCTGAATTGCCACATGTACTCATCATGGACAGAGCAGCCACTTGCCTGCGTATCATATTGGGTGACAAACCCTTCCTAATAGTCCAAAATCTGTGGGATGGTGATCAACGCTGGGCTTAGCTGTTGCTGCATACACCAGGTGCAGAAATTTTTCCACGTAGAATCATAGATCCTGTTAGTAGAGGGTCTCCGAGAACGCCTGCATCACAGTAATGACGTCTGAAGAGTAGGACGCCTGCGAAAGGAGTTGCCGCTCAAATGCCAGGCGGTTAACTGGAGCCACTGGGGCTCTGGGTGATGTAGAATCCCCTGGCTGAGTGATATTTGGTCTGGAGGAATCCTCCACAGAGGAGAGACTGATAGGCCCACGTGGCCAGCAAACCATGGCCATCTTGGCCAGTGTGGAGCAACTAGTATTACCTCCGCCTGTTCCTGCAATATCTTCCGCATAACTGCCAGGATCAGGGGGAAAGGAGGAAAGGCGTATAGCAGCCCTCCAGGCCATGGGCTGCAGAGAGCATCTACACTTTCCACCCCTGGAGACAGGAACCGTAAAAAGAACCTCAGGATCTGGGAGTTCGCTGGAGTAGCGAATAGGTCCAGCACCGGTTGACACAACCTCTCCAATATCTTTTTGAAGATAGCTGGATGCAGGCGCCACTCGGAGGGATCCACTGTCGCTCTGCTCAAGAAATCTGCCTGGTGAGTCGCCTGTCCCGAGATAGGAGAGGTTGGTTTCTGCCCAGGATCCCAACAACTGAGCCTCAGCCATCAGGGACCTGGAACGGGTACCCCCTTGGCGGTTTACGTGGGCTTTTGCCACCATGTTGTCCATGAGGACTAGCACGTGTTGACCCTCCACTGTGCAGCGGAAGTGGTATAGAGCTAGATGTATGGCCCTGAGCTCCAATAAATTTATGTTGTGCCGTAGATCCGACCGGGAACACCGGCCCTGAGCCATCTGAGATTGTAGGTGCGCTTCCCAGCCAAACAGGCTAGCGTCTGAAGTCAGGGTGAGCCTGATGAGTTTCTTGAACAAGGTCCCCTTGGCCATCGCAGGAGAAATCAACCACTGGAGGGATGTTAGGATCCATGACGGAATCCGCACCCTCTGGTTGGAAGAACTGGTGCCCAGTCTCTGGAATGGAAGCAGGAACCATTGCAAGTGCCTGGAGCACGGGTCGGCAATCCACGGCTCCAGAGCCGCATGAGGCTCTTTAAGCCATCTCCTGCGGCTCCCAGTCCTCCTCCACCGTTCTGGAAAAAATAAGTGGGAGTAAAAAAGTCCCATTGAGAGAATGGGGCGGCGGAGGTTTGGAGAGCTGGTGCCTTTTGGGGCCGAAAGAAATGCGAATGAAGGCAGCAGCTCTCCAAACAGGCGGCGGAGGTTTGGAGGCCCCGGGGGGAGGGGCAGGGTGCTCGGGTAGCTCCGGCGGCGCCCGGGCTGAAGGTGGCTCCACGACCCAGTGCCCGTCACCAGGGAGACTCGCCACCGCTGCCGCGCAGGTGTCTCCCGGCTCGGGGGAGCCATGCTGCGGGAGACGCTCACAAGGCTTCCTTCGGCCAGGGAAGGGCCCGTTGCCTCCGAGGGGGGACCTTCCTCGTCTTCGCATGGCTCTCTGCGGTCATCTCGGCCTGCGAGTCCCCCCCGGTAAGTTGGTGGCACCGGGCGGCAACAGGTGCACGGGGCTCAGGATGTGGCATGGGCGTCAGGGCTGCCGAGGATCGGCGCAGTGCAAGCGATCCAGGACAGGAACTGATCCCGAAGCTTAACAAAAGGCTAAAGGTGGACAGGGGCACGGCTGGTGCACGTTTTGCTTTGTTCTGCGCATGCGTGTGCGTGCACGCAGGCGTGCACACATTTTGCGGCTCCCACTTTTTTGTGTATGTGACGGAACCAGTTCCGAGTGGCTCTTTTGCTGTTTCAGGTTGCTAACCCCTGGCCTGGAGTGTAGTCTGGCCCAAGGGACAATTGCTATGCAGGAAATCATCTTGCCCAACAGTTGAGAAAGCAACGCCAGGGCGACTACACGCTCCCTTTGGACCTGGAGAATCAGGGACCGGATGCTGTCCTGATGTTCCCGAGAGAGGAAAACCTCGCATTTCCATGTATCTATTACCGCCCCCAA
Source organism: Daboia siamensis (assembly GCA_024449315.1). Classification (NCBI taxonomy): domain Eukaryota; kingdom Metazoa; phylum Chordata; class Lepidosauria; order Squamata; family Viperidae; genus Daboia; species Daboia siamensis. The sequence goes on from JAKJMR010016780.1 coordinate 20,958, forward strand.
GTGAAGGAGGCGGGTGGAGGGAACTGTCTGTCTCTTCTCGAAATTGACAGAAAAACCGTGGTCTTGAAGAGTATTGAGAACCAAATTCAGATCCACATGAGCCGACTGAACCGAGGAGGATTGAATGAGGATGTCGTCCAGATAACATTGGATACGAACCGTAACGGATCGCAAATGTGCATCTATCACTGCCAGGACCTTTGTGAACACCCTGGGAGCTGATGATAGACCGAAGGGTAGGGCCCTGTACTGAAAATGGCAGCCTGCATAGCAGAACCTGAGAAATTTTCGGTGACCAGGGAGAATGGGAATGTGTAAATATGCCTCTGTGAGATCGATGGATGTCAGGAGGTCTCCCTTTCTGATGCCGGCCAATATGGATTGTATCGTCTGCATCTTGAACCTCCTGCGTGTCAAGTGTGTGTTTAACCCCTTTAAATCGAGGATTGCTCTCCATCCTCCCAAGGTCTTGGGAACTACGAACAGAATGGAGTAGAACCCCTGTCCCTTTTGCCCCACTGGTACCAGTTCTATGGCCCGGATGTCCAGAACATGTCGGATGGCCTCCCTCATGAGACCGCTTTTTACTGGACTTTTGGACAATGGACAATGGACGAAATGTCTCGGGGGGATGGATATGAATTCCAGAGACAGGCCGAATCTGATGGTGTTGAGGACCCAGAGGTCCATGGTGGTGGTCTCCCATATGTGTGAGAAGAGGGCCAACCTGCCCCATATGGGAGAGCCTGCCCTGTAGTCACTTGTACCACCAGAAGGGACGGCCTGTCATGCCACGAAAGGGCCACTTGGTCTGAAATTGCTGTCTAGGCCTGTCCCTATTTCCGGACCTGTCAAATTGACGTTCTGGCCTGTGAGGAAAAGAACGGGAGGACTGGCCAAACACGGATCTGGACCCTGATCGAAAGGAATACCCACGGTTGTAGGTGGTAGTCCTCCTATCTGCTCTTTTTAAAAGGTGAGATAATACCTTGCATTTCTCCCTACTTTCTGTCAGATAAGGATTCAGCGCCTCCCCAAATAGCTGTCCACTGTGGTACAGGGCAGCCGCTAAGCGCCACTTGGACCAGACATCAGCCTGCCAATGCTTAAGCCACAAAAGTCTGCAAGCGGTGACATTGGATGCCATGGATCGAGACGAAAATCTGGCAGCATTTAGTGACGTGTCTGCCGTGTATTCTGAGGCAGCCACTAACTTGCTCAAATCCTGGTGCAAGCGTACCTCCTCTGGTGGAATTCTGGCCTGTAGTTGACGGAGCCAGAGAATGGAGGATCTGGTGAAAAAGGAGGCAGAAGTAGCCACTCTTATGGCCCATGCAGCAGCCTGGTGAGTTCTGCGAAAAGTGAGCTCCAATTTCCTGTCTTCTGCCTTCAGGGCCTCAGCCATACAGTATCTCCTGACACCGCAGAGGAAGAGAACAATGGCATTAATGGTTCATCCACAGCAGAAACATCTAACACCGCAGAAAGTGCAGGATCCACATTAAATAACCTCTTATCTGTTCCCCCCGGTGGGGGAAATGTGCCTGGTGTCCCCCATTGAGCCTGTATTGTGTCCAAGTATAGGGGAGGACAGGGAATGTGCTGTTGGGTAAAGGTGGGTTGTGAAAAAACCGAAATTGTGTCCTGGCTGGTGGAGGGCACTTCCTGGAAACTAGAGCCAATTTTTGCAACACCACTGGCCTTGTGGAGCATTGATTTAAAGAGAGATGGATTTAAAAGTCCTATGAAGGGAGGAGGATCAGGAGACATGTCCTCATCCTCTGACAACCCCTGTTCCATCTGATCATAATCTCCTGTAAGTGAGAGTCTGCTCCTGGAAGATCTAGAAGGGGAAATCGACTCCTGGGAGTCAGCCACTTCTGCCTGAGAGAGGAAAGAAGGAGCCCCTGACAATACCGACTCGGGTCTGGTTCCATGGTGAATCGAAGAAGCTATGCCCTGGATCAGGACCTGCAATTGCTCTTGCAACAAGAAGACATGAGTTTCGTTGTGGGCGTGCATGTCTCCTGAGGTCTGGGGTGTGTGAACTTCGATGTTGACAGGGGAATCTGAAAGTCAGATGTCTCACTACAAGGAACCATTTCCACCTGTGCTGTCCCGGTAAATGGAGATAATGCTGATTCTCCTTCTGGGGACAGAGCCCCTGGGACAGTTGAAGTAGAAGGACCAAGCTGTAGACCAAAGACTAAAGTCTCCATGGGAGCAGGAAATGTCATTCCAGATGCCTCAGCACCATGTCACTTTTGTGCCCTGGAGAATTGTCTCTCTAAGGCAGACATGTCAAACACAAGGCCTGGGGGCCGGATGCGGCCCGTGAAGTGGTTTCATGCGGCCCGCGAAGCCATCCTGGAAACAGTGAGGGGACGGCCCCCACTGCCTTGGCCCTGGCCCTGGCCCAGAGACCCTCCTTCTGCCAAAGACCCTCAGATCTGTCCCACTCCTGCCCAGGCCCCCATAGGCACCCTTGATGAGAACGATGTAGAGCTGGCCACGCCCACCCAGTAGGCCATACACACTCTAGCCACACCCACTCAGGCCACACCCACCCGGCCCCCTGAGGGCAACCGCAATGCTGATGTGGCCCTCAATGAAATTGAGTTTGACACCCCTGCTCTAAGGCCTGGTGCCTCCTGCTGGCCTCCCTCTCAGCCGCCTTAAAGGATTTCTTGGCAGAAATAGCCTTGGCTTTTAGTTTGCTGGTCGCCTCCTGAGTGGAGAATTTAGACTTCCTTTTCATGGAAGTGCTGGGGGTGTCTGGAGAAGTTTGAGATGCCAAGTTGTCTGCCATTGTAATCAGAGATATCTCAGTGGTATGGTGAGAGGGATCTCAAAAACAGATATACACTCAGTGGTGTACTGAGAGTAATCTCAATATTAAGGAGCAGAGTACTAAAATGAGGCAGAGCGCCTCAAGGTAATAAACTGCCTACTCGAGGGTCATTTGTGGCTGCAGAACCAAACTAATGGTACTGCCCTCACACATTCAATGCTCCTGATGGCAGCAGGCCAAATAGCTCACTTAGTGACTGTAAGACCAACTCAATGGTGACAGCCAATTCACATGTTCCACTTAGTGACGGTCAGACCAATTCAATGGTAACAGCCAGTGCACGTGTAGGTCACTTAGAGTCAGCAAGACCAACTCAATGGTAACAGTCAACACATGTGTTTCATTTAGTGACATGTTTCACTTAGTGATGGACAGACCAAGTCAATGGTAACAGCCAGTGCACATGTAGGTCACTTAGAGACAGCAAGACCAACTCAACATGTGTATCACTTAGTGACAGGTTTCACTTAGTGGCGGACAGGCCAAGTTAATGGTAACAGCCAGTGTACGTGTAGGTCACTTAGAGATGGCAAGACCAACTCAATGGTAACAGCCAACATGTGTTTCACTTAGTGACAGGTTTCACTTAGTGACGGACAGACCAAATCAATGGTAACAGCCAATGCACTTGTAGATGGCAAGACAAGTGGCGGTGGGCCGATCTGATGATACATTCAGGCATGTACAGTATGTTACTTCCTGTGATTCGACTAATCAGATAGTAACAGAATACTTTGATATTGAATCAGGTTCCTATGCCGTATTGGCTCCAAGTGCAGGGTAATGAGCCTGCAGTGTTGCATCAAGGTTAGGTCCGATTGTTGGTTGCTTTGCGGATCTAAAACCCTGGTCCCAGTTGCAGCCGTTGCTGCCTTCCACTAGTGTCCAATAATCTTAGGTTCAGCAAGGAAAAACAAGGAAACCCTGTTACTAAAGCAAAAGCTGCCCTCTGTGCAGCCCAAACATGCGGCACCCAAAATGGCGACCGCCGCCTGCAGAATCGAAAGAGCTGCTCCAGCTGGCGCCCAGAAAAAGAAACAAAATAACTGAAATCGCTTGAAAGCCTGCCAAAAAACAGGCTCTCCCACTCTGCCTAACTCTTCAGAAGAGAAAAAGAAAGCGAGAAAGGGGAATGAATGAACTACCATGTGGCCTTAGCCTACGCCTGCAAAGCAGGCTGCCTAAGATTCAAAACCCCCTTAGCTGGGCAGCCTAACGCTGCACTATTGAGCACAGCCACCTGAGAACCACAACAGCTGAAACAAAAGACAGAGAGAAATTAATACTAATACTAATACTAATACTAATACTAATACTAATACTAATACTAATAATACTAATACTAATAATAATAATAATAATAATACTATGACCTGATTTGCCTAAATACTGAGCCAAGCTTTAAACATCTTATACGGGCGAAGACCAAGTCAAGACTGAGATTCTAGCCCAGGGGAAGAGGCAGGGCAAAAGTTTGATTGAATTGGTCTCAGGGCAGGAAGACAAGGATTAACCCATTCTGTTGTGGATTCTCCATGGATCATGCTGGAGAAAACAATGGATCAAAAACAGATACCGATGGTAGCAATATACGCACCAAATGATAAACAAGAACAATTTTATCAAAAACTATAGAAAAAAAATACTAGATTTAAACTATCAAAAACTTTGTATAATGGGAGACTTTAATGCAATAGCAGATGGAACCTTGGACTACAAAAGCGCCAAACAAGGGAGAAAAGGAGGAAATATATTACTTAAAGCGTTTTTTAAAATGACAGAAGAACCCTGCATTCAAGATATACGGAGAGAAAAAAATCCAAAGAAATTACAATATACATTTTATTGAAATAGACATAAATCATGGTCTAGAATTGATATGATATGGACATCTTTGGAACTTAAAACGATGATACAAGAAGTTGAGATAGAAACTAATGTTTGGGCAGACCATAACCCAATAAAGATGACTTGGAGAGGAACTAAGAAAAAATTAAGATGGTGCTTGAATAAATATATATTGAAAGAAAAAGAATTCTTACAACTAGCGACAAAGGAAATGGGATTTTTTCTTCAAAATAAACAAGAAAGAAGAAACATTGCTTCAAAATGTGTGGGATACAGCTAAAGCATATTTCAGAGGGTTGGCTATAACTTATATCGCTAAAAAGAATAAAGAAAAGAAACAACTACAGTTAAAGTTGAAGGAAGAACTCAGAAAGCTAGAATCAGAATTACAAATAGATCCACAAAACAAAATACTTAAGAAACAAATGGAGATAATAAAACATAAATTAAATTTATCTGTGACGGAAATAATGGCTCAACAGATTAAAAGGGCTAAACAGAATTCCTTTGAAAATGCCAACAAGCTGGGGAGATGGTTAGCATATAGACTGAAAAAAGAAAAAGAGAAAAAATTGATACAACAAGCTGCAAGATCCAAAAGGTGAATTACAGTTTCAAAATGATACAATCAAAACAATTATTAAAGATTACTATGAGATACTTTATAAGGCAGAGGAAATTCCAAAAGAAAAAATACAGCAGTACTGTATTTTCCGGCGTATAAGACGACTTTTTAACCCATGAAAATCTTCTCAAAAGTTGGGGGTCGTCTTATACGCCGGAAAATACTATTCACCTCTCTGATCTTTTCTGCTGGACGGCGGGATCGCTGGGTGAATGGAGGTAGGCGATGGCGACCTGTGGTTAAGCGGCCAACAGCGAATGGGTGATGGAGGGCAAACTCTCGTCAGATCATGGGGCGGCTGCTGCAGCCGCCGCCATTGCTCTCTCTAGGACTGGTCATGCTGGTGCTTCCAATGCTGGCTGTCAGGTCCCCGATGGGAGGAGGGGCAGGCGGTCCCCAGAGGCGCACCGCTGAACAGTAGGAAGGGAGCACCTTTGCTCCCGCCGAGCCACCGCCTGACCGCGCCGACCAGAAGAAACGCTTGCCCGGTCATGGAGTGCGGAACTGAGAGCAGCAGCGCACCAAGCGAGAGAGCTCAGAGGAAAGAAGGTGAGGCACCCATTTGGCGGGGAAGGAGCAAAGCTGGGCAAATCACAGAGCAGGCGGAGCAGAGAAACGTTACAGGGGAAAAGGGGGCGGGCTTTAAAAGGCGAGGCAGGCGGGACGTGGAGACGTTCTGTTAGAAGTAACGAAGGAGCCTCCAGGCGCTTTCTGGATTGGATTGTGCGAACTGAGGGTGCCGCTACAGTCCTCGTGTTTCCCAGGGTTGCCTGTCATGCCAGAGGTATTCCCTGTAGCCGTGCTAGTGCTAGTCGTTTCTGACTCTAGGGGCCGGTGCTCATCTCCGTTTCAAAGCCGAAGAGCCAGCGCTTGTCCGAGGACATCTCCATGCTCATGTGGCTGGCATGACTAGATGCCAAAGGTGCACGGAACGCTGTTACCTTCCTACCGTAGTGGTCCCTATTTTTCTACTTGCATTTTTACGTGCTTTCAAACTGCTAGGTTGGCAGAAGCTGGGACGAGTAACAGGCACTCAATCTGTTACGTGGCACTCAGTATTCGACCTGCCAAACTGCCGACCTTCTGATTGACAAGTTCAGCGTCCTAACCCACTGAGCCACCGCGTCCCTGGGAGATGGTTAAAGGGCCCTATAAAACCATGTTTGGTTGGAATCACCTCCTGATTTTTCTCGCTTCTTGCGGGAGAAGCCATATGTCTAAATGAATGTTGTTTTATTAGTATCTGTGTATATATGTATGTTTGTGTTGTTGTGTTATTTCCAAGACTTGGAAGAGGGTTAAAATCCTCTCTGATAACAAACAAAAAGGCCTTATTTAAAAATGTATGGTTTGCCTGGAGACAGTATGAAATGAATTTTTTTTAATTGAAAAGTTTTACAAATAATAAAACCCCCCCTCCCCATCAACCCTCCCCCCTTCCCCCCCCCCGGACTTCCCAAAGCAGAATACAGGGTATTACATATAGCAATCTTATGCAAACATATGCTAAATATCTATTACAACGTTAACAAACCTTCCACCCGTTAACTCCCTTATAACATAACTAAAGTAATTATAATAACACTTCTATAATTGTTAAGAATTATTCATATGCTATTTGAAACTTTTTAGTCCCATATTTGTTCTGAATATAATCAATCCATCTTTTCCATTCCAAAATATATTTTTCTTGTGACTGTTCTTTCAAATATGCTGAAACTTTTGCCATTTCAGCTACGTCCATTACTTTAAGTATCCATTGTTCTATTGTAGGTAAATCTTTTTTCTTCCAATGTTGCGCCACCAACAGTCTGGCTGCCGTTATTAAGTGTAACATTAATTTAGTTTCAATAACAGTACAATCCGAAATAATCCCCAATAAGAATAGCTGCGGAGTAAATCTTATTTTTTTCTTAAAAACTTTCTGAAAAATCCACCATATTTTTATCCAAAAGGCTTTAACATTTTTACATGTCCACCATATATGATAATAAGTTGCCTCTTCACTACCACATCTCCAACACTTAGGTGGTTGATTTGGATACATACATGCTAACTTTTTAGGATCTAAATGCCATCTATAAAACATCTTATAAAAATTCTCTCTTAGGTTTTGTGCTTCTGTAAATTTTACATTTCTAACCCAATTTTTTTCCCAAGTATCCTTCATTATGGGCTCTTGAATATTCTGAGCCCATTTTATCATACAATCTTTAACTAACTCCAATTCTGAATCAATCTCTATAAGAGCATTATATAACCTTTTTATATGCGATTGACTTTGATCTCTAATTTGCTTTATCAAATTTTCATCAACTTTTATTATACCAATTTTCTGAACTTCTATCCATCTAGCTTGTAATTGTATAAACTGAAACCAAGTCTGTACTATCTTTTCTTCCTTTAAAACATTTAAAGGTTTCAGTTTCAAAATATTCCCTTCCATCCTAAGAAGTTCTTTATAAGTAATCACATCTTCTTTCTGCTCCACATTTATATTTCCTATTGCATGTCTAGGTATTGCCCATATACCGTAGGTATTTTATTATTTAATATATATTGGTACTTTTTCCACATGTGAAGAGTTAATTTGCTGATGTGTAAATGTGTGTGTGTTAGCCCTCAAAACCCTCCCACCCACCGTCCCAGGCTGTGAAAGGAACAGTAAATTGCTGGTTTTATTGTTGTATTTGCATGAGAAGAGTTTTATGGGGGATCTGAGTGAATTTATGGAAAATGCATGTGAAGGAGAGCAAGCTATTTATTTTTAGTGGTGAGATTTTTTGTAAAATTTCTTTTACTTCCCCCCCCTCTTTCTCTCCCCCCCCATGGCTGTGTTACTTTAAGAGTGACAGAGAGACAGAAGGGGGGGGGGCTGGTCATTTTAACTGTTTTTTTCCCCTCTGCTTAGAATTCTGGTCTGAGGAAGGGGGGTGGATGTGAAATTTAATACCCACTTTTGCAGTTTCAGCTTGCAGGGTTTTTTTTCTGGAAAGAGGAGACAGTACCTGTTGGACAATTCTTTTTGAAATCTTTGAGTTTTAAAATAAATTACTCTGCATTGTTTTGTTTAGATTTGTAAGTTTTAACCTACTTGATGGAAGTTTGTTTCCATCTGATTGGAATCTGATTAAATTGGAATTCGACTAACTTTATATTAAAAGCAATACTAGCATTTGGTATAAAACTATTTCAGTGGCTCAGAATGTCTCATTGGGCTTGTCTATCTTTTTCTGGAGTTGCAGGACACATTGATGAAGGGTGATATCTGGGAGAATTGAAAAAATTGTGGTTCCATCCTTGTTTGTAACAAGGAAGGAGTTGTGAAGATTTTTAGGATTGTGAATGGCTATGCTGTTTTGACTAACGATTTATATGCCAAACTGTTAGGAAAAGAGGCAGCCAATAGCATTTTTGTCTAAAATTGACATTTGGGGAAGTCTTGGTGATTAGCATTTCTTATTAAGTATGGGTAATTTTAAATTACAAAGCGGAAAGGAGGTAACCACTTGTTCATAGCAAAGGAGTTGGGAAAGAGAAAAAGAAAAAGAGGGACATAAAGGTGAAACTCAAAAAATTAGAATATTGTGCAAAAGTTCATTTATTTTAGTAATGCAACTTAAAAGGGGAAACTAATATATGAGATAGACTCATTACATGCAAAGCAAGATAGTTCAAGCCGTGATTTGTCATAAGTGTGATGATTATGGCATACAGCTCATGAAAACCCCAAATCCACAATCTCAGAAAATTAGAATATTGTGAAAAGGTGCAATATTCTAGGCTCAAAGTGTCCCACTCTAATCAGCTAATTAAGCCATAACACCTGCAAAGGGTTCCTGAGCCTTTAAATGTCTCTCAGTCTGGTTCAGTAGGAATCACAATCATGGGGAAGACTGCTGACCTGACAGTTGTGCAGAAAACCATCATTGACACCCTCCATAAGGAGGGAAAGCCTCAAAAGGTAATTGCAAAAGAAGTTAGATGTTCCCCAAGTGCTGTATCAAAGCACATTAATAGAAAGTTATGTGGAAGGGAAAAGTGTGGAAGAAAAAGGTGCACAAGCAGCAGGGATGACTGCAGCCTGGAGAGGATTGTCAGGAAAAGGCCATTCAAAAGTGTTGGGGACTTTCACAAGGAGTGGACTGAGGCTGGAGTCAGTGCATCAAGAGCCACCACACACAGACGGATCCTGGACATGGACTTCAAATGTCGTATTCCTCTTGTCAAGCCGCTCCTGAACAACAAACAACGTCAGAAGCGTCTTACCTGGGCTAAAGAAAAACAGACCTGGTCTGTTGCTCACTGGTCCAAAGTCCTCTTTTCTGATGAGAGCAACTTTTGCATCTCATTTGGAAACCAAGGACCCAGAGTCTGGAGGAAGAATGGAGAGGCACATACTGCAAGATGCTTGAAGTCCACTGTGAAGTTTCCACAGTGATTTGGGGAGCCATGTCATCTGCTGGTGTTGGTCCACTGTGCTTCATTAAGTCCAGGGTCAACGCAGCCGTCTACCAGGAGATTTTGAAGCATTTCATGCTTCCTTCCGCAGACGAGCTTTATGGGGATGCTGACTTCATTTTCCAGCAGGACTTGGCACCTGCCCACACTGCCAAAAGCACCAAAACCTGGTTCAATGACCGTGGGATTACTGTGCTTGATTGGCCAGCAAACTCGCCTGACCTGAACCCCATAGAGCAGGGGTGTCAAACTCAGTTTCATTGAGGGCCGCATCAGCATTGTGGTTGCCCTCAGGGGGACCAAGTGGGCGTGGCCAGGGTGGGCGTGGCCTACTGTGTGGGCATGGCTAGAGTGCGTATGCCCTACTGGGTGGGCGTGGCCAGCTCTACATCGTTCGCATCAAGGGTGCCTATGGGGGCCTGGGCAGGAGTGGGACAGATCTGAGGGTCTCTGGCAGAAGGAGGGTCTCTGGACCAGGGCCAAGGCAGTGGGGGCCATTCCCTCACTGTTTCCACAATGGCTTCGCGGGCCACATGAAACCACTTCGCGGGCCGGATCCAGCCCCCGGGCCTTGTGTTTGACATGCCTGCCATAGAGAATCTATGGGGCATTGCCAAGAGAAAGATGAGAGATATGAGACCAAACAATGCAGAAGAGCTGAAGGCCGCTATTGAAGCATCCTGGTCTTCCATAACACCTCAGCAGTGCCACAGGCTGATAGCTTCCATGCCACACCGCATTGAGGCAGTAATTACTGCAAAAGGGGCCCAAACCAACTACTGAGTACATATGCATGGTTATACTTTTCAGAGGTCCGATATTGTTCTATGTACACTCCTTGTTTTATTGATTGCATGTAATATTCTAATTTTCTGAGATTGTGGATTTGGGGTTTTCATGAGTTGTATGCCATAATCATCACAATTATGACAAATCACAACTTGAACTATCTTGCTTTGCATGTAATGTGTCTATCTCATATATTAGTTTCCCCTTTTAAGTTGCATTACTGAAATAAATGAACTTTTGCACGATATTCTAATTTTTCAAGTTTCACCTGTAGATGGAAAGAAGAAAATGTGAGTGGAAGCTGGGAGAATTTCCCTCCCTTGGTCAGCACTAACCTGTGGATTTTATGCCTTACAGCAAGTTCTGAGGTTGTTAATAAGGGAGAAGCAGAATATATACACTGACTCCAAGTATGCTTATGAAGTCTTGAATACTTTTGGAAAAGAGAAATGAAGACGATTAATAGTAAAGGGAAACAGTTGGCTTATGTAAAGTTGATAGAAGATGTGTACTTGTGGAAGCAGAAAAGACAGATGTTAGGGCAGAGTGGCAGATGGGCAGTGAATTACTGGATAATGGAAGAAACAGGAAAGTTGTTTTTAAGTTGGTTTGCACAGATTTGTGAATTGCTTGCATCAAAATTGTTGGTAGCAGGAAGACTGCCACTAACGGGGTCAGCTCAAACATGTGAATTGTATGCTTTAACACAAGCCTTAGAATGTTGAAGGAACAAGAATGTACTATAGAAATATGGTTAGAGAGAAACATGGGAAGTAGAAGAAAGTGAGAGGTGGATGTTGCATGATGGGAGACAGATGTTGAAAAGACAGACGGAAAGGAAAGAAAACAAGCAATAGTTAGAACACAGAAACAGCCACTAACAGGGGGTAGCAAGGGATAAATGCTGTTGGTACTGTCAGAAGAATTTCCCTGTTCGTTTCCAGCTGGGGAAAGCCGACGATGAAGACATTTGAGGACAGCAGCTACCGCAAAGCAGGTCTTTATTTCAGGAAGAAAAAAACAAAACAAAACACAAGGAATGACAGAGAAGTGACTTCAGCGTTCCTGCCTTGCAAGGTGGTCTCCTAGTCCTGAGTTGTGATTTTTATATGCTTTTTTTTCTGCCCTAGGGCTGTGGGTTTGCTGGTTCCTTTTTTGTGTGTGTGTTTTAATGGTTGTCCAATATTCCCTTTCTTGTCTTAAGTGATATTTCTTTTGTCCAGTTTCTATTTTGGGAGTTAATCCCATCAGGGGCAGGGCAAGGAGTTCTTGGTGGTTTTGCAACATTTTATGAGGTGTCACAAGGGACGCGGAGGCTCAGTGGGTTAGGAGCTGAGCTTGTCGATCAGAAGGTCGGCAGTTTGGCGGGTCGAATCCCAAGTGCCGCGTAACAGAGTGAGCTCCTGTTACTTGTCCCAGCTTCTGCCAACCTAGCAGTTCGAAAGCACGTAAAAAATGCAAGTAGAAAAATAGGGACCACTCCGGTGGGAAGGTAACAGCGTTCCGTGCGCCTTTGGCGTCTAGTCATGCCGGCCACATGACCATGGAAATGTCCTCGGACAAGCGCTGGCTCTTCGGCTTTGAAACGGAGATGAGCACTGGCCCCTAGAGTCGGAAACGACTAGCACGCATGTGCGGGGGAACCTTTACCTTTACCTTTATGAGGTGTCACAGAAGTTCAGCAAAAGGCTTTTACAGAAAAATAGTGTGTCTGCATGTTTTTCTAATGGGGATGAGAATATGGGAGTTTTGTCAGGGTAAATCTTCCAACAGTACTAAGCAATGAACACTCAACACCTCATAGGATATGTAATAAATGAAAGACTGGTTTGCTTTATCAGAAATTTCAGGGATTTTTGCCATGAAGAATGTGAATTTCAAATTGTGCTGAAAAAGTGGAAATATCTGTATGATATTTGTCATTCCATTCTTCGTTCACAGTTTCTCTCATTCCTACAATAGAAACTGTGACGCAACTATTATGGTTGTATTTATATTTTGGTTAAACAAATCTGTGATAAATACAAGTAAATTAAAAGCTTTGCAAACTTTGGCGGTGAGGCCATTTCAATATAGGCTTCAATTGGAAAGCTGTCTTTGTCCCTTTCAAATGATGTATGGGAGGCTTTTGTTACATGATGGTTCAAGAATGTCAATGATGAAGAGTATAAAGTTACTCAATATTTAATCTGGCGCAAGTTTTGACTTCTGTCTTAGTACAGGCCCAGGCTGCCCTACCACCTATCTCTGCCCTTTGTTGTTCCTGGAGAGTGGGTTCAGGTGAAAAGAACTGTCACCTAGAAATACCAGTCCTGAGTAGTCTCAGCCATGCCAAGTCCTCCTGATTTAAGGAATCAAGGCGTGAGTCCATGGAAAGTCCCATCATTCCTTCTCCAGTGACAAGCTCCGCAGCTGGACGGCCTGCAAATGAAATTTCAACCTGCCTCGCCTGTTGAACTGTTTCCATCTACGTACGAGAAAAACCTCAATGGATTGGACTATCCTGGAAATCGTGTTCCTGGAACCTGGACTATGTACAGTATCTACTATTTTTAATTTATATTTTTCTTTCAATACCTCCATTTCTTCTTTACTATGGTTATATAACATCATTTCTGATTTTTCCCAGTTTATTTGCAATCCACTATATTTCCCAAATTCATTCAAATGTGAATAGGCCCTCTCTATAGTAGCTATGGGATTTTGAAATGTTAGTAATGTATCATCTGCAAATAAATTTATTTTCACTTTTTTATGTACACCAATTCCTTCAATCAATGAATCTTTCCTTTTTTTAAAAAACCAAGTTTTATTAGTTTTCCAATTTAACATCAAAATATTTAGAAAGCATCATGGTGACTGGGTTATCAAAGGTTCAATAACAGAGTTTTTAGTACCTATCTCAGGTTACATTATCAGAACATCCTTCTCTATTTCCCTTAACATTTAATATAACATGCTTAAACTAGAAAATTTCTAACAATAACATGCTCAGTTAAAACAATTTTCAGTCTATTTTTAGTTATACATATCCATATCCTGTTTTTAAGTTTTTCCTAATTTTTAATTTTGATTATAATATTTAAGTTTAGCCTCTAACATCCATAATAGCATCCATAACCCAAATTTCCCTTATTTCACTACACAAAATTTATAACATCTAAAATAAACCTAATACCTATATAGGTAAATTCTAGTTTTATTTCATAAACATTTTCTATTTCTCATCCTGATACATCACAGCTTACTAATACAATAACCTAGATTTGTCAATCTATTTTTACTTATGCATATCCATCTTCTCTTTTGAATTCTAATTCTTAATTTTTAGTTAAAGTATTCAAATTTAACCTTTAACATCCATAATAGAATCCACAACCCAAATTTCCATTGTTTCATTACACAAATTATAATATCTAAAATAAGCCTAGTAAATAAACATATTCTAGTTTTATCTCATAGACATTTTCTATTTCATAACCTAATAGATCACACCTTACTAAAAGAATAGCCTTTAGTAGCTCTCTAACAGTTCCTTTTTTTTTAAACCTAACTCTAGCTTTCTTTTTCTGCCAACCAGGTTTCCAAACCAAAAACTTTGGGTTGTCAGATAGGTGTCCCTTCGTTCCAGCACATATTGCTTGAATTGAGGGAGACCATCTACCGATCAATGATCCAGAAAAGCTAAACCATTTATAATCACTGAGTTGTTGTGCTGATGGTTCAAATCTCTGTATTTGCTCTAATATCTTTATCTTCTCTTCAGTCTGGTCTCTTCCTTCCTCTGGTATCTTCTGATTTAAGTAGAAGGTCGTATCCGATTTTGTAATTATTGCTTGGTTGTCCAGGTTTTCAATAAGCTGTCTTTGTTCATCTTTAGCATCCTCTGTTTTGGTATTACTTTTTTCCGCTTCATGTACTTTTGGAGTTGTAAGTTCTTTAGCTGGAGTCAAAATTTGGATGTTATGTTTTTCAATATCTTGTTGTTGTTCCTTAGAGTCCTCTGTCTTAGTGGTGGTTACTTCCAGTTTTGTTGTTTTCTGGGTTATAAGTTCTTTAGTTGGGGTCTGGGTTTCAATTTGTGGTTTCAAGCTAGCACCTTTATCTTTCAGTCTAGAATTAATTTGTCAATGCTGCGCCTGCATTTTGTTTGAACTGTCTCATTTATCGGAACCATGACATAATTATCTCAGTGGCTTCAAGAATTTTTTCAAGTATAAGCTTATAGTCAATTGAAGTTTGTAGCTGGTTTCCCTCCATTTCTGGAATAGTTATAGATAGTCTTTTAGTGGAGGCTAATTTTTATACAAGAGTCAGTAAATATTCACCTCCACAGTTCTTAGAAGCCAAATTCATCTCCCAGCTGTTTCAAGTTTTTATCTTTAGCTAATGCCAAGGACAGATCTCAGTTATAAATAGATTTATTTGCCAGGGATATTTGCTTGCTGTACCAGGCTTAACCACAAGATGTCCCCAGTGTTATTTAAAATCCTTTTCAGAAAGAATAGGCTTTTATCAAACTTAAGTTCTTTGTCTTTTTTCTTTATTCCTTTTTTGTCAAATGCATAAAATAGCCAGGTCCTATGAAGATAGAAGCTTTTTAGGTCACCAAATGTAAGAGGGATGTAAGTCCAATTAGTTAATTATATTTTTTCCAAGGTGCTTTTTTCCCCCAATGTATTCAAACACCGCCATTTTAGAGGGTGGGAGAATAATCTCAGCACTGGCAGACACGCAGGGGATCGCACCTCCCGCCATCTGGCTTTCACTGGGGGACCTCTGAAAGGGGTCGAAAGTCACCATGGAGGGGCAATGAGAGGGGAAGAGGATTCTCCGATCAATTGTGGGAGGGCGGCGGCCCTCCCCTTCGACTTGGAGAAGCTCTTCGGACTGACGAAGAAAGGATCGGCCACTCCCATGGCACATCATTAATGCCGTTTCCAGCTGAGGCCAAACTAACAACTTAGCACTTGAAAGCAAAGAGGAGGAACTGGGTGAGAACTGCCTTCTCCCTGTCCCAACTTTCTTTTCTTTGCCTGTTAAAAGCCCTCTGAAATTGCTTCCCTCTGCGAGGAGAGAATGAATCTTTCCTAATTGCATTTGCCAAAACCTCCATCAATAATACAAATAGAACTGGGGATAAGGGGCAACCCTTTCTCGTTCCCCGGCTTAAGGTTATTGTCTCTGTAGCACCATCATTTATGACTATTCTTGCCTTGTTCTCTGAGTATAGTTGATTTATCAACTTACTATTTTTTTTCCAAAGCCTAATTTCTCTATTAATATTTTCAATGTAGGCCATTCCACACAATCAAAGGCCTTAAAAACGTCTAGTGCTAACAAACCAGCCTTTAATTTTTGATTCTTTATGTAATAGCCTAAATTTAATACCCTTCTTACGACAACTGACATTTGTCGGCCTTTTATAAATGCACACTGATCATTTTCAATGTAATTCTCTATAAATGTATTCAATCTATTTGTCAATATTGATGTAAAAATCTTAGCATCCTGATTAATAAGGGATATTGGTCTAGATGATCCAGGGTTTGTAAGATCTTTATTAGGTTTCGCTATTGATACTATCAGAGATTGCTTCCAGGAACTTGGCATAATTTCCCCTTCCATTATTTTATTAAACATTAACCTCATCTTTGGCACCAATAATCCTTTAAAATTTTTATAATATTCTGCGCCTAGTCCATCTAACCCTGGATAGATAGGTGCTTTACCTATTTTCAATTTATTAATAACTTCCAGTATCTCCTCCTCTTCTATTTGTGATTCCATTATTTCTTTATCATATTGTCAAATTTTACAGTTTCAATTCTTTTTTATATATGCCCGACTTTCATTCAAATTTATTTCCTTTCCCTTATATAAGTTTTCAAAAAACTTCTGAAATATCAACAATTTTTCTCTCATCCTGTTACATCTTTCTCCCTTTTCGTTCTTTATTACTCCAATCAGGCTTTTTGCCTTTTTTACTTGTGTGGCTCTAGCCAACATTCTAGAATTTATATTACTATTTTCATAAAATTCCCTATTTAAATAAATTAGATTTCTTTGAACCTGTTCTAACTCAATATTTTGCAACTCTTTTCTTTTAGCTAATAATTCTAACATAACCCTATTCTCTCTACTTTCTATATATTTACTCTCTAGTTTAGGGCTTTTCAACCTTTTCACCCATTGTACCACTTTTAGGATATGGCAACATCCAAGTACCACCAGTCGCCTACTAGCAAGGTGTCAAAAACTTGATGACCAAAAAAAAAAAAGGAAAAAAGTGATGAAGTACAAGTAGTCCTCGACTTACAACAGTTCGCTTAGTGACTGTTCAAAGTTACAATAGCACTGAAAAAAGTGCCCCCCCAAGCCACAGCCGAGCAAGACACCTGCCTGCCCAGTGGCGCTCTTCCTTCTGTCTGAGGTTTTCATTGTTGTGAGCATTTCTGTTCAGGATTGGCAGCAGGGGGGGGGGGTGTTTGGTTTTTATTCCCCCCGTCTGCTGGGTGGTTGCAGCAGGTTTTGGTCACTTCACATGACCCTGGGACACTGTGACCATCATAAATATGAATCAGTTGCCAAGCATCTGAATGTAAATCACAAGACCCTGCAGATGCTGCAACATTCCAGCTGATCGGCGCTTCTTCTGGGCTTAGCAGAAGTGCCGGGATTAGTGCCGAGCTCCAGCTGGAGCCTGGCGCTGATCCTGGTGCTTCCACTGAGCCCTGACAGCCCTGAAGAAGCGCTGATCCTGGCATTTCCGCTGAGCTCTGACAGCCCTGACAGCCCTGCAGTTCCAGCCATCTCTCGCTCAGGCTTGTGCAGTGCAGTGTTAATGGCGGACCAGGTGGCAACTAATTTAAGATATGCTAAACATCATATTTTTAATAATGCAAATAAACCTGGCAGGTGGTTAGCTTATTTATTAAGGAAAAAACAAAGATCTCGTCATATAGATAAGATAGAATATAGGGGTAAAGAAGTATTTCAGCAAAATCTTATTAAAAAGGCCTTTGTTGAATTTTATTCGAAGTTGTATGCAAGGGATAAAAGTCAAGGTGTAGACATAGATAGTTATCTGCAAGGAGTGAAGATCCCGGCGCTCACACAAGAGCAACGGGAAGAGATGAATCAATTGATAACTACAGAAGAAATTATTCTAGCAATTAAACAATTAAAAGTAGGAAAGGCACCTGGGACAGATGGATTGACTGCTACTTATTATAAAAATTTACAATTAGAGATGGTGGAACCTTTAAAAGAATTGTTTAGAATGATTCAATCCGGAGGGGAGGTACCTCCATCATGGAAAACAGCATTTATAACGTTGACTCCAAAGGAAGATCAAGATCCTGTACAAACCAAAAATTATAGACCTATATCATTGTTAAATACTGATTACAAGATATTTGCAAAAATTTTAGCAAATAGATTGATGAAGGTTATGCAACAAATGATTTATACTGATCAAACAGGATTTATAAGTGTTAGGCAAATGAAAAATAATGTGAGACACATTGTAAATGTATTAGAATATTTAGAAAGAAATAACCAAGTCCCTGCAGCGCTGATTTTCTTGGACGCTGAAAAAGCTTTCGATCAATTGAATTGGCAATTTTTATTTAAGGTGTTAGAGAAGATGCAGTTTGGGGATAAGTTTCTACAACCTATTAGGGCTATATATCACAAACAAACAGCTCAAATAATAATTAATGGTAGCTTATCAGAAGTTTGTAAAATTGAAAAGGGTACAAGACAGGGATGTCCATTATCACCATTGTTGTTTGTTTTAACATTGGAAATATTATTGATTAAAATACGTGATTCAAAGAAAATACAGGGAATTAAAATTAGAGATCAAGATTATAGATTGAGTGTGTTTGCAGATGACTTGGTTATTACGTTAAGTCAACCAATTCAATCAGTTTTGGATTTAATGGAAATAATTTTACAATATGGACAAGTTTCTGGATTTAAGGTAAATAGACAAAAAACTAAGATATTGTCTAAAAATATGACTATAGAACAAAAGGTAGCTTTAGAAAAATTAATGGGATTTGAAATAGTTAAAAAGGTTAAATATTTGGGGGTATATCTTTCAGCTTCAAATACTAAATTATACAAGAATAATTATGAATTGTTATGGTCAAAAATACAAAAAGAGCTTGACAGTTGGAGAAAATTACAACTGTTTTTATTGGGAAGAATTGCAGCTGTGAAAATGAATGTTTTACCAAAATTTTTATTCTTACTTCAAATGATACCTATACTTAAAAAAGATTCAAATTTGGAGGAATGGCAGAGAGGTATTAATAAATTTATCTGGGCAGGGAAGAGACCGAGAGTTAAATTTAAGATAATGCAAGATGTATGTGAAAGAGGTGGTCTCAAAGTGCCCAATCTTAAATTATACTATGAGGCGGCAGCATTATCGTCAATTAGTGATTGGTTTAATTTAACACAAAGGAGTTTATTGAATATTGAAGGGTGTTATTTATTATATGGGTGGCATGCTTATTTATTGTATGATAAAAAAGTGGATAATGTTTTTAAAACACATATATTAAGGTCTGCCTTGTTGAGAGTTTGGAAAAAATATCGATACAAGTTGAATTATAAAATTCCTATTTGGGCAATACTTAAACATGCAATAGAAAATATAAATGTGGGATTTAAACATGATGTGATAACATATAAAGAAATTCTTAGATTGGAAAAGAATGAATGGCAACTGTCTTTTAATATTTTAAAAGAAGAAAAAATAGTACAAACTTGGTTTCAGTATGGGCAGTTACAGGCTAGATGGAAAGAAGATCAGAAAACTGGTATTTCAATATCAGATGGGAATTTGGTAAAGCAAATTAGAGATCAAAGTCGAGCGCATATAAGAAGGATATATAATGCATTGATAGAAATTGACTCAGAAGCGGAATTGGTTAAGGATTGTATGATAAAATGGGCCCAGAATTTTCAAGAACCAATAATAATGGATACTTGGGAGAAAATATGGGTTAGGAATTTACACAGGCACAAAATTTAAGGGAGAATTTTTACAAAAAGTTTTATAGATGGCATTTAGATCCCAAAAAATTAGCATGTATGTATCCAAATTGTCAGACAAATTGTTGGAGATGTGGTTGTGATGATGCAATGTATTATCATGTATGGTGGACTTGTAAAAAAGTTAAAGCTTTTTGGATTAAAATTTGGTGGAACATGCAGAAGATTTTTAAGAAAAAGATAAGGTTTTTACCACAATTGTTTTTGTTGGGTATTATTACTGATTGTACTGTTATAGAAACCAAATTGATGCTGAATTTAATAACAGCTGCAAGACTTTTGGTAGCGCAATACTGGAAGAAGGAGGACCTGGCTACTATTGAAGAATGGACTTTGAAAGTTTCGAACTTAGTAGAAATGGCTAAAATCTCGGCATATGTGAAAGATCACTCGCAACAGAGATATATAGTGGAATGGAAAAGATGGATTGATTTTATTCAGAACAAATATGGGACTACAAAGTATCATTTAGCATTAGAATAGTTATTAGTTATTGTAATTAGAGGCTATATTATTTTTCTTTTCTATGGTTAAGGAGAGTTAAAGTGCGATATGGTTTAAAGAGTAATTATAGTAATTAGAATATTTTAGAGTAAGATTGTATGATGTAATACCCTGTATTCAGCTCTGGGAAGTCGGGGGGGGGGTGCTGGGATGGGAGGGATGGGGAGAGGGGTGGGGTAGATGGGGTATATATTTCAAGAATGTATTTTAAAACTTTTCAATAAAATAATAATAATAATTATATGTTTCTTTAGCACTTTCACACAATATTTAAATCAATGATATGTTGTGGCCCAAAAGCATACTAAAAGGAAATAATAGTAATCTTAGAATAGAAATGTATAGAATAATATAACAATGATATTAATATTTAAGTTCACTGTAGTGTAGGAGATGACCAGGCTGAATCCGAGAGAGTGGTCAAATGCATCATAACTCACGAGTCTGTGCATGCCCGCAAGAGATCTAAGTTCAGCTCACCTGGAATACCTTCTTATTCCCGCTCATTTCCCTTGACCATTAGTAGGTCAGATTTTTGTAGAGAGTTTAAGCTTGCAATAAATCTTTATACTCATTTGAACTGCCTGAATCTCCTGATTTCCCTGGCGCTTGACATCAGTCTGACCTACTCCCTTCACCAAAAATTATCTCGGGCTCCAGAATATTCTAGCCATGACCTCAGACCCCAGAGCTGCAGCAATAGCAGATGAGCCAGACCTCCGCTCTATCAGCAGACACAAAGAAGGTATTGAAGACAAAATAAGAAATCTTGCAGTCAATTTTCAAAAGATGATGCAGCAAATGCAGATCCTGACTCAACAAGGCATTCCTATGGAACCACAACCAGCTGCTCCACCAGCCCAGGCACAACTGCCTGTGCCTGCCTTGCTAATAATAATAATAATAATAATAATAATAATAATAATAATAATAATAATAATAATAATAATAATTTTATTTCTATACCGCCCTTCTCCCGAAGGACTCAGGGCGGTGAACAGGGCAAATATATAAAAATACAAAAGTACAAAAGTTAAAAAGAGATTAAACATATGCCCAACTAAAAACAGTACAATACAAACATTAAAACATTAAAATAACCATAAGAACCCAAACCCATCCCCCATCAGGCCAGGCCGGCTTGTTCGAATAAGAATGTCTTCAGATCGCGACAGAAGGAGCGAAGGTCGGGTGCCATTCGGAACTCAACCGGCAACCGGTTCCATAGCTCCGGGGCACCCACAGAGAAGGATCTCCCCCTGGGGGCCACCAATCGACATTCTCTGATCGGTGGCACCCTGAGGAGACCCTCTCTGTGGGAACGCACAGGGCGGAGGGAAGTTGATGCCGGCAGCAGGTGCTCCCTAAGGTACTCCGGACCCATGCCATGTAGGGCCCAAGTCTCCTGGCTGTCTACCACAGTTTTTCACTGGTGAGTCTGATAAGATGAGAACATTCCTACCACAGTGCAATGTGTTCATCAGCACTCAACCTGGGGAGTTCCCGACAGACAGATCAAGAGTCTCCATCCTCATACTTTTAACTGACTGTCATGCCCCCGTCAAAGCCTGAATCTGCAGAGGAAGATGAGCCGGAACTGGAGCCGACGGAGATTGAGGGGGAGGCATTGTTGGCTCTGGAGGAATATGGGGAGGAGCAGGCCGAGGCAGGCCAGGGTCTTTCAGGATTGGGACGGCTTGAAGGCAGGAAGGAACAGGGGCAGGATGAACATGAGAGACAGAGCTCAGGCGATGAGCAAGGACCACCCCCTCCTGATCCTCGAGCACAGAGTGAAGGAGGGAACAGTGCAGGCGGACCCCACTATTCGGGAGGAGAGCGCCCCGCCCCTCTCCACAAGACACACTTTGGGACTGAGCCTTAAGGAGACACTGTAAGGAGGGGCATTTGTCAGGAACAAATGCTGAATTGTTAGAGGTTTGTGTGCCGTTACTGATGTTGGAAACAACCCTCTGATCTCCTGTTCTGTGTTGTGATTTCTACTTGTAAACCCTGAAACTCTGACCATCGGACTGGCTGACAAATTTGATTTGGTGCTCCAAACCTCAGATTGAATTTTGGCTTCTCTTCTGAAACTACTCAGGCAAGTTTGTATTTCCACATACTAGTTAGATTTTGATGTATGTTTCTTTCTTTGTTATCTACTTGGCCTTGAGTAAATTGCTGTTCTAATCCAGCAACTGTGTGTGAGTCGAAACCTGAAAAAGGACTGCTTGTTCCATACACAAACTTTTCCTGCCTGAGTGAAAAACTTGAAACTACTTGCAGCCAGAGGCTGCTGAAGGTGTGTGTGTGTTGTAACTTGCTGTGGGACTTGCCAGAAATGTGGGAGTGTTTGGGGAACATTTGGAGCAATAAAGGGGCAGTATGAACTGTCAGCTGACTGTGTTGCCTCTGTCCCATGCCGTGGGTCATCACACCGACTCTGCTGCCAAATGGGCACTTCCACTTATAGAAACCAACAACACCATCCAGGATAGTTACCCAAACTTCCTGTCATGGCCCCATCACAGCCTGGTTCAGAGGAGGAGTAGTTGGAACCGGGACCATCTGACAGGGATAGTACTTCACCCTTGGCCTGTTTGGAGAGGCCAGGGGCTGAGGACAATGCTGTCCCAGGCCCCTCAGGCATTGGGGGAGGTGGTCAACCGGACAGAGTTGACTGCCTTCACACATACAGGGGAGGATCTGTTGCTGACAGGCAGTGGTGCTGATAGGCAGCAGATTCCTTCTGATGAGGAACAGCTGCTTCCCCCACTCAATCCAAGGGCACAGAGAGCGGAGCATAGGCAAGCTCAGAAAAGGGCTGCAAGGCTATTTGGGAGAAGGTCGCCCCACCCCTCCTCACAAGGAACACCTGGAGTGGAGTGACTTAAGAAAAGGCCATGGAGAGGTAGATAGTCTTTGCCAGGAACAATTGTTTGTTTTGGCTTATACTCCCCTGGTGTTGACTTGTGCCTTTTTCCTTTTTCCTTTCCTTGCCTTGAAGACAGCTCTTTGCCTTTTGATTTGCCTGGCCATGAGGACTGCCTTCTCCCTTGGACTTGGTCCTTTTCTTGTGGACTGCTGTTTGCCCTTTGCTTTTCTTTGCCATTAGAACTGCCTTTTGCTTTGTACCTGGTCTTTGCCCTGAGGACTGCCATTTGTCTTGTGCCTGAACTTTACCTTGTGGACTACAGTTTGATTCATGGACTGACTTAGCCCGGTGGACTGGACTTGGAACTCTGGACCTTGCCTTGTGAGTGTGCTCCTACTCTATGGACTTTGTAATATAGGGGCTGTTTTTTGGGGACTGAGGTTAGCTGCCTTCGGGGTAGCGTGGGGTGGAGCTTTACCAGTGTGTGTATGGAACAAGCAGTCCTCTTTCAGGTTTCGACTCACACACAGTTGCAGGGCCATTGGTTGCAATGTTTATTGAAAGCAATAAAGGACTCTCTAGAGGACTGCCTTGCCTTGACCACCTGGGTCATAACACTTCCCCACTAGATTTAGAGAGCATTTTGGAGATAATATTCGGATAGAAACTGCCAAACAGCACATCCTCCAACTCCGCCAGGGCAACAACTCTGTGACAGCATATGTTGAAGATTTCAAGCTCATTGCAGCAGCAGCCTTAAGGGCAAAATTCAAAAGGGGGCTCAACAAGGCCATAATGACACAACTGATACAACAAGGTATTCCCCAGGGTCTACAAGACCTCTATCTAGCCACTATAACAACTTGAGTATCGACTCACAGAACTTAAAACACTTTTTGGCAGCCCCAGCCAACTGCTTCCAAAGCTGATTCTACCTGTCACTACCCCTGGCCTCACTACCCCCTTGGATTTGGACGCTTAAGAGCCAATGCAAATTGGAGCAGCCAGACAAGACCCTGGAGCAGAAGAATGGCAATGGTGCAGAAAGCTCACCCTGTGTTTCTATTTCAGAGAGCCTGGCCACATGGTCAAAAATTGCCCTACTAAACCACCCAGGAGAGACAACAGACACTCTGGGAATGTCTCCACTATTCACCTCCTGACAACAAGGCCCAAGGCCAGGGAACAAGAAATGCCCTCCCTCCACAAGATCACAGGGGAACCACCCAAGCAGCAAACAGAGCTCAACTACCTCCATGCTCAGGTATGTTAATAACATTTGATTCTACCTTGACACTTTCCAGTGGTCAAGAAACCAGCATCCCTGTTTTGATAGATTCTGGGTCAACCTCTGACTTCATTAGGCTAGCCACAGTTCAGAAACTTAAGATACCTACAGTTCCCCTGAAGTCTCCCTTGCCAGTGATAACTATAATAATACTAATACTAATACTAATAATAATAATACTGCTAATAATAATAATAACAACCTGTGGCTGGGCCTAGACGGCTATCGGGTGCGGTCCCTATGGTTATGGGATTACCGGTCTTCGGATCGGTAGTGGCCTAGCCACCGTGAACCAACCCAGGCACCTCCCATCACCATTGATGAGAAGAAATTTAAAAAATCCCATACCGGATTGGTTGTCGCCTGGGTCAACAAGGACCGCGTCAGAAGCTATGGCTCCTGGACATCTGTCAGAAAATGGGCGACAGGCCTCAGTTGTTATTGCTGGAGAACCAGAGTGTACAACTGTAAAGCAACTGGATCAAAAGCGCAAAACTTGGACAATCGGAAGAAAATCGAGAAATTATCCAATGGTACTACCAGGCAGAACCAACAGCCAGGGGATTTCAAAAAAGAATTTATTTTATTTATTTATATTTAAATTTATATACCGCCCTGTGGGAACGGCCAGAATTTGGTCTCTCAAGAATTTGGTTTTTCACC
>JAKJMR010016789.1:4014-14336 GCA_024449315.1 Daboia siamensis
GGGAGGAGTGATGCGATTCAAATATGTGAACAGACAGTTCTCTGTATGGATGCCACTTCCGGAAGTCCATTCTGGGCCTGGGCAACAAAAAAATTATCTACCATTAGGAAGAATAACAGAATAACAGAGTTGGAAGGGACCTTGGAGGTCATCTAGTCCAACCCCCTGCTCAGGCAGGAAACCCTGTACCATTTCAGACAAACGGCTGTCCAGTCTCTTCTTAAAAACCTCCAGTGCTGGAGCACTCACCGCTTCTGGAGGCAGGTGGTTCCACCGGTTAATTGTTCTCACTGTCAGTATAATAATGCAACCCCTCTTTCCTTTTTTGGAACAATTTATATCCTTCCAGCAGTACATCCCAGTTGTGAGTTTCCTCCCACCATGTTTTGGTACTGGCAACTATATCATAGCTGCCCTCCTATACTAGTACTTCAAGTTCACCCTGATTGCTGAGCGTTGGCGTATGGATATCTGAGTCATTTATGGTTGACCCTGGCTATACTTCCTACGTCTCCTGCTTTATATCCGTGTTTTTCCTCATCACTCCCTACCTCCTTGTGGGATTGGGGTTTATGCTCGGGATGACGTCCTAAAGATCCCGTAGCTTTTGCACCCTAACCCGCTCGGCTTCCCCCTTCAGATAAGCTGAGCGGTGGGACCCACGAGGAGGGTGCAGTAAGAAGGGTCTGCTAGGACCTTTTTCTCCCCCCAGAAAATTTCATTAAAAGGAAGATGCTTTAGATGATGAAGTAAGCTCCAGTTCATAAAAAGCTTCCGTCTTTTAATAAAGCCCTCATGTAGGAAAGGTCATCAGACTTGGACCAAAAATAAAAAATAAAAATATCTGGATCCCCCCTAGGGGAAAAAAAAAAGTATGATATTTTATGTATCACTTTGCTGTCCTCTGTTGGTCCAACTGTGGTGAAACTAACGGACGTTAATTTGTTTGCGCGTTTGTTTCTATCCTGCCTTGTTTCTATCCTCGAGTTAACAGATAACTCGAGGCGGCAAACGTATCCAACACAACCTCTTCCTCCTATTTTCCTCATAACAAGAACCCTGCAAGGTCAGTTGGGCTGAGAGAGTGTGGCTGGCCCAAAGTCGCCCAGCTGCTTGCCTAAGGTGGGACTAGAACTCCTGGTCTCCTGGTGATTGGCCCAAGGTCACCCAACTGGCTTTCATGACTCAGGTGGGACTAGAACTCACTGTCTCCTGGTGATTGGCCCAAAGTCACCCAGATGTTTTTTATGCCTGAGGCAGGACTAGAACTCACAGTCTCCTGGTGATTGGCCCAAAGTCACCTAGATGGTTTTCGTACCTCAGGTGGAACTAGAACTCACAGTCTCCTGGTGACTGGCCCAGAGTCACCCAGATGTTTTTTATGCCTGAGGCAGGACTAGAACTCACAGTCTCCTGGAGATTGGCCCAAAGTCACCTAGATGGTTTTCGTGCCTCAGGTGGAACTAGAACTCACAGTCTCCTGGTGATCGGCCCAAAGTCACCCAGTTGGCTTTCATGGCTAAGGCGGGACTTGAACCCACAGTCTCCTACTTTCGAGCCCGATACCTTAACCACTAGACCCAACAGGCTCTCACATCCCTGGTGTGGCTTGCTTGCACCTGTTTCAAGAGAATCTTATTACAGTTAAGGGATCGCAGCAATCATCAGTAGTGGGAAAGATTAAGGAAGCATAGTAAATTACAACTGCAAGATGGAGTCGCGTGCAATGTTTGGAAAGGAGCCAAGGAGTCTGCCCAGTTTGCAAGCCAAGATGCGTAAAGGCTTTGAACGCATTTCTTGGTTCTCACGTTCTGACTGTAGGCCAACCGACGGGTTCGTAAGGCACGTGTCAAAGCCGCGGAAGGACCCCCTTTTTCATTTTGGTATTTGAGATTTATGCAGCCCTCCGGTCCCTCCAATCCCTCAAGGAACATTCATCACCCTGCGGCTGATTTTAACCTGGCAGAAGGGAAATGCTGGACAGATGCCTGGTTTAAAACATGCACTCTGCACCTTGGCAACCAGCAAGAAAGGCGGAAAAGAAATTGACTATTTACTGGACCTGGTACAGCTGCGTGTCTACATAGCTGGTGTTTCCTTTCTTTAGCACGGCGCCGATTTTAAAAATATAAAAAGAAGGAGAGAGTGAAGGAAGAAGAGCATTAGTGTCCTAATAGAGAGGCCACCAACTTTGGGGGCACCAGGGACCACCGGTTCCGTGGAGAGAGGTTTTTCCACGGACCGGAGGGTGTGTGGTTTTGTGTGCTGCCTGCATCCCACGGAGGGGGCTTTGCTTGTTTGTGCGCACCGGTTGCTGGCATGCCGCGGCCTGGTACCAGACCACGGACTGGGGTTTGGGGACCCCTGGCCTCATAGCCTTCGGAACAGAGTGGCTTGACATTCCCGCAGGCAAGGAGGGAAAAACAGGTGACTTTTTAATGTAAGATGGGTGGCTCTAACATTTCGTGTCATCTGGCGATAGTTACACTGAGGGGGGGGGGAAAGGCAATATTAATTCTTTCCCATCGTCCCTCCTGAGCATCGGGTCTTTGCAAGGGAGGCTTAAAATGGATACAGGTAGGCTTCAACTGACCAGCGTTTGTTTAGTGACCGATCGAAGTTACGACGGCACTGAAAAAAGTGACTTGGCGCCATTTTTCACGCTGACAACTCTCGCAGCATCCCCCCCAGGGTCACGTGATCAAAATGTGGACGCTTGGCAACTGACTCCTATTGAGGACGGTTGCAATGTTACCGAGGTCACGCAATCACTCTTTTGCAGCTTCCTGACAAGCAAAATCAAGGGGGAGGGGGGGGGAGCCAGATTCATTTAACAACCATGTCCCTAAATTTAACAGCTGCAATGATTCGCTAAACAGCTGTGGCAAGAAAGGTCGTAAAATGGGGCAAAACATACTTAACCACTGTCTCACTTAATAATAACAACAGCGGAGTTGGAAGGGACCTTGGAGGTCATCTAGTCCAACCCCCTGCTCAGGCAGGAAAGCCTATACCATTTCAGACCAATGGCTGTCCAGTCACTTCTTAAAAACTTCCAGTGTTGGAGCGTTCACAACTTCTGGAGGCAAGGAGTTCCACTGGTTAATTGTTCTAACTGTCAGGAAATTTCTCCTTATTGTTCCAGGTTGCTTCTCTCCTTGATGAGTTTCCATCCGTTGATTCCCGTCCTGCTTTCAGAGGCTTTGGAGAATAGCTTGATGCCCCCCGCCCCTTCTTTGGGGCAGCCCCAGAGATATTGGAACACTTAGCAACAGAAACTTTGGGCTCAGTTCTGATCGTAGGTCAAGTGAGCACCACGGTCCTAAAACAGTAATAAGTGTGAAAAAAGATCGTGTCACCTTTTTTTTTTTTTTTGTAACTTCAGTCATAAACAAAAGGTCATAAATTGAGGACTACCTGCATGCAGTTCTGGGGCTCCAGAATCAGGCCCGCCAGTGGGAAGGTCTATGAAGATGGTATTCACAGAAAAGTTTTGCTTTCCTCCGTTTAAGATGGGGATTGAAAGAGTTTTCTCTTGAAGTTAGAGATGCATTGCAGCTTTTAATTAAGTTTAAAGTAAAGGTAAAGGTAAAGGTTCCCCTGCACATGCGTGCTAGTCGTTTCCGACTCTAGGGGCCGGTGCTCATCTCCGTTTCAAAGCCGAAGAGCCGGCGCTTGTCCGAGGACGTCTCCGTGGTCATGTGGCCGGCATGACTAGATGCCAAAGGCGCACGGAACGCTGTTACCTTCCCACCGGAGTGGTCCCTATTTTTCTACTTGCATTTTTATGTGCTTTCGAACTGCTAGGTTGGCAGAAGCTGGGACGAGTAACAGGCGCTCACTCTGCTACGCGGCACTCGGGATTCGACCCGCCAAACTGCCGACCTTCCGATCGACAAGCTCAGCGTCTTAACCCACTGAGCCACCACGTCCCTTAATTAAGTTTATCACTGCTCAAATGTCTTCTAGGCCCAGTGGCCAAATTGTCTGTTACTTGACCTAGTTTGAGAGGAGTTGTTTTTTTTTTTCTTCTTCTTTTAAATCATTTGCCGCTGTAGGAAGTTAAGGCAACTTAAGAATTTATTACAGGAAAGCAAACACCAGAAAGTGGAACAGTATCCCTTCCTTTGTCATTCATAGCCACGATGAAAAGGGAGTATCAAGGCCGGCCAGCAGCACTTAGGTAAATAAGGATCTCCGGGGGTTTAAATGGGAGAATAATTGCTAGCATATGGCAAGCTGCGACAATGACAGTGGAGCAGAAGTTTTGTTTTTTTTTCTTCTGGCTTCTCCCCATGACCTGCAGCTTCTTCCTTGTACGAAACCACGCAGTTTGTGAAAAGATGGTGTGAAGTCAGGCCAAGCAGCATGGAAAAAGCTTGTCCCAGTTTTGGCAGGGCCTGTTTGCGGGAAACCAGCTTGCCTAACAGAGTCGCCTCCCAGCTTTACATCCGTGCACTTGAAACCTTTCTCATCCTTTCGTTCGTTGCCCTGAAAGTGAACTTTTAGCCACCAGAGATGATGAGCTGCTGACCTGCACAGGGCAGAATCGGTTTTCAAAAACTAAAGGAGCCCCAGGGGTGATATGATAGCAGCGTTCCAGTATCTCAGGGGCTGCCCCAAAGAAGAGGCAGTCAAGCTGTTCTCCAAGGCGCCCGAAGGCAGGACAAGAAGCAACAGATGGAAACTCACCAAGGAGAGAAGCAACCTGGAACTAAGGAGAAACTTCCTGACAGTTGGAACAATCAAACAGTGGAACAACCTGCCTCCAGAAGCGGTGAACGCTCCATCACTGGAGGTTTTTAAGAAGAGGTTGGACAGCCATTTGTCTGGAATGGAGTAGGGTTTCCTGCCTGAGCAGGGGGGGGTTGGACTAGATGACCTCCAAGATCCTTTCCAACATTATTATTATTATTATTATTATTATTATTATTATTATTATTATTATTATTATTATTATTATTCATTAAACACGAACCTCAGTCAACTGAACATTCAAATTGACTGGCACTAATGGTTGACACAGGTTGCTGCCAGCATCCTAGGTTGCTGTTGTTGTTGTTGTTGTTGTTATCAACAACCTAGACCAAAGAGAAATTTCCTGACATAGAACAATTAACCAGTGGAACAACCTGCTTCCAGAAGTTGTGAATGGTCCAACACTGGAAGTTTTTAAGAGACTGAATAACTATCTGTCTGAAATGGTATAGACTAGTTTCCTGCCTGAGCAGGGGGTTGGACTAGATGACCTCCAAGATCCCTTCCAACGCTGTTATTCTTTTCTATTCTATTCCTGAAATGGTATAGAGTTTCCTGCCTGAGCGGGGGGCTGGACTAGATGACCTCCAAGGTCCCTTCCAAATTATTATTATTATTATTATTATAATTATTATTATTATTATTATTATTATTATTATTATTATTATCATCATCATCATCATCATCATCATCTTCATCATCATCACCATCACCGTTGTACACAATGCTGCACCTTTGGGAACATCCATAGGGTTTAGGCTGCCAATCAGATCTCTCACATACAGGCCATCCCCTTCGTCTTTACTCAGCCAATTGTTGCACGGGAAATAAAAACGGAGGTGGGGCCTGTTCATGTCGGTCACAATCACACGGTCAAGGTACCAGCTGGCGTTCATCCCGGTGTTGTCGTGCTCAATTCTGCAACAAGAAAAAAACAGAGACGAGAGAGAGGACGCAGGTTGGCAATCACTAAGGTCGACATTTTGCAACCTGCTGCCCTCCTTTGTGTCAGAATGGCAGCTGCCACAATCCCCTTTTTTTCTCCAGCCAGGGAATTCTGGGAATTCTAACCCCAGGACAATGTATTGGGGGGGAAGAAGTTGTGGTACATTTCCCGTTTGTCACACTCACAGCGTTTTTGGCAACAGCGGGGTGGACTTCACACCTACAAATTCAAGACTCCGAAGTAGCAATTTACCTCTTGAATTTAGCGGAACAAAGACTTTCTCTCTGCAAAGGCCATCAGCTTGTTCCGTATTTTTATGTTTCTGAAGTAAAAAGTCTTTGAACAGCTATGTATTGTCAAACAGGGAGGGGGATGCTGTGAGCAATCTGGAGTTGACATTCATTAGAACTGCCCTGTTTCCTGATTTTACTGCCCCTTGACCACACGCTTACAAAGGTTCCTGTTGCGTTGTTTTGAAAATCATAAGGTAAAGGTAAAGGTTCCCCCGCACATGCGTGCTAGTTGTTTCCGACTCTAGGGGCCGGTGCTCATCTCCGTTTCAAAGCCAAAGAGCCGGCGCTTGTCCGAGGACGTCTCCGTGGTTGTGTGGCCGGCATGACTGGACGCCAAAGGCGCACGGAACGCTGTTACCTTCCCACCGGAGCGGTCCCTATTTTTCTACTTGCATTTTTACGTGCTTTCGAACTGCTAGGTTGGCAGAAGCTGGGACGAGTAACAGGCGCTCACTCTGCTGCGCGGCACTCGGGATTCGACCCACCAAACTGCCGACCTTCCGATCGACAAGCTCAGCGTCCTAACCCACTGAGCCACCGCGTCCCCTTGAAAATCATATTCACCTTTAAAAAAAACACTAAATAATATTGATTGCTTCTGTATTTTCTTTTCTTTTTTTTTAATTGGTTAAATTTATTTCCTATCCATCTCTCTCGGGTGATTTACAATGGTAGAATGGAAAAAAAATAATAATAACAAATTGTAAACGTAACTATCGCAAAGCAATGAAATAATTAAAAAATCAAGCAAAGTAGAATACTATATTTTAAAATATTTGTGGGGGAGGGGGGGGGACGGGAAGCACAAGGTCAGCTAATTAGTCGAGTAGCCACTCTTTAGGGTTTCCAAGATTGGGAAATTGTAAGGTCCCTAACCCTTGGCAACACCTGAGAAATCATGAAAAGCTAATGCTGAAAACTCAGAGAAACAGTACTTTTTATTCGATCGAATTAAGTCCTGGGTGGGAACGCCATTTGAAACACCGGCAGCAGGTGCGTTCAGAAGTTAAAAAGTTAGCGGCGTTGCTTTATAAACTTTGTTAGCCAATGAAAATCAGACAACAGAATTATTACGATATAAGGAAGGCATCAATCATTCCTGTACACTCCTTTATTCCCTCCTTCACCGCATCCCAACCGTGTCCGTGTTTTCCCACGCATGAGTGAAATTGCTCCCGGACGCAAACCCTGATTACAGAAGCGTGATAGCAATAGTTAGGCAAGGCTACACAATTTGTATCTTTGTCTGGTTCTGGTTCCAGAAGCCTACATCACAAAAATACCTTATTTTCCGGATGGCGCCGACGTTATTAGTTTTCACTCGAAACACATCTGTTTTACTTCTTTCGAAGGCAGAACTGCTCCTGGGTCATTGCAATGAAATATAATGAAATCAGCACATCCTACATATGAAATAGTAAGTTAATTGTGGGGTGGGGTACCGTGGCCCTTTTTGTGACTTGTGGACTTCCAGGCTCTGGAATTCTGGGAGATGATGCCCACAAGTCTTAAAGTCACCCCGTTTGGACACACACACACCCTCGTTCTTAATAAACATTGATTATGATATGGCCACCATTCATTGTCACGTATCTTTTACATGCCAGCAGATAGTGTCTGAAGCACATTGTGGTGATTTGTGAGGCTTTTACGCGCCTTGTCGTGACGACTCTCCCCAGTAGGTCAATGCAGGTACTGAAAAAGTGACTTATGACCATTTTTCACACTTCAGACCATTGCAGAATTTCCCCCCTCCCCCGTAGTCATGTGATCAAAATTCAGATGCTTGGCAACTGACATGTACTTACGACAGTTGCCCATCTGCCTCAAAGAGGAAGTTCAATCTCAAATACAGTTCCAGAGAATAAAAGCTTTTGATGACGCCTTATTTAAAGTAAGTTTATCTCTCAGTGTTTGCATGACCTCTGTAGATGCTGTGGGAAGTCAGCCCCCACCCCCACCCCCAGAGAAGGAAATATTAAAAGGGCAGAATATCATATTTCCTCAAAGGATCTTAAAGAGGCCGAAAAGCATGCCCAGTTTTCTTCATAGCCCCAAGTCTTCCTCCCCCAAGTAGAAACCAGCTCTGTAGAAATGCAGATGTGATCATCCATTCAGGAAGGTTGGAGGCCTCCAGCTAGAAGCTTAAGAAGACAAAGACCCCTAAAATCTACATACCCCTCCCAAACTATAGGACAGGACAGAATAGAATTAACCCACAGATGCCAAAGGGAGACAGGTCAAAATACATGACACAGGAAATACAAAGCCTCAAACAGGAACAGGAAACAACCTCAAGAGCCCCAGAGGGTATAAAAACCCACTCCCTACATGTGCTCTCTCTCTCTCTTTTCTTCCAGAGGCATTTTTCTGTCTGTCTCTCCTCTTTCGCTAAACTGCAACCATCTTTCTAAAACAGACTCCATTTTGTTTATTCCCAGCTTGGACTGAACCCTGATGAAGACTTTCCCTTCAACAATGCCATACACTAAATAAATAAAATAAGAAGCTTTTGAGACTTTAAAATATATATATATTTCTCAACCGCAAAGAAATACTGGGGCAAGCATTCATGTTTTAATACAGAAGATTCTTAAAGCGAATGTAAAAATTAAAACAGAGTCATTTCTTCTAGGCTTGATGGACAAAGAACTTGAAAAAAGAAATCCGGAACTTTGCTGTTCTATGTGTTGGAAGCAGCCAGAATGCTTTATTCACAAAAATGGAAAGTTACTTTAATTCCCATGAATGACTGGAAATACTGATGGAATTTTTTATTTAGCAATTTAGCAGAGATGGCTAAATTACCCAATGTAATCAAAAGGGGGGGGAAAACACGTCCAACTTGTTTCTCCTTGAAAACCACTTTTTGTGATTGAAATGGAAAAGAATTATTTTTTGCTGATTAGATAAGTTTGTTGTTATGGAGATGGCTAGTACCTATCAATGTGTAAAAGTAAAAAGCTGAGGCTCTAATATTATTTTATTCTATTGTGCTTAGGGCTAGCATGTCAGTATTGCAAGAATCCAGATGGCCATTAGATAGCAGCCAACAAAATCTTTGCCTTTCTTTGCTGCCATCTAGTGGCCATATGTTTTTTTGCAGCTGAGGGTAGAAATAGGTTTCCCCAAGCTTTATGCCTCAAATATGCCAAAAAAGCATGAATGTTCCTTTAGCATTCCTGAACTATAGTCTTTACAATGTTTTCACTTTTGAGTTGCTTTTCCCAGAAATGAAAGGTTTTTTTAAGATCCTCAACTCAAAATACTGCAGCCAATTTTGGTCACCATATCACAAAAAAGATGTTGAGACCATGGAAAAAGTGCAGAGAAGAGCAACTAAGATGATTCAAGGCCCGGAGGCTAAAACATGCGAAGAACGGCTGTGGGACTTGGATTTGGCTAGTCTCAAGAAAAGAAGAAATAGGGGAGACATGATAGCAGCCTTTCAGTATTTGAGGGGCTGCCCCAAAGACGAGGAGGGGGTCATGTTATTCTCCAAAGCACCAGAGGGAAGGACGAGAAATAATAGATGGGAACTAATCAAGGAGAGAAGCAACCTGGAATTAAGGAGAAAATTCCTGACAGTTAGAACAATTAACCAGTGGAACTCCTTGCCTCCAGATGTGGTGAATGCTCCAACACTGGAGGTTTTTAAGAAGAGACTGGACAGTCACCTGTCTGAAATGGTATAGGCTCTCCTGCTTGACCTGAGGGCTGGACTGGATGACCTCCAAGGTCCCTTCCAGCTCTATTATATATATATATATATATATATATATATATATATATATATATATATAACTTACAAAAATTCATTTAGTGACCATTCAAGGTTGCAAAAGCACTGAAAAAAGTGACACATTAGAACTGTTTCAGCCTCAAAATCAATCAAAATTCACATGCTTGGTCACTGGTTCATATTTACGACGGTTGCAATGTCCTCTGAGGTCATGTGATTTTGCGACCTTTTGCCAAACAAAGTCAATGGGGAAGTCGGATTTGCTTGTGGCAAGAAAGATCATAAAATGGGGCAGAATTTACTGAATAGCTGCCCCGCTTGGCAAACAGACACGTTGGCCTCTGTTGTGTATCGTAAGTCAAGGACTAGCTGTATAGAGAGAAAGAAAGATGAGGAGTTACAGTATAAGGATTAGAATTTTCCAAGACATTGCTGCATCCAAAGGAACCCAAGCAAGCATGGTGTGAAAAAGACTTCATCCTTTTTTGATGATGATGATGATGATGATGATGATGATGATGATGATGATGATGATGATAATAATAATAATAATAATAATAATAATAATAATAATAATAATAAT
>JAKJMR010016794.1:0-17821 GCA_024449315.1 Daboia siamensis
AAAAATTAGGTTTAAGATTTTTAATCTGATTAAAAACATTGTCCTAGCATTTTAATTTAGAAAGACACTTTGATAATAGCAAGCAAAACTCAGTTCATGAAATATCAGAATTCAGGTGTTTAATAATTAAAGTGACCAAAAATATTGTGCAAAAGGTTTGGCTAAAGGAACTTAATAACTATTTAATGATAAAAAACAGTGAAACAAGATCAATTTCTGTCAGATTCATTCACTTCATAGGTTTCCATTATTGTTTTGAGCCTGTGATATTTTTGGAGTAACTTTTGCAAGTTATGTTATTGTGCTATTTGAACAGAAGCACTATTTTGATCCTGGGGAGGTAGAAGAATATAATCGCTAATGGTAGTTTTGTTGTTTTCAATTTTAAAAAAACCATATAATCTGCTACAGGGATGGGAAACCTCCGATTCAATCAATATATGGCATTTCTTCAAAAGAATTTTATGGAGCTCAGTACAGGTAAAATAGGATTTTATGATTTTCTTTTGTAAAGATTGGACAGTAAATAGCTGTTTTGCTTTTATATATCAAATCTCACTTTGCAGCTCTGCAAATATTTTCATGGAAGTTTTTTTTTTAATAAAGAAAAAGACTAGACAAGCAGTGCTACCACCAACACTGATTTTGGCCAATCTGCCACAATCAGAGCCAAAGCCCAGTTTTGCTGTAATGATCATCACACTATTACATCCACCCTACAATTACGGAGAGATTCACTGAATATTGTTTTTATAATTTGGGGATGGGGAGTTTCTTGTTATCTTCTGCTTCCCAAATCCCAATTCATTATTTCCTGGGTTTTGCATAAAGTTGCTTACCCTGAAAGAACAGTAGCTATGTTTGGATCTTAGTGAAGCATGAATAATATACATACTTTTCCATGTCTTTTGTGTCTTATGATGTTTTGTTCTTCCAGTCTTCAGTCTCTTTTTGCTGGAACTGGGGTATTCCCTTCAACCTGTCTCACTTATCAAGAATTAATTTTCAAAAGGGAAAACTGAAATCTACAACTAGAGCTAAGTCAACTACATCTCAATTGCTAGAATGTGCACTGCTAGCAATTCTAGCAAAGCACAGGAACAAAGATGCTTTCATTCATTATCCAGAGATTTTCCCAAATCCTTATCATGCATCTCCTGTTGCTCAAATGCCAGCCTACAAGAATGTTGACTTTTGAGATTCTTCCAGGACAGATGATCCTAAGGCAAATATTGGCATATTTAGCAATTTAGGCCAGGAATTGCTCAGGGTAATTTATCTAGGTGCTAATGCCATCAAATCTTCTCTTTAAAACCAGAAAATTAACACAAAAGCCTGCAGAAACCATGGCCACATAATGAAAAAATATAATTCTAGTTTTATGATCACATGTTAATCATATAGTAGTTCATGCAGTTGTTAATCATCTGCCAAGACAAATTTCAATTCTAGATCAAAGGAAGGTGTTGAAAGCTTTTTTAGGTTCATAGGTGAGGCTTAGAGTCTGCATGGATCTTTCTGATTTTCAGCTCATTTATGATCTGGGTGGAAAGTCTCCCAGGAAACACTCAGTTCCCTGAGCTACCACCCAATGTCCTAGGAATGCCACCATGGGAGGTGGTTGAATATTTCTGTACTCCTTTGTCTTATGTACTGAGTGCCAGCTTCCCTGTGTGACAAAGTGATAGCAAAGAAAATATGTGCATCATCTTCTGTTCAAGGCTCCCTGGATGCTTTGCAAGGAGAAGAAGATATGGAGAGATGTGCTGAATATTGTTTTCAAAATCTTGGGATGTGTCTGTGTTCCTTTTCTTGTTATCTTTGACTTAAAAACCTCATTTATTTATTATTTCCTGGTCTTTGCATAAAGTTGCTTACCCCGAAAATGAATAGTATGCAAAGTAGCTATGATAGGATCTTAGTGAAGCATGAATAATATACAAACATTCCCATGTCCTTTTCGTGTTATGATGTTTTTTTTCTTCTAGTCTTCACAACTTCCATATAGTTGTGTCTCTGTTAATCATCTCCCAATGCAAATTTTAATTCTAGTTCAAAGGAAAGCACTGAAAGCTTTTTCAGATTCATGAGCGAGGCTTGGAGTCTGTATGGAAAAGAAGTGGTGTCTGCCTTTGACCTTTCTGATTTTCAGCTCATTTGTGATCTGGGTGGTAAGTAACTGAAAGTCTTCATTATGCCAATTTGATACTATGTGATATTCTGGAGAGACTGGATTGAAAGACTTTCAGGCTCTGTCAAGACATGTAATTCCCTGATTGTAAAAGTAGACTTATAGAATCCTATCCTGTGATCTTCTTTGTTTTAGAGTTTTGAACCTTATTTGTAAATACCCAATTTTAAAATGGCTTAGCCTGTCAGAATTACTCACTGGGTTACACTAAGTATCAACAGTCCTGTGACTGTTTGGAAAGAGGTGGGGCATTTTTGAAGATGAATGCACTCTTTTCCTTCCTTTTCTCTCCCTTGTCTACTATGATATTGCTATAATGATTGAATTAAAAGAGAGCCAGCAGGTGCATTGATCAGGAATCTAATGATAGCCTCGGTAGAACATACACATAGTTAGTCCAGTTATCTCAGGGGGCCTTTAGGATCATGGAAATTCTCCCAAGAAACACACAATGTCCCTTACCATCAAGGTACCAATGTCCTTGGAATGCCATCATGTGAGGTGGTTGACTATTTCTGTACTCCTTTGTCTTATCCACTGAGTGCCAGCTTCTCTGTGTGACAAAGTGACATCCAAGAAAATGTATCAATATGTTCTGAGGAACCCATCTTTATTCAGCTGTATAAACATGTATAGCTAATCAAGGCAAACACCGGGACTCTGCCTTTATTGCACCAAGCCACACCTGAAAACCAGCAGAACAGGTGTAGTGGTTAAGGCATTCAGTCCCTTCCTTACCTGGTATGATATTGACATGATGCGCTGAATGAAAAGTGAGCCAGCTGGTGTGATGGTTAAGGCATTCAGGCTAAAAACTGAGAGAACAGAAGTTCTAGTCCAGCTGAGTGACCTTGGGCCAGTCATTTTTTTTCAGCCCTATGAAGAAGGCAATGGCAAACCTGTACTGAAACCTTGCCAAAAAACAAAACAAAACAACAATAAAACAGAAAATCCCACTATCCTGCAAGGATGTATCCTGGCTGGAATGGGACAATTCACCACTACCATCTGGCCGCAGGACACCTCGTCCAAGGCAACACATCACAGGGACAACTTGCCATGAGCCTGGGCCTTCCACTCTGGATTCCAAAGTTGGCCTGGTTGAGGGAAGTGAACACAGAGACATAGAAACACAGTCAGTCAGAGAGAGAAATACATACACATACATACACACACACCATTCTGAGCTTTGAGATTTTTATTAGCATCCATGCTGGCAAGCTGCCAATTGCACCCTGAGCTTGGAGGGAAGGACCTTTCCTTCAACATCTGCATGCACACACATACACCCCACCCCATTTCAAGCTTGGGGACTTTTATCTGCATCTGAGCTGGTAAGCTGCCAATCACACCTGGGCTTGGGGAGAAGGACCTCTTCTTCCGTGTGTTGTATGTATGCTACACAACCTGTCAGTCAGCATGATAAAATATTTTATTTATTGACTGATTAAATTGTACACCACCCAGAGCCACTTGGTGAGGAAGATGGGCAATAAATAAGTTTAATATATAAATAAACAATCAAACACACATTAATGAATATACTTCTTTAAATCACAAT
The DNA here is from genome assembly GCA_024449315.1 of Daboia siamensis. Classification (NCBI taxonomy): domain Eukaryota; kingdom Metazoa; phylum Chordata; class Lepidosauria; order Squamata; family Viperidae; genus Daboia; species Daboia siamensis. The sequence continues at coordinate 3,753 of JAKJMR010016794.1, forward strand.
ATTATATATCTGTTTATCACAGCTATATGAAAAATAAAATAATGAGGTAAGCTAAAATCATAACAAATGTTCTAGTAAATTGTTAAAAATGCAGGATATTTTTCTTACATAGTTCCTTTTTTTGCATTGTGCTCTTTTTTCCAAGGAAGTAGCGGTGGCTTAGCTAAGGAATTGATTTCAGTGTACCCAAATTGTACTGTGAAACTTCTTGACCTTCCTGGAGTTGTGGAAATATCAAAAAAATATAATGCATTTTCAGATGAATCCCAGATCTCTTTCCATGAAGGTAATATGTGCTTTGAATCAATACCTCTGCCATTTCAAAGCAGTAGCTGAAAAAAAGTTAGTATCATTGTAGAAACCAGCTTTACGAACAGGAGAAGAAATTGTTTCTCCAAGTTGTTAATAGAATTAACAAATTTCTACCTTATAAAGAGATGTATTCTTATTACAGGGGATTTTTTAAAAGATCCAATTCCTGAAGCAGATCTTTACATCTTATCAAGAGTCTTGTATAATTTGAATGATGAAAAGTGCATCCAGCTGCTCACAAAAGTATTTACAGCCTGTAAGCCAGGTAAACATTTCTAGAAAGAGAAAAATTGCCATTTCTGAATGAGAAGACAAGCAAGCCAAACAGATCCATCCATAGTGTTTTTATGTACTTGTATCAACCCCGATAATATACAGATAGTGCTCAACTTATGACCTAAAAGGGGCTCAGAATTTTGGTTGTAGGTCACTGCAGTCATTAAGTGATACAGGTGGTCCTTGACTTATAACTGTTTATTTAGTGACTGTTACAACAGCACTGGAAAAAGCGACTTATGATGGTTTTTCAAGCTTACGGCCATTGCAGCATCCCCATGGGTACAGGATCAAAATTCAGATCCTTGGCAACTGGTTCATATTTATGATGGTTGTAGTGTCCTGGTGTGATGTGATCATGATTTGCTTCTGTGAAGCAAATTCAGTGGGGTGGGGAGAAGAAGGCAGGGAGTAGAACTGAGGCTTCCTCGGCCACAGCAGCTTTTTGTGTGCTTCCTAACCAACACTGAAGCATTACTATATTATGGAATCCAGTTCCTTCCATAGGTGACTATGAGAGCATGGGAAGCAATCATGTGGTAAATGAGCTAAAGTACCATATGTTATGAGTTAGGTATGATGAAGGATCCAATGGCATAACATTTTTATATCTTTTAGGTCTCTCAGGAGACTAAATTGGAGCATGAACTTAGTCTAGGGAGAAAAAGAACAATTTCCCAAAACAATATTTTTAGAAGACTGGGAAAGTGATGGGATAAACGTCACAGCCATAAAAATGAAAATGAGATGCAAGGGCATTACCTCTTTTGTAGGCAACGTATTACTGATTTCACAAATTACTTTTGTAACAGGTGGTGGAGTCTTAGCAATGGACCCCATTATTGATGAAAAAATATCTGGGTCACTTCCTGGACATTTGTACTGCATTATAATGTTGCTTTTGATGGAAGGAAAAGCACGGAAAGAATCAGAGCATCGAATGCTCTTCCAAACTGCTGGCTTTAACGATATTCAGTTTAAGAAAGGAAATGTCTATGATGTCATTTTGGCCAGAAAATAATATTCAACATATTTAATTCCGACTAAATGTTAAATAATTCAAATAATAAAAATGCTTTTACTATTGACTTTATTCTAGTGTATAGACGTATCTGTTTACTATACTAACCTTATCATCTGTCTATTCATTACTTTGATTTTCATCACTGGAAGAAAGCAATATTCAACAATCATAGGGAAAAACAGTGCCTTCAAGAAACAAGCCATCATACACCCATTAACATTCCTGATTACACAGGAAAATGTTAGCACAACTTGCATAATAGTGATGACTTATTACAATATCAAGAAATGGATTCAGCAGATGCAATAAGGATGGAGAAATACCAAATGTTTTCTGTCTTAAAGCCACAATGTAGACCAGACATGTCAAACATAAGGCCCGGGGGCCGGATCCGGCCTGCAAAGTGGTTTCATGTGGCCTGCGAAGCCATCCTGGAAACAGTGAGGGAACGGCCCCCACTGCCTTGGCCCTGGCCCAGAGACCCTCCTTCTGCCAGAGACCCTCAGATCTGTCCCACTCCTGCCCAGGCCCCCATAGGCACCCTTGATGCGAACGATGTAGAGCTGGCCACGCCTACCCAGTAGGCCATACCCACTCTAGCCATGCCCACCCAGTAGGCCACGCCCACCCTGACCATACCCACCCGGCCCCCTGAGGGCAACCACAATGCTGATGCGGCCCTCGATGAAATTGAGTTTGACACCCCTGATGTAGACTTTAGTAGTGGCTCTCATCTATGTTCAGGAGAGCTCATCTCTTATTGAACACCAGCAATACTTTAGATGCTTTTCTCCAATTTGATTTCCCAACTTCTCAGTAAACCATGGAGACTGAGAAAAGGAGAGAGATGGCTACAATTTGATGCAAGGTAATGAGTTAGTAGACTGACAGCTTCAGCTGCACAGGGTTGAGATCTAGAGCTTGGTATGATTTGTGTACTGACAACAGAAAATCTAGCTGGTTTTTCCACTTAAAAGACTACAGGGACAAAATGTAGTTGATAAGACTAAAAGGCTTCATGTAAGAAGACAAAATATTCTCGGTAAAATGTGAGTTTGCTGCTGTGCCCTCAATGTGTCACACACAGATACATGTAGTACTCTAAATATTTGTGTCGATTAGGAGAAGGCAGAGATATTAACCTACAAACTCTTGAACTCAATTTCTTCAGCTACCCAATAGGGAGAAAAGCTTTGTAATGAAATGAAATGAAAGACCAAAGGCACAGTTTCTGTCCAGCTGCCCTTGATTTACCATTGTTAGCAAAATAAGTATTTCTACTTCCTTAGTAGAAGAGTTTGTTATTGCACAATTTGAGTCACAACAATTAGCCAAAGTGAATGTTTGTCTGTATGCGTTATTGGGCAAGTTTAAGGAAGAAATGAATTCTGGAAGGATTTCTATCCGCACTTTTGAACTCTTATTTTTGACAAAAGATCTACCCAGTAAACTACACTGAGGAAGAGCCCATTGCCAAAAGTATTTTAAAAATGCACCCCAGCCTCTTCTGAAGATGTGGCATTTGCATAGTTTAGCTGTGCTTATCAAGCCTGTGGAAACTATAAAAGCATTGCCTCCAGAGAAGGCTCCTTTTGCAATTCTTTTCTGAAATCCAGAGGACAGGTAAAAAGGGACATTGACCATCCAAGAAAATGGCAGTGTCTCACCTGGGATGAGAAGAAACGAAAAAAATCCTGAGAAAGGCTACCAAAGTGTTTGGAGATGAACACGTAATAATATAATTAGGAGACTGGTTCAGGGCTCATTACAGGAAAAGCCAGGAGGGAGAAAATGCTATCTATGCTTTTTTGAAGGGAGAAAGAGTACAAATCTAACAACATGAACAAATATGCGACTCTCAGAGCTTTATGGAGGAAATCCTCCATTAGTGCAGCTAACTGCTTCTCTGGCATTCCTGATTTTATTCATTTATTTCATTTTTATCCTGCCTTTATTGCATTATAAATAGCTCAAGGTAGAGAATATATATAATGCACCTTTCTCCTCCTATGTTTTGCACAACAGCCCTCTGAGGTGAGTTGTGCTGAAGGGGAGGATATATTCCATAACTGCCTTATAGTGGACAAGTAAATGCTGATATAAATATAATTAGGTGGTATATGTGATGTAATTTAAATGGGGTTGAACAGCTGCTCTATTCTTTCTTTTCCTCTTTAATTGTTTTTTCTTTCTGGTAAGCACAAGGCTGAAGCTTACATGCTTGTAAAATATTTTCTGTGGTAATTCCACTATACTGTGTTGAGGAGGAAAATATGGATCTCCATGGAGTCAGAAGTAGTCAACATCAACTTATGTGTTTACTTTTTCAAATGGAGTATCGAAAGACACTGAAGAACAGTAATTAAAACATTCACAATAACTTCTTCCTGATTAATAATTTTATTAGCTTTTTTCATTGCCATCTGTTTACATTAATCATTGCAGGCTAGGGATCTTGGGAAGGAAAAAGGCAACAGCTGGTATTGTGATCTGAAAACACTACTGTGTTTTAAATAGTTAAATTATTTTTTTCCTTTTAGTTGTGTTCTCTCACAATAAAAATAAGACCAGATTTCTAAATGGAATAAAGCATTTGTAATCAATTTGTAAAAAACATTTCTATATTATCACATTATTCTTAATTGGTTTTTAACCTGCAATTTTATCTTCATCCATCTATGGCAGGAGTGTCAAACTGCTGGCCTGGGGGCCGGATGTGTCACATTAAAACTGTGCCCACCACATTGCTGGCAATGGGGAAAAAGTCGTGATACATCGTGGCACGTCACATTATGTTGTGAGTTTGACACCTGTGATCTATGGAGTTTCAAATTCTTTAGCATCTTTAAAATGCAAATTATTGCTGTAATTTTAACCACTCTCTGCTCCACAATATAATCTGCATTCCAATCTCTCTGCATTCTTAAATTTTTATGACTATAATTCTTCTAATTTTCAGAAATATGTGATTCATTTCCTTCTTAAAGTAATTTGATTTTGAAGAAAGTTCTTAGAATCACTGTTTCTGTGCATAGAAGTAATTCTTATTAACATATATTTATGATAAATCTCCCTTTCATCTTTCTCTTGCTTCCTTTATGGCTTTATTTATTTTTGCAACTCTATCTGATTGTGACATCAAGCCATAAATATCTGAAGTGCTACCCTTGCAAAGCAGAAACATTTGGTTTAATATGAAAAGGAAAACTGTAGAACTTCTTAAGGACACAATAAAGTCAGCTGAAGAAACTGAAAATATTAACACATTATTTTATTATCAGCATTCATTTGTAATTTGAAAGGTAAGATGAAATACTTACAAATATATATTGAATATTCAATCTTTTAAAAAATATTCTTTCTCTGTGTAAAATTTCAGTGGATTGAGCCTTGAAATAGGCTCATTATGGTTGTAAGTGAAGGCATTCTTGTGACTGGTAGTAAATTCCCAGACTTTTTCATGGCAGCTATTATGCAAATGCCACAGTCATTAAGTCCATGCTGTGATCATTAAGTGAATGTACTAATCAGTAAACAAACCAATTCAAATGAGTAGGTATTATTTTACCTGAAATTGTAAAGAGCATCACAAATAGTACACATGACCCCATTTATTCAATGGATTGTAGACCTGATAATATTTGCCATTCATGAGAAGATTGCCTATACATCTAGACTTTTCATGGAGAACTGTAATAAAATATGGGATTCATTTACACAAAATATGATAAACATTATAGCCATATAAATGTATTAGAAATATATACCTAATTGCATATTATTTGCATTAGATAAGTATGTAAAGAATTGCAACTGTTTACTGTTTTAATGAAACAAACCATGCAATTTTTTTCATCATATTTTTCTCAGATAAATTTTCTTTTCTTTTCTTTTCTTTTCTTTTCTTTTCTTTTCTTTTCTTTTCTTTTCTTTTCTTTTCTTTTCTTTTCTTTTCTTTTCTTTTCTTTTTTCTTTTCCTTTCCTTTCCTTTCCTTTTCATATATATACACACACACACATACACACCCAGTACGAATGCATGTATATGTATAGGTGTATATAGGTGTATGTATAAGTAAACATATGTGTGTGTATGTGTGTATGTATATAATATGTACATATTTTATTTATTTATTTCTTTATTTATTTTAATCCCATTTATATCCCGCCCTTCTCCGAAGACTCAGGGCAGCTTACAATCTACGCACAAATCAATGTGCTTAACAATAGGCTTCATTCTATGTATATTTATTTATTTATTAATGGGACTTATATCCCGCCCTATCTCCAGAAGGACTCAGGGCGGCTAACAACAATAACATACAGTAAATACAGAAATTAAAATAAGATTAAAATTAAAGGCCTCTGTACAATAAATTAAAATTAAAATTAAATTAAAATAAATTAAAAATTAGAGTTAAAAATTGTAAACATAATTAAAAACCCCTGTCAGTCCAGGTCAGCCAGATGGAAAAGGAGTGTTTTGAGGCCGCGGCGAAAGGACTGGAGATCTTGCGCCATCCGAAGCTCAGGGGGGAGCTGGTTCCACAGGGCTGGCGCTCCCACAGAGAAGGCCCTTCCCCTGGGGGTCACCAGCCAACATTGTCTAGCCAACGGTACCCTGAGGAGACCTTCTCTGTGTGAGCGAACTGGGCGATGGGAATTCGTTCCCGGCAGCAGATGGTCCTGCAAGTTTCCCGGGCCTAAGCCATGTAGGGCTTTAAAGGTAAGTACCAGCACCTTAAATCTCACCCGGAGGGCAACCGGTAACCAATGCAGCTCATGCAGGAGGGGTGTAATATGGGAGTATCGGGGTGCTCCCATCACTACCCGTGCAGCCGCATTCTGCACCAGCTGAAGCCTCCGGGTGGTCTTCAAGGGCAGCCCCATGTAGAGAGCGTTACAGTAGTCTATACGGGAGGTAACGAGTGTGTGGGTGACTGTACGTAGGGCATCTCGGTCCAGAAAGGGGCACAACTGGTGTACCAGGCGAATCTGGGCAAATGCCCCCCTAGCCACAACTCCGATATGATCTTCAAAACTGAGTCGTGAATCCAGGAGGACGCCCAGATTGTGTGCTTTATCAACTGGAGGTAACATCTCTCCTCCTATAATCAACCTACCAAAACCAGTGCCATAAAAAACAGAATAGAAACACAAGTTAAGATAGGCAAGAAAATGGTAAGTGAGCACCTGTCCAGCCTAGACGAGTTCAAATCACCATGACCAGATGGATTACACCCCAAAGTTCTCAAGGAACTGGCAGACGTGATCTCAGAACCACTGAACTATATTTTTCAAAGATCCTGGAGCACTGGGGAACTACCAGAGGACTGGAAGAGAGCTGATGTAGTTCCCATCTTCAAAAAAGGGAAAAAAATAGATCTAGGAAACTACAGACCTATCAGCCTGAGCTCAATACCTGGGAAGATTCTGAAAAAGATAATCAAACAACAAATCAGAGAACACCTTGGTGCGAACAAAGTTATCACTAAAAGCCAACATGGGTTTGTCAAAAACAGATCATGCCAGACAAATCTTATTGCATTCTTTGACCAAGTGACAAAACTAGTGGACCAGAGGAATGCTGTAGATATAATTTACTTGGACTTCAGTAAGGCATTTGATAAAGTTGATCACAACCTACTACTTGATAAGATAGAAAAATGTGGGTTAGATAGCATCACTACCAGATGGATTTGTAGCTGGCTGACAGGCCATACTCAGCATGTGGTCCTCAATGGAACTGCATCTACATGGAAGGAAGTGTGTAGTGGGGTGCCCCAGAGCTCTGTTCTGGGCCCAGTGCTCTTCAACATCTTCATCAACGATTTGGATGAGTGGATAGACAGGGAACTCATCAAATTTGCAGATGACACCAAGCTGGCAGGAATAGCCAATACTCCAGAAGATAGGCTTAAGATACAGGAGGATCTGGACAGACTCAAACACTGGGCACTATCTAACAAAATGAAATTCAATGGTGAAAAAAGTAAGGTTCTACATTTAGGCAGGAAAAACCAAATGCACAGGTATAGTATAGGTGGTACCTTGCTCAATAGTAGTAACTGTGAGAGAGATCTTGGAGTCCTAGTGGACAATCACTTCAATATGAGCCAGCAGTGTGCTGCAGCTTCCAAAAAAGCCAACACAGTGCTAGGCTGCATTAACAGAGGGATAGAATCAAGATCATGTGAAGTGAAGTGACTCGTTCAGGGACTACTCGGAAACAGCAGGCTTACTTCAACTGTTTATTGTGGTACCGGACAATCATCGGTTCCGCTCCTGCCCTTTTATAGCTAGCCACCGGCTGGCTAGACCAATCAGGAGTTCGTTCTCCTCCCGCCTGAACTGCTGCCCCAGTCGGCTGTGTCGGGTCATTGACAGCTTGGACTCCTCATGGCCGCTGCGCTTGCGTATTAGGTGGCTGAGCTGAGAGCTGTCAGCTGTCGCGCTTGCACATTCGCTAGTGGCAGCTTTTGACAGCTGTCAAAAGCTGCCGCGTGTATTCCTGTCACGGTTATTTACCTCACAAGATTAACATGAACTATTAACTTTACACTTTAACGTTACATCAATACATTACACCCCTTACCCCTCCCCCGAACAGGCTCCTGTCCTTTCCCTCTGTTGTAGTTTGTCGCCTGCCCATTCGTAGTCATGAAGGTAGGCTGGTGGTCTCCTTGTTCGGTCGGAGCGACGCAGGGGTGTTTCAATGCCTGCCTCCCCTTCCCCCTGTTCTTGTGGTTGCTGAGGGTCAATCGCCAGTAACGCCTGGTTGGTTAGGTCTAGATCCTTTTGGGCCCCTTCCTCCCCTGTTTCAGAGCTTGCAGGTTGTGTTGTGTTTTGGGGGCTCTGTTTTCTTAGTTGATCGATGTGATGCTGGATGTGCCCATTTTGGCCAGTCTCAATAACAGGGGTCCCGTTTGGTCTATGACAACCCCTTGCAACCACTTAGGTCCTCCTGCGTAGTTCCTTGCCCAAACGGTTTGTCCGTTCATAAAGGATCTTTGCGGAAGGGGTTGCTCTGCATCGGTGGTAGACCTGTCAGGGTGCATCCTGTCCAGCCGGGTGATCAGTCGTCGACCCCAACGAAGCTCCGCCGGAGATTTCCCCATGGTAGTGCAGGGGGTGGTGTGCTGGGCTAATAAGAACTGGGCTAATCGTCGGTGCCAGTTTTCTTTGATGGTTTTTCTTACCATCACCATAATCTCAGCCATACCGTTAGATGAGGGATGGAACGGAGCCGACATAACATGCCTAATAGAGTTCATCCTGGTGAATAACTGAAATTCACGAGAAGTAAATTGGGGCCCATTATCCGAGACCAAGACATTGGGGAGGCCATGTGTGGCGAAAAGCCCCCTAAGTACCTGTATCGTGGCGGCTGTGGTGATGCTATTGACTGGAGTGACTTCCAGCCACCTGGAATAGCTATCTACTGCTATTAGAAAAGTTTGCCCCTGAAAGGGCCCTGCAAAATCCACGTGTACCCAGGACCACGGGTTCTTGGTTGTCTCCCATTTATGGACTTGGGCCTGAGGTGGGGCTGGCCTTGCTAGTTGGCAGGGATAGCATCCTGCCACAGGGGCTTCAATATTTTTATCTATTCATGGCCACCACACATAGCTCCTCGCAAGGGCTTTCATCTTTACCATTCTTGGATGTCCTTCGTGAAGTGTGTGTAATGTTTGTGGTCTGTGTTTTTCCGGAACCACTACTCTGTTGCCCCATAGAATGCACCCCCGGTGGGATGACAGCTCTTGTTTCCTAGCGAAATATGGCTGGAACTCTGGCTCTGGGCAAGTAGCTGGCCATCTGGCAGTAACCCAGTGCAGGACTCTGCTAATGGTTTTCTCTTTGGCTGTGGCCACGGCAATGTCCCTTGCGGATAAGGGGCATTCCGGCAGTTCCATAATTGCAAGGATGTGTCCTGCCGGGGCTGGGTCGGGGTCATTGGTCAGCAAGAGAAGCCTACTGAGTCTGTCAGTGTGGCCCAATTCTTTTCCCGGTTTGTGGACTAGTTTGTATGTGTAAGCTGATAAAAAGGTCGACCATCTTAATATTCTAGGTGACAGGATTTGGGGTGTTAATTTGTCCCAGCCTTAGTCAGAGTCCTGGAATAGAATGCTATCGGCTTCTGTATTCCATTTTCCTTTAAGTGACTCAGGACTGCACCTATTCCGTACGGGGATGCATCGCAAGCAATGCATAGGGGCAGATCTTCTCTGAAAAGTGTGACCGTGGAGCTGTTACACAGGATGTTTTTTAGGTTTTGAAAACTGGTGTCATGCTGTGACGTCCAGATCCATGGGCTTCCCTTATCCAGCAGTCTATGTAGGGGTTCGGCTCTGGTCGCTTTATGGGGCAGAAATGCATGTAGAAGTTTAACAGTCCGAGGAAGGCTTGCAACTCCTGTTTGTTTTTGGGTGTGGGGGCTGCTTTGATAGCCCTGATCTTGGAGTTGGTTGGATGGATCCCCTGGGCATCTATTCTATAGCCGAGAAATTCCGTGGAGGAAACCCCTATTGAGCACTTTTCTTTTTGTAGTTTGAGACCGGCTGTTCTAAATCTGCTCAGAACAGTTGTCAGTCGGTCTGCCAAGTTTTGTTCAGATTCTCCGGCGATGAGGACATCGTCGAAATAGGGACAAACCCTGGGGATTCCTTTTAAGGTTTTCTCCATTATTTCTTGGAATATCCCTGGGGCTGCCGATATGCCGAATTGTAGCCGCTTTATTTTAAAAGCCCCGTGGTGAGTGACTATGGTCTGTGCATCTGTGGTTTCCTGGGTTACAGGGAGTTGCAAATACGCCTGCGCCAAGTCTAACTTGGCAAAGATGGCGCCGGATCGGATGGAAGAGAGGACATCTTTCACCGCGGGGACTGGGTAAGTATGTGCATTTAACACTTGGTTCAGAGTGGCTTTGTAGTCGGCGCAGAGCTGAATTTGGCCATTAGGCTTTATCGGGGTGACAATTGGGGTTTCCCAGCTTCCCCCGTCAGTAGGTTCCAAAACTCCTATTTTAACCAGGCATTCCAGTTCGTCCTCAATTTTCTTTTTGAGGGCGAACAGAACTCTCCTGGCCCTGATCCTTATGGATAGTACCTCAGGGTTAAGTTTTAGGGATACTGGGGCTCCGGTGTACTTCCCGAGTGATCCGTCTAAGACGTCTGCAAATTGATTGCAGACGGCTTTGTGGCTTGTGGCCTGTGTGGTATTTACTCCTGTTATGGCAATGCCTATGGTCTTGAACCAGTCTAGGCCGATTAGGCTGGTTCTGTCCCTTTGGGTAACTAACACGTTCAGGGGTCCCCAGAATTTTTTGAATTCCACTAATAATTTGGCCCTTCCTTTCAGTTGGATGGCGGTTTTCTGGTAATCCGCCAGGTGTATCTGGGAGGTTTTTAATGGAATATGCCTCTGGTTTTGTCGGCAAATTTCCTTAAAAGTTTTTAAGGAAATTAGGGAAACCGAGGAACCAGAATCCACTTCCATCTCACAGGGGACCCCTTGTAGTCTTGCTCTAATTTTAACTTTTGGGTTTAGAAGGTGGACCCCTTGTGCTCCCCTGTCCTGGTTTACCACCTGCACTAGGGACCCCAGGGGCTTTTCGCTAGTGGCCACTGTGGGTCTCATACCTGGGGAGGTTGCCTCAAGTTCGTGGAGATTCTCGAGGTTCCGGCTTCGGCATACTGTTCTGATGTGTCCGGTTTTTGACATTTGGCATTGCGAAATCGGCAGGATGCTCTGGCATGACTTCCCCCGCAGCTGGCACAGGTGGATCGCTGTTCTTTGGGGAAGTTCCTTGTATAGTTGTCAGTTTTTGGTTTTGGCTTTTCCCCACGAACGTTGCGGCGGGTTAGGAGTTTCTCAAACCGCCGATGAATTGCGTCCACATCGGTCAGGTCATCTAGTTTGCCGTTATTGCCATGGTTTATCTCCTCTTGATGCATCGATCCTTGTGGTCCGTTCCCAGCCCAAGCGGGGTCTCCCAGGTGGCTGTCTTCGTACGCCAGAACTTCACTGGAGACCTCTGCTAGGGTTAAGGCGGGTTTCGTGATAATTTTCTTTTGGAGTCTTTCATCTTTGAGCCCGATAACTATTTGGTCCCGGATCCGGTCTTCTAAATCCGGGAACCGGAACCTGCGAGTGGCGTGCCGGACCCCTGCGATGAAATCAGTCGCGGATTTGTCCGGCAGTTGTTGTCGATGTGCAAATTGTACCCTCCAGTATAGCTCGGAGCGCGTGGGCATGAAATGCTTGCTGAGTTTTTCCATCAGTTCTGTGTAGGGTACTTCGGCTACCGGCTCCGGGCTGAAGAGGTTGACGGCGACATTGTATACTGTCGGGCCGCTTATATACAGGAGGGCTGCCACCTTGGACCGGTCCTCGGTGATCTTGCTCACCAGTAGGAACTCTTCGACTTGCCCCAGATGCGACTCCCAACGCTTGGGGTGACAAATGTCGAATTCTCCGATGCGTCCGAGGTTGGCCATGTTGTCTCGGTCCGTGTTTCTGCTTCGCTGCGTTCGCGGAAGTTATACTTCCAGGCAGTGACTTCAGCCGTGATTTGCTCTGGCCGCCGGAAAATTCTCTTTCCTCGGCGGGTGACTTCAGCTTGGCAAAGCAGATCTCACCTTCGTCGCCAGTGAAGTGACTTGTTCAGGGACCACTCGGATACAGCAGGCTTACTTCAACTGTTTATTGTGGTACCGGACAATCATCTGTTCCGCTCCTGCCCTTTTATAGCTAGCCACCGGCTGGTTAGGCCAATCAGCAGTTCGTTCTCCTCCCGCCTGAACTGCTGCCCCAATTGGCTGCGTCGGGTCGTTGACAGCTCAGACTCCTCGTGGCGGCTGCGCTTGCGTATTAGGTGGCTGAGCTGAGAGCTGAGAGCTATCAGCTGTCGCACTTGCGCATTCGCTAGTGGCAGCTTTTGACAGCTGTCAAAAACTGCCGCGTGTATTCCTGTCACAGTTATTTACCTCACAAGATTAACATGAACTATTAACTTTACACTTTAACGTTACATCAATACATTACATGAAGTACTAATACCACTTTACAATGCCTTGGTAAGGCCACACCTGGAATACTGCATCCAGTTTTGGTCACCACAATGTAAAAAAGATGTTGAGACTCTAGAAAGAGTACAGAGAAGAGCAACAAAGATGATTGGGGGACTGGAGGCTAAAACATACAGGGAACGGTTGCTGGAATTGGGTATGTGTAGTTTAATGAAGAGAAGGGTGAGGGGTGACAGGATAGCAGTGTTTCAATATCTCAGGGGCTGCCACAAAGAAGAGGGAGTCAAGCTATTCTCCAAAGCATCTGAAAGCAGGACAGGAAGCTACAGATGGAAACTAGTCAAGGAGAGAAGCAACCTAGAACTAAGGAGAAACTTCCTGACAGTTAGAACAACTAACCAGTGGAACAACCTGCCACAAGAAGTGGTGAATGCAACAACACTGGAAGTTTTTAAGAAGAGACTGGGCAGCCATTTGTCTGAAATGGTATAGGGTTTCCTGCCTGAGCAGGGGGTTGGACTAGATGACCTCCAAGGTCCCTTCCAACTTATTATTATTATTAAAGCTGTTACACATCAATCTTTTTACTGATAATAATTAATGGGGCTTCCAGTCCTTGTTTAGTGACCAAAATTGGGACTGTTACTTGGTTGTGGAGTGAAACATTTCCTAAGTAAAACTGTGACTGTCCTTATGATCTTACCTCAAGTTTTCTTTGCTTCACAGATCTACAAATATGGTAACTTTCATGATTGTCACAAAATTACTTTTTTTATCATTGTGAATGGTCACTGTATGAGGTTACTGTACAAGGCAGTTCATAAAACAAGGACTATCTGTACAATCACCTGATATTAGAGCTTTATAGGTGAGATTCTCCAGGTGAGATTCAAGGTGCTGGTAATGACCTATAAAGCCCTAAATGGTGTGGGGCCGGATTATCTAAGGGAACACCTGCTGCCGGCATCAACTTCCCACATCCTGTGCGCTCCCACAGGGAGGGCCTTCTCAGGGTGCCGCTGGCAAAAGATTGCCAGCAGGTAACACCCAGGGGGAGGGCCTTCTCTGTGGGGTGCCTGCCCTTTGGAACCAGTTACCCGTAGATCTCAGGACTGCCCCTGATCTTCGTTCATTCCGCCGGGACCTGAAGACCTGGCTCTTTGAGCTTTCTGGCCAGGACTGAGAATTTTAATTTTAACTTATTGTAATTGGGTTTTAATTGGAGCTATAGGCGTTTTATATTTTACTCAAGGATAATTTAATTATTTTAATTGTTATTAACTTTTTGTATTTGTAGTGTTATTTTAATTACCTTGTGAACCGCCCTGAGTCCCATGGGAGAAGGGCGGTATATAAGTTCAATAAATAATAATAATAATAATAATAATAATAATAATAATAATAATAATAATAATAATAATAATAAT
>JAKJMR010016795.1:26838-49935 GCA_024449315.1 Daboia siamensis
GAAGGAAGGAAGGAAGGAAGGAAGGAAGGAAGGAAGGAAGGAAGGAAGGAAGGAAGGAAGGACTGACTGTGGGGTTCTTGATGCTCTCTGAACTTGGCTGTTTTCTCGCAGACATTTCCTGATCCAACTAGGGAACATCATCAGTGCTAGAAGGGAGGAGGAGGAGGAGGAGGAGGAGGAGGAGGAGGAGGAGGAGGAGGAGGAGGAAGAAAAGGACTGTGGGGTCCTTGGTGCTCTCTGAGCTTGGCTGTTTTCTCGCAGACGTTTCATGACCCAACTAGGGAACGTCATCAGGGCTAGAAGGGGGTGGGGTTTGCGAGGAGGAGGAGGAGGAAGTGGAGGTACACTGACTTAAGCTTTCCCACGCTCCTCCAGCGCTGTTAATCCCGCAAGCTGGCTGACCTCGGATTTCAAGTTCTCCCAGTTCCCCTTACGGTCCCCCAGGACCGAGCGCCACGTTCCCGGCCATGTGACACCAGGTCACCATCTCTCCTCCGGCAGACTCAGCTTCCTGGCTGGCAACTTCATCACACACACACACACACACACACACACACACACACACACACACACACACAAAGACATCGCTCTTTGCAAAAGCCAGGACACAATGAAGCACAAACACCCCAGCGTGGTGTCTCACTCGCTTTCCCAGCTCTTCAAAAATTGCCCCAGATTTGCCCTTCTCCCCTTTCGGGCGAGTGTCTACAACGAGTTGTGTCCCCTTCTCCGCACGTGCGACAAGGGCGTCGTGACTGCACACTTCCAGTCGTCCCGTCCTTTCCGGATTTTCTTGGCACTACAGGTAGCCCTCGACATACAACCCCAATTTTGCCCCGACATTCCAGCTTCTGAGCGAGTTTTGCTCCGTTTTACGACCTTTGTTCCCACGGTCCTTAAGTTGCTAAGTTAGTGACACGGTTGCTAAGCGAATCCGGCTTTCCCCATGGACTTCGCTTGTCAGAAGGTCGCAAAAGGGGATCGCGTGACACACACACACACACACACACACACACACCCGGCATAGGACAACCGTGGTAAATACGAGTCAGTTGCCGAGCGTCCGAATGTGTCGCAACCGTGGGATAACTGCCACGGTCGCAAGTGTGAAAAACAGTCGTAAGTCACTTTTTTTCAGTGCCGTTGTAACTTTGAACGATCACGAAGTGAATTGTTGTAAGTTGAGGACTATCTGTATTTTTTAAAAAACACGATGAGAACATGACCAGAAGAGAAGTAAATATACACAGACACGCGCACACAAGCCACATAATTTTGTACAAAACTTTTGTACGCTAGTGGTCTCCTAACTGGACGTCCAGTTCATCTCTCCAGGCAAATGCTTCCTGCAGATCTAGAGAACTGGAGAACACACATGGTGGGCAATATATGACACAATATGTCTTGACAGTGTGCACAACAGCACCACAGTCACAACGAGGGAAATCCTTCCATCCCCGCTTAGACAGGGCAGAGGGACTTCTTCCAAATACCTCGCCTAATTGTTTTCAATTTCATCCAGACGGTTCAAAAAGAGGTAAAGTCGTTTGCCCAAAATTGATGAGGATTGATGAGAATACAGGCGGTCCTCGCTTTATGACGATTCATTTAGTGTCCACTAGAAGTTACAGAGGGGCTGAAAAGAAGTGACCTGTGACTTTTTTATTATTTACAATTGTTAAGAACTGTAATTTACACTTTCCCTAACAGGGGTCTTCAAACTTGGCCCTTTTATGACTTGTGGACTTCAACTCCCAGAATTCCTGAGCCAGGTGTGCCTGGCTGAGGAATTCTGGGAGTTGAAGTCCACGAGTCATGAAGGGGCCATAGTTCCCACCATGTTGGCTGAGGAATTCTGGGAGTTGAAGTCCACAAGTCATAAAAGGGCCAAGTCTGAAGACCCCTGCTCTTACAACTTACAACTGTTGCATCATCCCCGTAGCCACATGATCAAGATTTAGATGCTTGGCCACGGACTCATATTTGTGACGGTCACAAGATCCCGGGTGTCCCCTTTTGGGGACCTTCTGATGAGCAAAGCCAATGGAGGGAGCCAGATTCAACTAACAGCGGTGTTACTCACTTAACAACCTCAGGGATTCACTGAACAACTGTGGCAAGGAAGGTCGTAAAAGGGGGCAAAATACACTTAACAAATGTCTCACTTAGCAATGGAAATGTTCGGCTTCATTGTGGTTGTAAGCCGAGGACTTACCTGGGCTTGTTGATCTGTGCTCTTCCAGACTTCTGGGGCTCCCCACTGACGCCCGCCCCCTTAAGGCTGATTGTGGGGTCAAATAGGGATCCAATGCAGGGAGTCCTCACCTTACGACCACAATGGAGCCCAAAGCTTAATGTTGCTAAACGGAACATTTGTGAAGTGAGTTTGCCCCTTTTTATGCCTTTTTTCCCCTCACTCTTGTTAAGTGAATCATCGCCTTTGTTCAGTTAGTGACACCATCGTTAAGCGAAGCTGCATTCCCCCCACTGAGTTTGCTTGTCAGAAGGTCGCTAAAGCGGATTGTGTGACCCCGGGGCGCTGCAGCTGTCATAAGTACATGCCAATTGCCGAGCATCTGAATTTTGATCAGGTCTTAAGTCACTTTTTTCAGTGTCGGCGTAATTTTGAACGGTCACTAAATGAACTGTCGTACGTCGAGGACTACCTGTGTAGCCAGCCCGGCCCGGCCCCCCCTCCTCGGCAGGCGGGAAGGAGATCTGCCCCAGCCGCCTGTGATTCCCTTCATCCTGTCCTCGGCTTGGCTTCTGTTCCTCTTTCTGTGACGATTTGTGTGGTTTTTGTCAAATAAATTATTCTAGTTTATTAATCTGAGCGACGTTTCCGCTTCCCTTGAATGGGCGCCCGGTGTCATTGCTCCCCTCCATGGGCAGGAGGGACCGGCTGGCTCTGGGACCGGCCTGGATGAGTGCGCAGAATGGAGAGGGGGAAGTTGTGGTAGTCGCCACACACTCGGCTGCATCACACAACGTGCTTTTTCAAACCGGTTCTCAAGGCCGCCGCTGCACATCCACCCTGCTAAATCTAGTTAGCTTCAATCTTGGTTTCTTTTTTTTCGTTGTTTTTTTTTTTTAGCAAGTTGGGCTGAGTTTGGGGGTGGGGGGTGTCAAATTATTCTCCAACCATGGACGAGAAACCATGGTTGGAAACTGACCAAAGAGAGAAGCAACCTGGAATTAAGGAGAAGCTTCCTGACAGTGAGGACAATTATTTATTTATTTATTTATTTATTTATTTATTTATTTAATTTATATACCGCCCTTCTCCCGAAGGACTCAGGGCGGTGAACAGGGCAATAAATATATAAAAGACGAAATACAAAAGTTAAAAAACAATTAAATAAATGCCCAATATAAAACAGTAAACAATTATTAAAATTATTTAAAATCCCATCCCTTAACCCATCAAACCAGGCCGGATTGCTCGAAAAAATAAGTTTTTAGATCGCGCCGGAAGGAGCGAAGATCAGGAGCCATACGGAGCTCCACCGGCAAGCGGTTCCAAAGGTCTGGCGCGCCCACAATTAACTGGCGGAACAGCCTGCCACCAGAAATCGTGGGCGCTCCATCACTGGAGGTTTTCAAGAAGAGGCTGGACAATCACCTGTCTGAGATGGTATAGGTTCTCCTGCTTGAGCAGGGGGATGGACTAGAAGACCTCCAAGGTCCCTTCCAGCTCCATCCGATTCTATCCAGACGGTTTCAACTTTAGCAGCTTGAAGGTGAGTGGACTTCAACTCCCAGAATTCCCCAGCCAGCCATGGAAGGAGGCGGGAACCAGGAGAGGACAAGTGGGAAAGTGAGGCAGGGCCCGACTGACACCCCACACCCAGTTTTCTGTGCAGGAAACACCAATGCTACACAAAAGCCCTTTCCGGTTCCTCCGACACAAGGCTTCACACATTCTTCGACACAATTGCATGCCGGGATTTTCGAATGAATTCAACAGACTGGATGAACATCTTGTCAAAAATGGCGTAGGATCTCCCGCTTGGGCAGGGGGTTGGACTAGATGACCTAAAAGGAACCCTTCCAACTCTTCTACTTGTGGCAAGGGGTTTAAACTCAGGCCATCCTCCGCTTACAAGCACAGCTGAGCCAGCTGCTGAAGGAGAAAAATGGGATGTTTTGCCCCATTTTACGACCTTTCTGGCCACCGTTGTTAAGTGAATCACTGCTGGGGTTAAGTCAATAACACAAGCGGAATCCGTCTTCCCCATTGACTTTGGTTGTCGGAAGGTTGCAAAAGAGAATCGCGTGACACACACACACACATCGGGCCACTGCAACCATCATAAATGCGAGTCGGTTGCCAAGAGTCCGAATTTTGATCACGTGACCATGGGGATGCTGGGACAGTCGTTAAGTGTGAAAAACGGCCATAAGTCATTTTTTGCAATGCCGTCGTAACTTCAAACCGTCACTAAATGAACAGCTCTGAGTCCAGGACTACCAGTATGGACAAGGGTTTTCCCCCAGCCTGCTTCCTGTCTGCCTATTCAATGTGATGCACAGGTGGTACTTGACTTACAACGGTTCATTTAGTGACGGTTTGAAGTTAACGATGGCACTGCAAAAAAATGACTTATGGCCATTTTTCACCCTTAACGACTGTCCCAGCATCCCCGTGGTCACCTGATCAAAATTTGGAGTTAGCTTGGCAACTGACTCGTAGTGACGACGGTCGCCGTGTCCTGGGGGGTCACGTGATCTCCTTTTGTGACTCTCTGACAATCAAAGTCAATGGGGGAAGCCGGATTCACTTAACAACTCTGTTACTGCCTTAACGACTGCCGTGATTCCCTTGATAGATTAAAGCAGAACAGAACAGAATAGAATAGAATAGAATAGAATATATGGAATGGAAAGGATTGGAATAGAATAGAATAGAATAATAAAATACAGAATAGAATTTAGAATAGAAAATAAAATAAAATATGGAATGGAATGGAATGGAAAGAATAGAATAATAAAATATAGAATAGAATAGAATAGAATAGAATAGAATAGAATAGAATAGAATAGAATATATGGAATGGAATGGATTGGAATAGAATAGAATAATAAAATACAGAATAGAATTTAGAATAGAAAATAAAATAAAATATGGAATGGAATGGAATGGAATGGAAAGAATAAAATAATAAAATACAATAGAATAGAAATAGAATAGAATAGAATATATGGAATAGAATAGAATAGAATAGAATAGAATATATGGAATGGAATAGAATAGAATAATAAAATACAGAACAGAATTTAGAATAGAATAGAAAATAAAATAAAATATGGAATGGAATAGAATGGAATGGAAAGAATAGAATAATAAAATATAGAATAGAATAGAATAGGAGTAGAAAATAGAAAATAGAAAAAATGGATAGAGAGCTGTAAGGGCCCTTGGAGGTCTTCTAGTCCAGCCCCCCGCTCAAGCAGGAGAGCCTATATCTGTGAGGCAAGAAAGGTGCGGTAAAACGGGGCAAAACCCCGCTTATCCACCGTCTCACCGAGCAACGGAATCGTTGGGCTCAGCTGCGGTCGTAAGTCGGGGAACGCCTGCCTTCCCGAGGGAGGCAGAGGGTTAAGTGGGCGTGGCTACGGGCCGGCGCTCCGAGCGAGAGCTGGTCCTTCTCCAACCCCATCGCTGCAACCTGGCCAGCTCCGTGCCGGGGGCGCCCGCGAGCCACCCCGAGGACTCGGCCGTTTCCTGGGAGCTTTTGCTGGACCCTCCGCGCTTGAATCCCGCCCCCCGACTCCGGGTCCGCGGCTCCCCCGGCAAGATTCGCCTCTGCGACCGCCTCGTAGCGGTGCAAGTCCGCCCCCTTCGGCTTTCCGGCCTGCAAGACCCACCCCCCCCGCCCCGCCCCGCGAATCCCCCCGCCCAGCCGCCTGCGAGGGTCGCCTCCAGCTCCAAGGGCTCCGCCGGGGAGGTGAGTGGCAAGCAGAAGGGGTGCGGGAGGGCCGGAGGTTGGCAGAACTGGGACCAGGGTGGAGTGGGCACCACGCAGCGATCTCCCCCCCCCTTTCTGGTCCCCTCCCCTCCCCCCTTGCGCCCTTTAAAAAAAAAAAAAAAGAATTCTGGAATTTTTGCATTTCGAGAACTCGGAAGGACGGACCTACGGGTAGTTCTCGACTTACAACAGCCCGTTTAGTGATCGTTCGAAGTTGCGAGGGGCAGTGGGGAAAAAAAAGGGAGGGTTTTATTTTCACACCCCTTTTTCCCGCTTGACAACAACCGATGCAGCATTGCCCTCCAACCCGGGGGGAGGTCACGGGATTGTGGAAGGAAAAGTTCCCATAATAGGAGAAGCCCAAACTAGGCAAGATGAGCTGGTTGGCCGGGGCCGAGGGAGGGGGGTCTGGGGGGGTGGGGGGGTGGGAGAGAGGAGGAGATTAGGGGTCCAAAGCTTGCAAAGATCAGCAAATAATTGCAGGAGCATTTGCTGGACCGCAAAAGAGGACCGCGGGGGAAGGGAGGGAGAGAATTAAAAAGTTTAAAATAGATCTTTTCCCAACGTTGGCAATGTTCTCCAAAGCACCAGAAGGAGGCAGGACGAGAAGCGACAGATGGAAAACTGATCGAGGAGTGGTTGAAGGAAAAAGTCTTCATCGTGGTGAAGTCCAAGCCGGGAAGAAACAAACATAGAGACTGCTTTAGAAAGAAGGTTGCAGTTTAATTGGAGAGGAGAGCCGGACAGGAAGATGGCTCTGGAAGGCAAAAGAGAGTGAACACATGTAGGGAGTGGGTTTTTATACCTTCTTGGGCTTTTGTGTTTGGAGTTGTTCCTGCGGCATGAACTTTGATCTGAGTCTGAGTGTGCCCTTTGGAATCTTTGGGTTAATCCTAATGTCTCAGGGGCTAAAACATATAGGGAACGGTTGCTGGAATTGGGTATGTGTAGTTTAATGAAGAGAAGGGTGAGGGGTGACATGATAGCAGCGTTCCTGTATCTCAGGGGCTGCCCCAAAGAAGAGGCAGTCAAGCTATTCTCCAAAGCCCCAAAGGCAGGACGAGAAGCAACGGATGGAAACTAACCAAGGAGAGAAGCAACCTGGAACTAAGGAGAAACTTCCTGACAGTTAGAACAACTAACCAGTGGAACTCCTTGCCTCCAGAAGTGGTGAATGCTCCAACACTGGAAGCTTTTAAGAAGAGACTGGACAGCCATTTGCCTGAAATGGTATAGGGTTTCCTGCCTGAGCAGGGGGTTGGACTAGATGACCTCCAAGGTCCCTTCCAACTTTATTGTTGTTGTTACTATTATTATGTCCTTAAGAGGGGTATGTAGATTTTAGGTGTCTTTGTGTTCCTAAGTTTCTAGCTGGAGGCCTCCAACTTTCCTGAATGGATTATCACATCTGCATTTCTACAGAGCTGGTTTCTGCTTGGGGGAGGGAGACTTGGGACTATGAAAGAAAAATTGGGCATGCTCCACTGCCTCTTTAATATTTGCCTCTCTGGTGGGGGGGCTGACTTCCCACAAATCCCCCCCCCTCCTTGTGCCATAATAGTGGGGGTGACACACTTTTACTGGCCCAAGATTAAGATTGATCTGATCAGGGAGACTTGGTAAACGAGCTTTAAACCGTTAATCCAAAAAAAAAAAAAGGGGGGAGAGGTCCTAATAGAGTTCAACCATGAAGGTCTAATGCCAGAGCAAAAATCCTGTTAGATGGAAAAGACATTTATAGCGTCCAATATTCTGCACCAATTCTTTTCAAATCGTGGGTGTCACTTTGAGCTTCCAGTCAGGTTTTGAAGCACGTGCCTCCCAAAATTCCTCACAGCCATGGTTTGCCTCAGTACGTAACCACTGGCTGCCCATTTTCAGGGGTTGTTTCCTGCCTTAGCTTTTAGTTCAGTTCATCCAGGTTAAAGGTAAAGGTTCCCCCGCCCATGCGTGCTAGTCGTTTCCGACTCTAGGGGCCGGTGCTCATCTCCGTTTCAAAGCCGAAGAGCCAGCGCTTGTCCGAGGACGTCTCCGTGGTCATGTGGCCGGCATGACTAGACGCCAAAGGCGCACGGAGCGCTGTTACCTTCCCACCGGAGTGGTCCCTATTTTTCTACTTGCATTTTTAACATGCTTTCCAACTGCTAGGTTGGCAGAAGCTGGGATGAGTAACAGGCGCTCGCTCTGTTATGCGGCACTCGGGATTCGACCCGCCAAACTGCCGACCTTCTGATCGACAAGCTCAGCGTCCTAACCCACTGAGCCACATCATCCAGGTTAGTGATGTCCAGTTGAGGTTAGCCAGTGTGCAAGCCAAGCTATTACATTTTCTTAAATTGCACATAGTCGAGCCCTAGGACTCCCAATCTGAGTCCACCAGGGCAAGATATTCCGGGCTTGGGTTTGGAGATCTCTTTCCTGCTACCTCCTCAGTCAGGGCATGTGAATTGCAAATCACCTGAGGGGGGGGGCTGGTTCCCTCCCCCTTGGAATTTTGCTGGAAGTTTTAATGACACAGGGCAAGAATCAGGGTGGAGCTTTACTGAAGGCAGGTGAAAGAAAAGATAGACTCGGTGTGATTATGAATGGTGCGTGTGCGTGTGTGTGCCCGGAGCTACTAATACAAACAGGCAATACAAACATTCTGGATAAATTTTCCCTCCCACCAGACAGAAGTCCCAAGCTGTGAGGACTTGCTGTGGCAACTATTTCCCAATGCCATCACTCCATGAATCCATTCAACTGGCTTATTGTTTTCTATTCTATTCTATTCCATTCTATTCTCTTCTCTTCTATTCTATTCTAATTCTACTCTTTTAATTCTTATTCTATTCTATTGCATTTTTTATATTCTGTTCCATTCCATTTTTTTCTTTTCCATATTTTCTATTCTATTCTATTCTATTCTATTCCATTCCATTCCATTCCATATTTTCTTTTTTGTTCTATTCTATTCTATTCTATTCCATTCCATTCCATTCCATATTTTCTATTCTATTCTACTGTATTCTATTCCATTCCATTCCATATTTTCTATTCTATTCTATTCTATTCTATTCCATTCCATATTTTCTATTCTATTCTATTCCATATTTTCTATTCTATTCTATTCTATTCTATTCTATTCCATTCCATATTTTCTATTCTATTCTATTCTATTCTATTCCATTCCATATTTTCTATTCTATTCTATTCTATTCTATTCTATTCTATTCCATTCTATTCCATATTTTCTATTCTATTCTACTCTACTCTATTCTATTCTATTCTATTCCATATTTTCTATCCTATCCTATTCTATTCTATTCTATTCTATTCCATTCCATTCCATATTTTCTATTCTATTCTATTCTATTCTATTCTATTCTATTCCATTTTATTCTATTCTCACTAAACTAAGCCAGCTAGCTGTGCCTGAGCACACCTGTAAGTGGGTTACAATTGGCCCTCGACCTGCAGCCGTGCGTTTAGCGACCGTTTGTAGTGACAACGGCAAGAAAAAAGCGACTTATCGCCAATCCTCATCCTTATGAGGTTTTTTTTTCCCCTCTTTTTTTTTTCTTCCTCCTGGAATTCTCCCGTCTTCAGAGAAGATGGCTAAGGATCCGGGGGGGCTTATTCGGATGACCCTCTTCCGCCAGGAACGGAAGGCCACTTACCGCATCCCGGCTCTGCTCTACCACCCTTCGTCTTCTCTCTTCCTGGCCTTCGTGGAGAAACGTTTCTCGCCCCGGGACGAGGATGCCAAGTTTCTGATGCTGAAACGTGGATACAGAGAGGGCGTCACCGTTAAGGTAACCCCCCCGCAGCCCCAAAATAGTCCCGATCCTCCCAGGCAGGTCCTCGGTTTACGATCACAGTTGGGCCCAAAATTTCTTTCCTGAGTGAAGCCCTTGTTTGGCTGGCTTCTGCCTCATTTCAGGACCTTTCTTGTTGTTAAGTGAAACATTACAGTGGTCCACTTAGTAACACGGTCGTTATTTTATTTTATTTATTTTTATTACATTTATATCCCGCCCTTCTCCGAAGACTCAGGGCGGCTTACAAGCTTTAGCAGTAGCCTTCATTCTATGTATGTGCCTGCTTGTTAGGGCTTTCACACACACCCCAAGCGGCATTATTACAAAGTCAGCTTATTGCCCCCAACAATCTGGCTCCTCATTTTACCTACCTGGGAAGGATGGGAGGCTGAGTCAACCTTGAGCCTGGTGGGACTCGAACCTGCACTAACTGCAGGCAGCTGGTGTTACTTAAGGAGGCATTAGCCCACTGCTCCACCAAGGCTCTTGCTTGGGAATCCGGCTCACCCATTGACGGTGCTTGTCGAAAGGTCACAAAAGGGGATCACGCCTCTCTCTCTCTCTCTCTCTCTCTCTCTCTCTCTCTCTCTCTCACACACACACACACACACACACACACACACACACACACACGGGATGCTGCGACCGTCATAAGTATGAACCAGACAGCCAAGCTTCTGAATTTGGAGCAGTGACCACAGGGGGGCGCTGCGACAGTCATATGTGTGAAGAATTGTGTTTTTTTCAGTGCCGTTGTAACTTTGAACGGTCGCTCGGTGAATTGGTTATAAGTCGAGGACTACCTATGCAGTGTCTGTAGCCTTCCCAGCTAGCTTCTCAGTCAACGGGGGAATGCAAATGTGCTTAGCAATCCGTGATTCACTTAATGGCCTTAGCAGAAGAGGTTGCAAAATTGGGCACAGTTCACTTGATGACAGCCTCACTTAGTGACGCAGGTTCTGGCTTTACTGGTGGTTGTAAGCCAAGGACTGTCGGCCCCTTTTCCAGGGTCAGCTGGATGGTTTCATAATTCTATTTAAAAGAAAAGATTATCTTTGAATAGCTAACTCCTAAATCTGTATTTCTGCCTTCTGTGGATTGGCAGGATTCGCAAAATGTACACTGTCTTTGTTTTTGTTTTTCTTTGCATTCTCATTGGACTAGAAGTTTTAGGGCTGTCCTGGCAGAGAGACTTCCACGAAACAGGATTATTTATTTTTATCCTACCTCTGCTATTTTTACAAACGGTTCAAGGTAGAAAAGATTCCTAACACACCTTCCTTCTGCTATTTTCTTGACAACAACCCTGTGAGGTGGGCTGGGCTGAGAGACAGTGATTGGCCCAGCCTCACCCAGCTGGCTTTCATGCTTAAGGCAGAACTAGAACCCACCGTCACCTGGTGAGTAGCCCAAAATCACCCAGCTGGCTTTCATGGATAAGGCAGGACTAGAACTCACCGTCTCCTGGCAATTGGTTCAGAGTCACCCAGCTGGCTTTCATGCCCTTAGGTGGAGCTAGAACTCACTGTCTCCTGGCAAATGGTTCAGAGTCACCCAGCTGGCTTTCATGCCCTTAGGTAGAACTAAAACTCACTGTCTCCTGGCGATTGGTTCAGTCACCTAGCTGGCTTTCATGCCCTTAGGTGGAATTAGAACTCACCGTCTCCTGGCGATTGGTTCAGTCACCCAGCCGGCTTTCATGCCCTTAGGTGGAACTAGAACTCACCGTCTCCTGGCGATTGGTTCAGAGTCACCCAGCCAGCTTTCATGCCCTTAGGTGGAATTAGAACTCACCATCTCCTGGCGATTGGTTCAGTCACCTAGCTGGCTTTCATGCCCTTAGGTGGAACTAGAACTCACCGTCTCCTGGCGATTGGTTCAGAGTCACCCAGCCGGCTTTCATGCCCTTAGGTGGAACTAGAATTTACCGTCCCAATTTCTAGTCTCTTCTTTCACCCTGAGACCAAAATGGCTTCACATGCTGGTTCTACCTGTAAGACTTTACGTAGCTTATAGGGACTGGCTGCCCAGCTGGAATCTGTACAGGTAGTCCTCGACTTAAAACAGTTCACTTAGTGACCATTCAAAGTTACGATGGCACAGAAAAAAAAATGACCCATAACTTTTTCCACACTTGTGACCATTGCACCGTCCCCGTGGTCACGTGATCAAAATTCGGCTACTTGGCAACTGGGTCGTATTTATGACAGTCGCAGCATCCCGGCATCTGTGTGTGTGTGCGTGTGCGTGTGTATGTGTGTGTCACATGATCCCCTTCTGCGACCTTGCCACGAGCAAAGTCTACGGGGGAAGTCGGGTTCGTTTCAAGTCCGCGCTACGAAGTCAACCCCATCAGTGGTTCGCTGTGCGAAGAAAGTTTCTAACATGGGGAAAAAATCAACAAATGTCTCACTTAGCAACATAAAGGGGGGACTCAATTTTGGTCATACGTCGAGGACTACCTGTACACGTGGCAAGGAAGAAAAAAAAAAAATTCAACTGCTGAACAATTGGCCAGCCCAAGTTAAACATCCATTTCTGGTAGCCCAAAACATACAAAGAATGCTTGCTGGAATTGGGTCTGTCCAGTTTAATGAAGATAAGGATGAGGGGTGACAGGATAGCAGCCTTCCAGTATCTCAGGGGCTGCCCCAAAGAAGAGGGAGTCAAGCTATTCCCCAAAGCATCTGAAAGCAGGACAAGAAGCAACGGATAGAAACTCATCAAGGAGAGAAGCAACCTGGAACTAAGGAGAAACTTAGCTCTCTACATGGGGCTGCCCTTGAAGACCACTCGGAGGCTTCAACTGGTGCAGAATGCGGCCGCGCGAGTTGTGATGGGAGTTTCCTGATAACTCCCGTGTAACACCTCTTCTCCGTGAGCTGCATTGGCTTCCGGTTGCCCTCCGGGTGAGATTCAAGGTGCTGGTAATGACCTATAAAGCCCTAAATGGCTTGGGTCCATACTATCTAAGGGAACACCTGCCGCCGGCATCATCTTCCCATCGTCCTGTGCGCTCCCACAGGGAGGGCTTTCTCAGGGTACCTCCGGTTAAGGAATGCCGGCGGGTTATTCCCAGGGGAAGAGCGTTCTCTGTGGGCGCGCCGGCTCTATGGAACCAACTCCCCATGGAAATTAGGACTGCCCCCGACCTTCACTCATTTCGCCGGGACTTGAAAACCTGTTTCTTCCAGCTGTTTGGCCCAGACTGAGGGGTTTTAATTTAATTTAATTTAATTGGCTTTTAGTTGAACTTCAGGGACTGTAATTTAATCATAGTTTTAACTGATTTTAATTTTGTATGCTATGTATTTTAATTTTCCCTGTAAACCGCCCTGAGTCCTACAGGAATAAGGCGGTATATAAATTTAATAAATAAATACATACATACATACATACATACATACATACATACATACATACGTACGTACATACATACATACTTCCTGACAGTTGGAACAATTAACCAGTGGAACAGCTTGCCACCAGAAATCGTGGGTGCTCCATCACTGGAGATTTTTAAACAATCACCTGTCTTAGATGGCATAGGTTCTCCTGCTTGAGCAGGGGGCTGGACTAGAAGACCTCCAAGGTCCCTTCCAGCTCTATTCTATTCTAAACTAGGCAAGGATCAAAAGCCCTTGAGTGAGTTATAGTTGCGTTTTCGGTTCCCCATTGTCCAGAACTGAACTCTCACAGCACCGGCATAAGCTTTTCATGTCCCCAAACTGGTGGATCGTCACTTTCCCTTTCAGCCGAGTGTGCAGGACACAAACACTCCATCGGTGTTGGGCGAAAGGGTGTGGAAATGGAGTTGTGTTTCAAGTTCAGCCAAAAATAAACGGCATGCGCATTCCCAGCGCGTTAGTTAGCCTCCAAAATTTAAAACATAACCTTTTTCTAGCACTTGGCTAGCAGCAAAACCCAACAAGGTGATCTACAGCAGGAGTCCTCAACCTCGGCCAATTTAAGCCTTGTGGACTTCAACTCCCAGAATTCCTCAGCCAGCAAGCCATTCCACTGGTTAATTGTCCTCACTGTCAGGAAATTTCTCCTTAGTTCCAGGTTGCTTCTCTCCTTGATGAGTTTCTCTCCGTTGCTTCTTGCCCGGCCTTCAGGTGCCTTGGAGAAGAGGTGGACACCCCCGTCTTCTTTGTGGGACCCCCTCAAATGTTGGAAGACTATCATGTCAAATCTGGTCCTTGTTTTCATTAAACTAGACATAGATAACAGTTAATAGAACAGATAACAGAATAACAGGGGACCTTGGAGGTCTTCTAGTCCAACCCTCTACTCGAGCAGGAGACCCCTCTCCTATTTCATGCAATTGGCCATCCAACCTTTTCTTAAAACACCTCCAGGGATGGAACATCCACAACGTCTGGAGGCAAGGAGTCCCACTGGTTAATTGTCCTCACTGTCAGGAAATTCCTCCTTAGTTCCAGGTTGCTTCTCTCCCAGATGAGTTTCCCTCCGTTGCTTCTTCTCCTGCCTTCGGGCGCTTTGGAGAAGAGGTGGACCCCCTTTTCTTTTGGGGCAGCCCCTCCAATATTGGAACTCCGCTATCCCATCACCCCCTAGTCCTTCACTCTGTCAAACCAGACACACCCAGTCCTTAATTCATACTCATTTTGACCCTCTCTTCTCCTAGTGGGGCCACCCCATGCAGTTGAAGACAGCGGGAATGCCCCACCACCGCACCATGAACCCCTGCCCGGTTTACGACAAGAACAACGACGTGATATTCCTCTTCTTCATCTGCGTGAAGACCGACGTTTCGGAACAACGTCAGCTCTGGAGGCGGAGCAATGCCGTCCGGCTGGGCTACATCACCAGCCACGACGGTAGCCGGACCTGGAGCGCCATGACCGATCTGACCGAGCAACTGCTGGGCGACGCGGAAGCCAGCAGGTGGGCTACCTTCGCGGTGGGACCAGGCCACGGCCTGCAGCGGAGTTCGGGAGACCTGGTGGTCCCAGCCTACGCCTACTACGTCTACAAGTCGTGGTTTGGCTTCTCCTTCCCGTGGTGGGTCAAGCCCCATTGCTTCACTTTCTACAGCAGCGACGGTGGGCAGACGTGGCGTCGGAGCAAGCTCCTCAAACCCCTGAAGACCACCGAGTGCCAGCTGGCCGAGCTGACCTGCCAGGACAACAGGAAGGTGTTATATTGCAACGCTCGAAGTTTGCACAAATTCCGAGTTGTGGCCTACACTGTGGATGATGGACACCACTTGACGGGTCATGCCCTCTGCACGCAGCTGAGCGAGCAGCCCCTGGGATGTCAAGGAAGCGTCGTGAGTTTCTTCCCCTCGGATCGGGACCAAAAGGAGGAGCCAAGTGGCTCAAGGTCTCCGACGGACACCTCTCCACCTTCAGCTTCAGCCAGGCGTTCCAACCACATGTGGCTGATGTTCTCCCATCCCACCAGCAGGAAGAAACGGGAGGATCTGGGGATCTACTTGAATCCTTCTCCGATGGAGCCGAGCAGTTGGTTGTCCCCTTGGGTCCTCCATAAAGGGCCCAGTGGCTACTCGGACCTAGCTGTGTGCGAAGACGGGGAATCGCCCGTGTTCGCTTGCATATTTGAGTGTGGAGAGACCAAGGCATATGAGGAGATCTCGTTCTACATCTTCACTCAGGAGGAGCTCATGAAAAACGTGATGCCCGTTAAGCCGCTGGCAAACCTGGCCAAACTTACCACCTCTAAAATGGCGGCTCCTGCTTACTCAAGGGAAATAAAGCTTTGAGAAAGATTAAATTACTGTGCTGGACCAGTATATAGTCATCTGGTCCATTACTATTTTTCATATATATATAAAGGTAAAGGTTCCCCCGCACATGCGTGCTAGTCATTTCCAACTCTAGAGGCCGGTGCTCATCTCCGTTTCAAAGCCGAAGAGCCAGCGCTTGTCCAAGGACGTCTCCGTGGTCATGTGGCCGGCATGACTAGACGCCAAAGGCGCACGGAACGCCGTTACCTTCCCACCGGAGTGGTCCCTATTTTTCTACTTGCATTTTTACATGCTTTCAAACTGCTAAGTTGGCAGAAGCTGTATACGCACACACACACACACACACACACACACATATATATACATATATACATACATATATATACACACACACACATATATACACACACACACACACACACATATATATACACACACACATATATATACACACACACACATATATATATACACATATATATACATATATACACACACATATATATACATACATATACACATATAGATACATATACATACATATACATATATATATATATATACATATATATATATACATACACACACACACACACACATATATAAAAATAGGGACGCGGTGGTTCAGTGGGTTAGGACGCTGAGCTTGTCGATCAGAAGGTCGGCAGTTTGGCGGGTCGAATCCTGAGTGCCGCGTAACAGAGTGAGCGCCTGTTACTCGTCCCAGTTTCTGCCAACCTAGCGGTTCGAAAGCACGTAAAAATGCAAGTAGAAAAATAGGGACCACTACAGTGGGAAGGTAACAACGTTCCATGTGCCTTTGGCGTCTAGTCATGCCGGCCACATGACCACGGAGACGTCCTCGGACAAGCGCTGGTTATATATATCGCTTAGGAATTAAGAACTGTGTTAGAGAATTTAGCATTTAAAGTGTCAGTGCTGCAAACACTGACAGGTTTTGCACTGACAATATAAGAGACAGCCTGTTACTTTAATTGCTTCATTTGGGGGGGGAGGAAATCTACCTGGATGTTGTGAGAAGATTGGAAAAGCGCATGTGCAGAATGGGAAGTGAAACCTCATATTTAAAACTAATTGGATAATGTGATTTATGACGTGTAGATAAGGGCAGAGATTGTGTGTGTATGATGATGGATTTGGGGGAGAAGAGATTTCAGATTCTGGCATCTCTCCATGAGTGCCGATGTTCCGTTTCATTATTAAGACTTTTTAAATAAACAATGCTTGCATTTAGTTTGAAACTGTTCTTTTATCGGAACCATGACATAAAGGGTTAAAAGCTGTATCCTTAAAGAGAACTGTGTGTAATCTAGATATTGTAATTTTCATGAAATGAGATAAAGGAAATTTGGGTCACCTGAAAGTTAAATACTACGGATATTAAAGGCTAAACCGGAAATATGTAATTAAAAATTAAAACTAGGTAAAATTTAATAACAGGATATTTATTGATTGTTTAATTGAGATTTATTAAGATGTGTATGAGCAAAAGAAATGTACAGCTGCGACAATGAAGTTTATATTAAGTTTTGATACAATTAGAAATCTGTTAGCCTAAATATGAAATATTTAATATTCAACATTATTTAATTAGTATTCAAAATGTTTTGAATAAGAGTTAGATTAGATGACTAGACACCTTAAATGGAATATTTAAAGATTAAATGTATTTTTAATTATGGTTAAAAAGAATAAGAAATTATGGAAATGAATATAGATTAGCTTAGGAGGAATATATATTTTAAGTACTATTTTACTTTCTGTGTTACTTTACACTTTACCTTTTGTTTACTGTTTTAACCTATTCTTTAAGAAATGTAAAAGTGTTGAGATGGTTTATATGGGAAAAAATGGATTTAAATCTTTAAATGTAATTAACTGTTGAGATGATCTTAACCAGCAAGAATACTTCGAACTTTATAGGAGAAACAAATCAAAATAAGGGCTGTAACAGGATATAAGATGAGGCAACCAGAATGATTAGATAGAAAAGAAATATTATATTGATGGGATCATTATTTCCAGGAACATTGGGAAAAGAATCATATACTGTATGTAACTGTTATTTTTCAAAATAATAAGAACTGTATTATTTGCAGACGACACCAAGCCGGCAGGAATAGCCAACACTCCAGAAGATAGGCTTAAGATACAGGAGGATCTGGACAGACTCGAACACTGGGCGCTATCTAACAAAATGAAATTCAATGGTGAAAAAAGTAAGGTTCTTCATTTAGGTAGGAAAAATCAAATGCACACGTATAGTATAGGTGGTATACTTCACCATCCCATCTTAACGCCCATAATTGCCAATTAAGAGTCATAAGTCAAGGACTGCCGGGATAGACAAAATGTCATCCTGCCATTTTTCATTTAAATGTGATCCCCATTCCACTTCCACTTCCAAAATGGCGGTGCCTTGCTTGACTGTGGCGGCTTTAGCTCTCAAGGGCATTGAGGTGTTGGCGGTGAAATTGACATCCGGTTTGAGGGATTCTACGGGAACTGCCACAAGAAAGCGGAATTGTAATACTAAACTGGTTTATGACCCGCCAGTCCATATTGGATTTGGAGTTATTTATCGACAGTTCCTCTGTTGATGAAGCTGTTCTGGAGAGTCTGCCTTGCTTCGGACCGCTTCGGTTGAAGAGGCCAGCAGCACAAGTGTTGGTGGGTTGTGCTTAAAGCGCCTGGAGGGAGAAAAGAAAGTGTGATGACCCTGGGCACAGCATCGAGGCAATGAAGAGTCAGCTGGCAATTCAAACCGCCCTTGAATTGCTCCACGTTTTCCCGAAGTGCTCCCACGTTTCTGGCAAGCCTCCAACAAAAGAAGACACACACACACACACACACACACACACACACACACACACACACACACCTTCAGCTGACTCTGGCTGCAAGTAGTTTCACACACAGTCTGATTAGGAGAGGAATTTACTCAAGGCCACGGAGATAACCAGGAATGACGAGTCTGTGCGAATACAAGCTTGCCTGAGCAGGTTCAAAAGAGGAGCCGTAATACAGTCCGAGGTCTTTGAACATCCAAGCAACGTGGTCAGTCAGTCCAATGGTCAGAGTTTCTGGTTTTCCAAGCAGAAGTCACAGAACGAGATCAGCAACAACACACGCAAAACTCCAAGGAATCAGCATTTGTTCCTGACAAATGCCTCTCCCCATGGCGTCTCCTTAAATCTCAATCTCCAGGTGTGCCTTGTGGAGAGGGGCAGGACGCTCTCCTCCCAAGTAGTTGAGCCTGCCTGCGTTGTTCCCTCCTCCTCTCCATGCGCTAGGATCAGGTGGGGGTGGGCCTGAACTCTGCCTCTCCTGTTCCTCCTGTCCCAATCCTGAAGGGGCCTGGCCTGCCTCGGCCTGCTCTTCCCCACATTCCTCTGAAGCCACAGACCCCTCTCTCTGGACCTCCATGGGGTCCCCTTCTAGCTCATTTTCCTCTGCAGATTCACTCTCCGACGGAGGCATGACAGAAAGTGGGGTCGACACCGTGCCCGGTGTTTTGGGGAAGTGTCCAACCGATGCCGTTTGGAACCGGGCCGCAGAAGCGGTGGGCAAGCACCCACACACGCGTCCCTACTTGTGCAAGAAGCGGACGAGCGCGGGCGCACGTGGTTTGCCCACCCCTCATACGGAACTCTCCCCTTTTCTCCAGTATCACCAGTCCACAAAGCTGAAAAGGGTTAGGGGACTCTGGCGTGAAGTTAAGATTGGTAAAAGCAGCAGGCCCAGAGAATATCCCTGGGGCGCGTTCTTAGGGAGTGTGCAAATGAGTTGGCTTGTGTTCTTAGCAGCTATTTCCAATCTTTCATTGCAGCAGGCAGTGGTTCCATCGTGTTTTAAGCTGGCCGTTACTTTGCCAGGGCCAGAAAAGTCTACAATCACGGGTTTAATCGTTATCATCTGATTGCATTTACGTCCATCCTGATGAAATAGTTTGAGGAGCTGATAAAGGACCTTATTGTACCCACTGGCATTTGACTCGCTTCGGTTGGCTTACCGTCCAAATCGCTCAATAGAGGATACTATTCTTTCTGTTTTCCATCTGAGCTTGGCGCACTTAGAGGAAAGGGACACTCGTCTGTGAATGGCGTTTCTCAACTTCAGTTCGGCGTTTAATATGATCATTCCTCGGCATTTAGTTGAATAAAACTGGATCCTTTGAGGCTTCAGTACTCCTTTGTGCAACTGGATCCTTGATTTTCTCACAGATAGGCCCCAGTGTGTGCAAGCTAGGGTTAATATTTCTAACACCATGTTCTTGAGCATGGGCTGTCTCAGAAGTCCGCTGTTGTCCACTCTGTTGACTCATGACTGCTGTGCAAGGTTTTGCCACCAACCATATTTGTGAAATTCCCCAAAGCACCTGAAAGCAGGACAAGAAGCAACGGATGGAAACTAGTCAAGGAGGGAAGCAACCTGGAACTAAGGAGAAACTTCCTGACAGTTAGAACAACTAACCAGTGGAACCTCCTGCCTCCAGAAGCTGTGAATGCTCCAACACTGGAAGTTTTTAAGAAGAGACTGGACAGCCATTTGCCTGAAATGGTATAGGGTTTCCTGCCTGAGTAGGGGGTTGGACTAGATGACCTCCAAGGTCCCTTCCAACTACTAATACTACTACTACTACTACTAATTATTATTATTATTATTATTATTGTTATTATTGTTATTATTGTTATTGTTATTGTTATTATTATCATCATCATCATCATTATTAAATATGCAGATGACACAACAGTAGTGGGCCTTATTCAGGATGGCAAGGAGGGTGATTTATCAGAAGGAGATAGAGGATTTGATGAACTGGTGTAATAAAAACAGCCCATAGGAAAAACAAAAAAGATCATTATCAGTTTCAGAAAAGGCAGGGACAGCCATACACCTCTGTGTATTGACAACACTAAAAAGCAGAGACATCACCCTGTCAACAAAAGTGTGTATAGTCAAGGCTATGGTCTTCCCACTGCAATGTATGGCTGTGAAAGTTGGACCATAAGAAAGGCTGAGCGCCAAAGAATTGAGGCCTTTGAACTCTGGTGCTGGAGAAGACTCCTGCGAGTCCCTTGGACAGCGAGGTGATCAAACCGGTCAGTCCTAGAGGAGATCCATCCTGACTGCTCTTTAGAAGGCCAGATCCTGAAGCTAAAACTCAAATCCTTTGGCCACCTAATGAGAAGGAAGACGAGCCTAATGAGGGCAAGAGAAGAAGGGGACGACAGAGAATGAGGTGGCTGAATGGAGTCACTGAAGCAGTAGGCGTGAGCTTAAATGGACTCCAGAAGATGGTAGAGGACAAGAAGGCCTGGAGGAACATTGTCCATGGGTTCGCAAGAGGTCGGACACGACTTCACAGCTAATAACAACAACATTGACAATTCAACTGTGGAGGTGGTTAGCAGCATCGTGTTTCTGGGTGTGCAGCTAACAAGTAGGCGAGCTTAGTCGCTCAACAGTGAGACATTGATGAAGCGAGTACAACCGCACCTGCATTTTCTGTGTCGCATGAGAAAAGCACATCTTCCTTCCCCTGTCCTGACCACTTTCAACAGGGGGAGACGATCGAGAGCATCCTGTCATTCGGCATCACAGTCTGGATTGGAAGCATCCCTGCTTCAGACAGGAAGGCAGTGCAGAGAGTGGTGAGGACAGCAGAAAAAAATATTGGAAGTTCACTTCCTTTAATCAAGGACATGGCATAAAAGCGACGCTTGAGCAAGGTCCGCAAGATTGTCTGGGACACTACACACCCTCTTCATGACCTGTTTTCCTTGTTACGTTCTGGGAGGAGGGGCTTCATGGGATCCCTAGCAGAACATCCAGATTCAGCCACCGTTTCGTTTCCAGACAGCATTAACCTTGTGAACTCTCAAGCTGCCTCCTTCCCTTATGTATTCAATATGGACAGTGATTAATATGTGTGTGTATGTGTGTTTGTGTGTGTATAGCGCATATGTGTGTGTGTGTGTGTGTGTATGGATGTATATATATATATATATATAGTATATATTTTGAGAGCAGGCATCAAAATTTCATTTTTTACTGTGTGCCAGTGTGTTCATAGAAAAAAGTAACAATAAGGATTATCTTATATTTAGCTCAAAAATGGACAGCTGCTTAAATTCATGCACTTGTGACCTCCCGGTTAGACTACTGCAATGCTCTCTACATGGGGCTGCCCTTGAGGACCACTCGGAGGCTTCAACTGGTGCAGAATGCAGCCACGCGAGTTGTGATGGGAGTTTCCCGATACTCCCATGTAACACCTCTTCTCCGTGAGCTGCATTGGCTCCCGGTTGCCCGCCGGGTGAGATTCAAGGTGCTGGTGATGACCTATAAAGCCCTTAATGGCTTGGGTCTGGATTATCTAAGGGAACACCTGCTGCCGGCATCATCTTCCCATCGTCCTGTGCGCTCCCACAGGGAGGGCCTTCTCAGGGTACCTCCGGTTAAGGAATGACGGCGGGTTATTCCCAGGGGAAGAGCGTTCTCAGTGGGCGCACAGGCCCTATGGAACCAACTTCCCACGGAAGTCAGGAGTGCCCCCGACCTTCGCTCATTTCGCCGGGACCTGAAAACTTGGCTCTTCGAGCTGTCTGGCCCAGACTGAGGGGTTTTTAATTTTTAATTGGATTTTAGATTTTAATTTTTAGGGCTTAAATTTAATTAATTATTTTAACTGATTTTAATTTTTGTATTTTATGTTTTAATTGCCTTGTAAACCGCCCTCAGTCCTACGGGAATAGGGCGGTATATAAACTCAATTAATAATAATAATAATAATAATAATAATAATAATAATAACAACAATAACAATAATAATAATGGAGATATCCGAACCTTTAATTTAGTGATGTCTTTTAAGCCTGTTTTTTTTCCAAAATTGTGATTATTTCATCGCACTCCTGCCAAATATTTTTTTAAAAAGTTTGTCTCCATTTACAACCTCCAGCCATATTAAATGATAAGAAATTATATATGAGATTGTAACTGATGTGGTGCCGCCAATTAAGACATATTTCCTTTATGAATATAAGTAAAAACATTTGTAATACTAACTGGAGTGACAGCCAAATTATTTAAGTATGCGAAAGACTCATTTTGGTTTGGGGCAGTTTTGCAATTATCTATTTCACATAAATAGTAAGATTCACTTCACTGTCTCACTAAGCAACAGAAACATTAGACTCAATTGTGGTCATAAGTCAAGGACTCCCTGTATTTAAATTCCTCTGTATATTCCTAAATATATACAATGTTTGCGTCAAGGGAGGTGTTTAAGACAGGGGTCTTCAAACTTAGCTCTTTTATGACTTCTGGACTTCAACTCCCAGAATTCTTCAGCCAGCGTGAGGGAACTATGACCCCTTTATGATCTGTGGACTTCAACTCCCAGAATACCTCAGTCAGCATTCCTGGCTGAAATATTCTGGGAGCTGAAGTCCACAAGTCATAAAAGGGCCAGGTTTGAAGAGCCCTGGTTTAATATATTGGAAATAAATGTTTGTTTGTGGAATAATAATAATAATAATAATAATAATAATAATAATAATAATAATAA